>JAYGXS010000002.1:70122810-70142187 GCA_036362985.1 Ligula intestinalis | reverse complement strand
CTTCTTCTTCTTCTTCTTCTTCTTCTTCTTCTTCTTCTTCTTCTTCTCCTTCTTCAAATCTGATGTTTCCCTCGACTATCTTCTTTTGTTACACCGTATTTTGCTGCTCTGCTAACACTTTGCTTTCGCTGAGTTGCGGCTGATTTAGTAAGCCTCATTTGCATCATAATTAATCGGGCTGTTTTTTCAGTGGCACCATCTAAAGGACTCGTGAGGTCACCACAGTTTCATGCCACCAGGAAGCAAAGGTGACGGTCACAAGCTGGGTAAGCGAGAGATTGCGATTTAGAACCAGGTGGCTGCGTATAAACGGGGGGTAAAGGCGCATTGTTCTTTACTTCGTGAGGCATGTACGCCCTCCACAATAAGCAAACCTGAAGCATTTAAACGAATTATTCCACGGTGGGGACTTTTTAACGCCTCCGTTCTGTTTGAGTTTGCGGCGATCGAAAACGATCGCACGCAGTCATTGTCAGTTGGACTGGTCGCAGTTACTACAAGTGGTTGAAATTGTTGGACCTTGTTGTTTCTGGTCAGCAAAATGTCACAGGAATTAATTTTCTCTTCTGCTCAGAAAAGTGGAGCATTAGCGCATCCCTGCGCAGCACGCAGAAGGAGTTTTTTAGTAGGTCTTCATCAGGCCATCGATGTCTTACGGTATTAGAGCAAGTCAGCAGTCCCTCCACCGTCAGCTTTTCTTGCCGTCTCTCGGTTAAGTGTGCCTAGATCCCAACGAGAATCATACGTTCATTTTAAAGCGGCCAAAGAGACTTTCCCCTGGCCACAAAGAAACTTTCATCGTAGTATCCATCCGGTGTTTTGAACCCTCTCTGAGCCTTCCAGATTAATTGACACACTCCAATATACCCGCGCCATGTCACTCTGGGATAAAAATTCAGTGTGAGCACGCGACTTGTTTGACTTATAATCCTCTGCGGAAAAACAGGAATGTTTTTTGGAGGATGTTCTTGCGTCTTCTCCTGTCTTGACGCAAAGATATTAGCAGGAGGCGCATAAACGGGCAGATAAGTGTCGTCCTTTGCCAAACCGAGGCCGTAAATGCTTACTTCCTGCAAGAAAGCTTTATGACACTCAGCCCGAGGCCTTTTGTCGACCAGAACCTTGTGTTGCACCTGAAATGTTTGCCGCCTGAGCTGTGTAGCCAGCAGTGTGCAGTAGGGTACATGTGCTATTAGTCTTTCAGTAGAACCGTGCGTTGCCAGGCGTAAACACCTCTAGTGGAGTGCGAAGTGACTAAGGCCCTTGCACGCCATATGCAGCCCGCAAAGCACATGTAAGACCCATGTGTACAGCAACATCAAACTTTTCCTATTTAGAAAAATAACGGGCGAGAACGCAATATGCCACCTTATTCGGGGAACAAAAAATAGGGTCGCGCAACAGTTTGCTAGTGGTCGGCGAGGAGGGGGTCGCTTTATCAGGTCAACTGGCAACTTTCCAAGTGATAACCCTCAGGACGCTGCAGTTCTTTCAAGACGCAGCATTTATACTGTTGTACCGGCAGATAGTGCAGAGCCGCCTTCATTCTTAATCTCGTCGTGAGTCCGTTAAAGAGTGGGTTAGGTCAGCCAAGAATGATATCGTGCGTATTGGTCGGCAGGAAGTAAAGGCACCGGCTCTCGCAGGCTGCATGCGTGTCGGAGCAACAAAGTATTGTGCAAGCCTACTAAACCGATAAGCACTGATAAACCTTACGGACATAATGGATAAGGTTAGGTTGGCGCTCTCTCTCTCTCTCTCTCTCTCTCCTTCATTTAGCCCCCACCCCTAAAATCCCTATTACCATCGGTCCCGTAGTACACATTGAACTATTATTTGAGAAGAAGACGACTCGATCGCTGGGCAGTACTTTTATTCGCCTGATGTTTCGCCCTCCTTCGCCGATTCATCATCAGAGACATAAGCAGAAAGCAGTAGCAGATGCGGCCCGACGATGGGAAACGTTTACTCTTCGTAAGGTTTTTACCTATTCGCAGATCCGGTGTCTGAACAGGTGTCTTGACAATTACGTGTTGCCGAAGAGTGTTAGATAAAAATCCCCGCTAAACAACAGGCGGCGAGACTCGCAATGTTTCAACACGGCTTTTTCCTTCAAGATTGCTACGCGAAACTACGTAAATACCACCAGAACTATCCTTTGTTGCCTGAGTGGGGTCGCCTATTGCGCCTATGCCACATAACGTCATCTTCCCTTAAACCCCTCTAGTTGCGACTACTACTAGTAGTAGTACTACTGAAAAGAAGACGACTCGATTGCTGGAACAATACGTTTATTCGCCTGACGTTTCGGCCCGTCGCGGATTCATCATCAGACACATTAGCAGAAAACAGTAACAGAAACGGGCCTGCTGCCACCGCTACTGCCACAAGCGCAATCATCATCATCTGTTTTGTTGACCCTTAGTTTAATGAATCCGATGTTGATTTACGCAAAAAGAGAATGCCAGTGGCTAATTAATTGAGGAATTCGATCGCTGGAACAAGAAAAATCAATTGCCTAACATTTTAAATTAACTTTGAATCTGTAGTCAGTGGCGGTTACAAATAGAGGTAATGAGCGCACTACTCCGTTGTTGCAGTGATTGCGTCAGATTTAGCATACGGAAGAATGCTATGATTGATCCTTGATAGCAGTTCCTTTCTTTTTGTCGGCCATCAATTGACTGGTCGTAACTATCATCTATTTCGCGGTGAGATTCGACATGGTGACGCAAAAACCCCTGTCTACGGCGTGCCACACAAACGTGTCGCACGCACTCAGACTCATTGCATTTGCGACGGCACTGTTTGGGCCCTCTAACTCTGTGTTTTTATCCTCTTGATGGGGCTTAGCCGTCTTTATTTTGGAGTTTTCAAACCCGTTACAACTTCATGTGAGCAAGTCCTGCATGCCCTGAGGCACTCAGTTACTGTCAGTCATACGAGCATTATAAATACTTTCTTGCCGTTCTTTGCTGATTTCGATTTTCAGTCATCCCTATTATAGGGTATTCAAGTAGAACATTTTAGTGTCCGTTGAGGCTTTAGGCCACCAAGCCGTATGTGAGCTTCGGCGGAATTTTCACCCATATTGCCTCTTGAAGGGATTTGGTACTATTATACAGGATCGGGGAATGCATTTGTACTTTATTACTGCTATTTGTTTCCATTTTTTTGACGTGCTAACATTTGCGATTTTATCTGGGCTAGTTCACGTAGTGTGACTCAGGCCTGGCGTTTTGAGCCTGTCTGTCGAAGTTTTGCTTTGGTTATATCCACATGTCCTGAATCATCCTTATTCTTCACCTTGTCTCCGTCCCTTTCGTATTTGAATAGAACTATGTCGTGCAGACTTCACCTTTCTGGCTATGCCCCGAGATCGCCCTTCGGAGAAATTCGCATACCACCCTTTGTCAACCAACAACACCTTGACATCCCGTCCTCTGTCTTCGAACGGCCCCGCCGGTACCTTGGTGGCCAATTGCCTCGCCCGGGACACTCCACAATCGAATCGGAAGGCGGGCAGTGTCACTGCCACACAGTCCACTTCCAGTGACCACACAGAGTCTGACTCTAACTCCAGAGTGCCCTCATCGGCTGCTGCGCTTCAGCCCTCCCACTCAACGGTCGTCGTGTTTCCCCCTCACCGGCGTCTAGATGCGAGAGAAGAGGAGGAAGAGGGGAAGGCTTCTCTAAACGGGACCTGGAGTGAGCCTACCAAGTCTGTTGTTCGAATCCTGCGCACCGATCAGCCTTTCCGGGCAAATATCTCCACTGGGCGACCACGTGGGTTTTCGCCGCTGCCAGGCTCTGCGCTTCATCCGGTCTCTGGTTCCCAGCAGAACCTGGCCTGCAAACAACACCACCCTGTGGCCACTCTGAGTGACAGAACCACCGCCAGTGATATCGGATGCAGTCGATACCGCATCGCACCCGCCTCTTCTGCCTGCATACCCAGTCTGGTAGAGAGTAGTGCCGCTGCGCCGGCGGCCACAACCCCTCGACAACTGGCCCAACTGCAGGAGTACTCACGACGCATTGCTAAAATCACACGGTCGCGTGAAGCGCGCTTTTCTTCATCCTCCTCAGAGAGCCAGGAACGTCGTCGGTACCCTGGTCTTCTAGCCGGTGGCCGGATAAACCCCAGTAGCGGCCATGCGAGTTCGCCGACCACCACCACTACAACGACCACTGACACCTCCTCTGTCTTCTCAGCCATGGACCGATCAGATCAGCTGCTGTTGAATCAGCGCCAGCAGGCCCAAAGGAATCTAAGTTTGGCTGATGTCATTCACCCGAGACAACAGAGTGCTCCTGCCGCAGAGGCGGTGGGAACTACCGACAGCAGTGGAAGTAGTAAGCAAATTTTCCGTGTAAGTGGCTGTTGCCTCTCTGCTTGCCGATTGTTTGTCTGGGTGAGAGATACTCGCTGTCGACTTTGATGTCAACCTTTATGCGCCATTTTATCATCATTCAAACTGTCTTACTCGTTCTTTTTACTAGAGGTTACACAGCTTGTTTTTGGAGTCTAATATACGCCTCGAAGTGTCAAATTATCATGATCTCACATTGATTTTAGGGTGGGCTGCACCCAGCCCGCCCTAAAATACATCATAAAAATGTTTTCGCGGACACGGATAAGTATGGCAGTGCTGTGGATCCGTCTTTGAGTATACATTTATATCTTATTTTAAGTAATTACTTTAATTTTGTCGCCCCTTGTTTCGTTTTGCCCGTACGCTACCCACTGTAACCGATGCACCAAAATAACCTTTCGAAAACAATCTTTTGACAATTAATGGCATATGCAATGCCTAAAGGCCTGAATTTTACAGCTCCGAAATCACTCGACATCCGTTGTCAACTGCCATGTGCTTATCTCCTAAGCGGATAAATACTTCTTTCAGTTTTTATTTATTTCAGTAAATTCAAATCTGAGAAGATGTTTTGTACGCAGCAGAACCAACCCAAGACCAGGACTTACTTTTTCCTCTTGTTAGTGGCAAATCGCTTCCTTCGAATGGCCAAGAGTTCACATATTTGAGTCGGGGGATGGAGGAAGAAATAAACGAACTAAGGCTATATTATTGCATACATATACACGTACGATTGACTAAAATGAGGTCGCGATGCTCAACGTTTCATGCTGGACGCTAATTAAAAACTGCTTGTAATTGCTGACATCAAAAACAATTTTGAACACAACAGACACAAAATCTTTCGATTGCGTTGGGCACTTTGATGTGACCGGACAGTATGAGCGACGGCTCGTGTGCGGAACCATGTGCAACTTCTACCTGCACGCTTTCTCCCCAGTGCCATCACTACTCACCGGATGCCGATGTCACGACTAGGTCAAGTCTTTTAGAGATGATTATGTTATCAGTGACTCAAACAAGGCCTTCCTCTACTGAAGCTTCAGAAGTGTTGTTACCTTCGTTGACGTGAATAAGGTTTGCCTAACTCATAAGGGTCGTATTGAGCAGTACGCTTTGCGGCGTTCGAAGGAGGGGCTGTCTCCTTAGGCCTAATCATTCGGAGACCCAGGTAGCTCTAAAGTGTTCCCGAGTTTTTGAACTGACGGAGGATCGAGCAGGGTCACTTACTCTTTTTCTGCTTACTCAGTGCCTAGCTTGAGTCAACTTAACTGGAGATGAGATAGGGTTTAGTAGCTGACCTAATGGCAAGTCCTATGTCTATCGTATGCCAAATATTTGTATGACTCATGTTTGGGTCTGATGCATTAGTGCGATCCCTTTCTTCAATAGCTTTCATTCTGGCTGCCCTGTGTGATGATGCCTTGAACGCTCATGGGGCTGTCTGTTCTGTCAATGAATATGAGCAGTGCAGCGTTTTATGTGTGCCTCCTTCGAGCCCACTTAAATCTGAACTCCTGGTTTCCAACTCACATTGCTTTTACAGGCCTAACTGTCTGATTCATCTCACCTGTATGCACAAATTTTCCAAAGAAATTACTGTCTAACTATAGCTGGCGATCCTTAAAAGTTAGATAACGCTTATTTTGCCGTTGAAGTGACCCCTTCAGTGTAGACACTATTCTTACACATTACTCTTTTTGCGTCGTTTCCCGTCTAAACCCAAGCATAAAAATCAAGTCAGTTTGTCAAAAATTCCAGAGGATGAAGATTTCAGAAAAGCAGAATTGAGATACGTTTGTAAATGACTGGTTCCCTCTCTGGCACCCGACTGCCGTGGTGTTTCCCAAGCTTTAGAAAATTTCTCCTACAATCCAATTTCCTGTACCAGGTCTAGTAAGGTCTAGTGTAGGTCAATTCGCCTTTGTTTACCGGTTGATGTTGCAGGTTTCTGCCTCAACAGCACAAACCCCATCTAACATTGTGTATATTTATGTGATTGGGTTTGTTGGTCTTTCGTTTCCGCGATAGAGATTTGGGAAAATGTCTTTGGGGCCGTTAGGCTGACTTGACATTCATATTCGCAAACAGAGAGCTTTGTAAGACCGAATTGGCCGGCCGCATCCAGGCTGCCATTTTCTTTCATTCGGAAATTTCTGCTGACCGTTATTTGCTTGCACCTATGGCTATTTGATTTACAAGTTGTTCTTCCGACTGTGACTGTTTGCTAGGCCGTCTGCATACGTGGCTCTCGTTTTGACTACGTGGTGCGTTTGCTGCTTTTAGACGCAAATTTAGCCTATGCATTCGGGTTCCTTTGTACAAAAAAGGAAGGGCAGTTTTACCCAGACGTTTTCGAGTACGTCTATCTTCGTGTCTTAATTCAGGGTCTCGCTTTCAGCTTCGTTTAATTGTAGGTTTGATTTTGTTAGTAGAAGTTGCGTTTAGTTGTATGGACAGGCTCCTGATTATAAGGTCTAAGGTCTGAGTTTAGATCTAAATCCAGTCTTGTGGTCACGGTCAGTACACAGCCCCGCTAGGCTTGCGCGCTGTGCTTAGTCATGTGTTTGGGGTTTTGTTTATTATTTAATGTTAGTTGCCTTTACCACGGTTTGCTATTAGGTGTACCTTTGCCCTACCTTTTCTACTTTAGGTAACAGATAAGGCGTGCTCTGTAAGACGAAGAAAATAAACCGATTCCGCACCTATTATCTTTCGGGTTGCAATGCCTGTTGATGCAGTCTATGGTTTATTTTGCGGTGTTCTGACCTTAGGAGGAGATTGCATGTATTTGACATTCAGTTTGCTGTTTTGCCTAGGGGTTCGTAGAGGTACCGTTGCCTCCTTCATAGGCTAGCAGAATGGACGAACCCAAGTCTGTGTGCAAAATGATAACTCGACCTTTGTGTCGTGAATGCGAATTCCAGGTTTAAGACAGTACTTTCACATGCCAGCTGTATGGGTTTTATTTGTTTTTTCCTGAAACAAAAGTATTGGAGACGAATTTTCATGGTAAGACTTGTAGCGTGATCCCTCTATATCACCTCAGTTGGCTGGACCAAGTGACACTAGCATAACCTTTTCAGCATTCCTGATTGGTTAGTTCCTACGCGTTGAGCGAACCATTAGCCCCGAACCCATCACCTTCATAAATGTCTTTTCTCGTTTTAGACAAGTTTCTGATGATTTATCGTTTTTCTTTTATTGCCACAGCGCTAAAGGTCACTGTATGCATTCGGCAGTAACCCACTCGCACGGACCATCTTGCCTGCAAAACGACGCTGCGTTGCCAGCTCAAACTGTCGTCCATCATATTCCCTACAGTCTGTTTCGAATTACCGTGGACGCTCGAGTTCGATGCGTGATCACTGAATCCACGATGCTGATCAACTGGAAGAGAGCTGGGACTGCACTTTGAGGTCCGTCCACCCTGCAGCACGTATCAGCATTATTTCAGTCCCCCTACAATACCCTTCCTCCTAGCCCACCTCTGGCCACTCAGTAGTACTCCTCTGCTTCGACTTCTCCCGCGTACCCTCGGCTGCATTTTGCCTCGCTGTCTTTACTCTCCGCTCTACCTGCATTTCGCCTGTAAACTTGATGCAAACCGACCGGTATCCCCCCCCCCAATGAATCCGATACTCGATTTTTATCCAAAACGATTTTTTCTACTTTGTGTGTCTATTTTTAGTTGACCAGGGCGTAAGTCCGTTTGAAAAACGAGGTCTCATTAGCAGCCTTATGTTGAGTCAACACACCTCGCTGCCGGATGCCTTGCTCTGAAATTGTTATTTATGTCACTGGGAAGTGAGCTAAACCACAAGTGGGCCAAAGGTCCTCTTTGCCGTCTCAATTTTAGACTTAATGACATGACCCTTGCGATGGCATTTGTCCGAGACTTAGGTGGAACACACTTCCTTGGCACTTTTCGCTCAAAATCACAAGGGCCTCCCTTTAATTTTAGTCAGCGACCGCAGATATCTGCACTGAGGAGTGCGCCGGCCTCAATCGATTTCCTCTTCATCCCGTTCCAGACCTCATCAATGTGCATATACAACTTTACATGCTCCTGTGGGGCAAGTTACATTGGAACAGTTTTACGTGAAAAAGTGGACTGAAGGCTACTGCAGAAAAGTCAGTGCTTTTAGTCTACAAGATCGAGCCTTCCAGCTCCCGAAGCAGCTTTCGCTACAATTGTGGGTTTTAGGCGAAGTCGGGTCTTGATAATTAAAGTTCCAGACTTATTTCACAGGCGTACTTTGTAAAGTATTTGTCGAATTACGTAAGTGAGGAGATGAGAGATAATACCTTTTAGAAAATGCACACTCATTTGTCTCAGGCATTCACTGAAGCCTGGAGCTTAGTTTCTTTTTCCTCCAGGACTGAAGACTGTAATCCTCATAGAAGTTTGCCATTGCCAGGGTTTATTAAATACACGCCGAGACTAGTGTGCTTATCGTGCCCTTAGTGAATACTTTTTTATTAAAGTAGGTGTAGTGGACACAAGGAGACAATTAATGAAATCAATGGAACCCTCTGGATTACATTTTGGCAGGTTGGAAGCCTTTGGAGGTTATTTTATTGGGATGCTACGAAACATTTTTATGGCAGAGGCGGTCTAGAACCTCTTCTCTTTTATCTGAGTCTTGTGACGGCCACAGTCCTTGCTTCTACTCCTGTCACGATACGCTCCCGGCGGCCTTACTTTCTTTAGATGAGAGAGAGAGAAAAGGAGAGTGCCTGGTTATTTTAGTGCCGGAATAATTTATTGGTCTTTCGCCTGCCCTGTTCCGACGCAACGGTGCGCCAACTGCGATCCGTCTTCCTGTTCTAGGCTGGACCTTTGGTAGCGCGAGGCAGGGTAGCCAAATTTATTACAGCATTCCTGCACCTAGAAAAGAGGCCAACACCTTTTCGGCACAGGCGACTAATAATTATGCCCCGAGTGATCGTCCTTGCCGAGGTTCCCCGGTTGAAGCCTAATAGGCGAATCGGCTACTATTCATGCAGGATTGTTCCGTTACCAGGAGGATCGGACGGCGCGGCTTAGCAATTTAACACATCTTTTTGCTGTTCCTTCGGGCTGGTACTGTGGCAGGACCGTCTATTACATTGAGGCTGCCCAGGTTGGCGCGGTTCGCACCTTTTTTGTCAAATCTTATGTCCGACTACCCCTTACTTGAAACCTTCGATGTTAACATTTTCTAGTCCAACTTCGCATAAATTTTACTTACCGAAAGTCATCAGCACCGTTCCTTCTTATGAAAACTGAAATAGGCTTGCTGTTTTGCCTTCGTCAGTGCTCACGTGAGAGAAGTCTGTAGTGTCCAAGGGAGCGACCATATATAATAGAAAGAGCTGTAGTATAACGATTCATGAACGGACTTATCGCAGGTGGTTAAGTAAGCTAAACCCTAGCAACTGCGATCTTTAGGCCTGTTTTTAGGATAAGAGAAGTCATGGGAGGCCAGACTGGTAGGAGCAGTTTATTATGTATAGAAGGAAGTGGAGAATAAGCATGCGAGCGAGCAACTGTCGGCCACAGCGCCGCATCTGAAGTGACGAGAACGTAGGAGATTGCCAGAAGTTCTGGGCATGTTTCGTTCTTGCAGTCAGTCAGTGCTCGATTTATCACGGGGCAAATACCAAGATTCGCGTCAGTGGCTCGACCTTAAGACGGGCGTAGGGCGGGGGCATGTGCTCTCGTTGGCAGTCGTCAGCGCTCCTGCCTGAGCGTCCACATGGAGTGAGTCACTACAAACTTATTAACCTGAACCGCCGAATTGCTGAATCTTCATTGCTGGTAACAGTGTTCTATTTTGGCCTTGCAGGAGCATAGGGCATGCCAACTTGGCCATGGATTCTGACAAGGTTCACCGTAGACCCTACAGCAAGGTGGGTGCGGGAAAGATGTCTTGCGCGTGAATTAGTTCATAATGTTAGTGGAATTTCGCTACATACATCGCACCCTCTCTTCCCTTACCTCAGTGAGCCCGGTGTCAAAAAGACCAAAAAGGGGATCAGGGGCGACTTGCTGACGTGGCGTGAGCCTGCACCTAGGCGTGCCCCATGGGCCTCATCCGCAAACACACACACAATGGACTTGGATTGTACAGAACAAAGAGAGTGGCACGAATCGGATTCCAAGGGAGTGGGAGGACCACATAGACGAATCATCACAGTCCTATGGGGACCAAGTTATCCTGTCAATTGGCAAACCTCCAGGTCAGGCTTTTAGCACCTTCAAGATAGATTCGAATGCGTCCGACAGTTCATAGCGAAGAATTTACACTGAATCGCCTTCGGTGGCTCTTCGACTGCCATCAATCAACTGTGCAATCTGGGTCAGTCAAACGATGAGGTATTAGATGCAGTGGCCGACAGAACTGAACTGCCCATCTGCATGTGCCAAACACGCCACCTGCTTTCCCAGGATTACATACAAAGAGGGCCAGTTACTCGGATACCGCATGCGTACGAGTGAAGTGGAGGCCACGCGGAGAAGAAGCCAGAGAACAAGCCTCCCACTTACGTGAGACTGGCCGAATATGTGCGCGTGAGGCGTATTAATCTACGTCATGCATATGCTGATGTGTGCCAATAGACATTCCGAGTCGGTTCATCATCTAAAACGGAGAGAGTGCAATGGTTGGCAGAGCTAAACAGCCCATCTGTGCATGCCACACATGACCTATGCGTCACTTAACCCGACATATCAGCTCCCTACTTTGGGGGACGTTACCATCTTCTCCCGTCACCATCACATTGATCAGGCTGCGCAGCTCCTCTCCGAGTTCATGCCTAATGTCGTAAACTTCTTCAGCCAGCACGGGATGACGATCTCGGCAGTCAAGTCGTCCATCACTTGTTCTACGCAAGACCCGACGGAGTTCAACCATTACCCGACTATCACCGTCTACGGTGCATCTTTACCGCTCGTCCACAAACCCTAGGCCCTTGGCGTCCGCTTCGATCCGCCCTTCACGTTTGCGGGCCATTTCATTGAGGTCGCAGATGAAGTGAGGCGTTGCACCAAGATACTCAAGGCTCTAGTGGACATATCCTGGGGCTGCGCGAAAGTGAATTGGGCGATCAAATTCAAAGTGCTAGTCAAGTCGCATCTCATTTATGACGCACCAAATTGGTCTCTTGCGATCAGCTCTTCCCGCCTCCACCACCTTCAATCAGCACGGAGTGCCCCCCTCCGTCTATCGATCCTTTTTATGCGGAAGCCTCTGTCCTGCCAATCACCCTTCCCAACGCACTCTTAGGCCAGTAGTTTTGGTTGACCTGTTCGCAATCCGGCCATCCAAATCAGCGCCATTGCTACGCTCCTGAGCCGGGCCGCAGCGTTCGGCCGTCTATAAGAGTTCTCCACAGGGAAGCTGTCGCCTCGTGTCTTTCAGGTCTTCCCATTAATGGCTCTGCCATCATGACAGGCTTCCAGCGTTTTCACCAGAGAGCCGTTTTCAAAGCAAAATTAAGCTACCGTCCCCCGGTCCTTTTGGGCAGCTGTGCAACTCCACTTGCGGCCTCGGAACAATAACTCCCGGGGGTGACTTTTTGTACCTTGGGTCAAGTACACAGTGGCTACTCGATGCTCTTTCGCCAGTACCAACAGCGACCCGGCCCGTCCCCATCCGACATCTGCCCCGATTGCGGCGTCTCCCCGCATGACTGTTAGTATCTCTTCGCCTACAGTTCCCGACCAGGTACCAAACTCAGTCCCGTGGACCTTACGCTCAAGCCGGTTGAGGTCGCGGCTTTTCTCCGCCTTTCAATCACAACCATTTTGGACTAAGTTTGGGACTCTTGATCCAACAAGAGTTACCACACGCAAATGTAACGTCTCTGCGGCCCACCTTCTAACACAAGACGCCACAGACGGGTCACGTAATGACAGTCTTGGTCGCCCAGTCGCGCTCGATCCAGTGCAGTCATCCATGTCCGCGTACGCCACGCAACCTTCGCACTCGCGCGAGTGGGGCGCGCACGCACTCCAAACTGGTCGGGCCACTCCCCGTCCGGAGGCTGACTAACACAAAGCCCACTCTGGGCCCTCGTTACAATTCCCGTTCTGGTGGACACACATGGGAATCCACTCTGACCGGTAGCGGACGCAGGGAGCGTCGTTGGTCGCTGTGACGACCCTGCGCTCTCACACGGCCCTCACGGTCGAACGTCATGCCAGACCGAGTGGCATCTTCCTTTTTACTATTTTTTAATCCTTTGGTGCTCGTTGGCTCTAACATTTCAACATAAGTGAGTATGTGGTTTTAAGAATCCGTACTAAAGGACTAATGGGGAGGACGATTCCTTCCAATACTTCCTCGATGGGCACCCGCTTTCAAATGTGAACGAACACAAGGACCTCGGTGTTCCAATAAATTCCTCACTTAAACCATCTAGTTAGTGTGTAAAGGCAGCTAAACACGCGACACAGGTACTGTTTGCGATTAGGCGGGTATTCGTCAACATCGACAAGGAGCTCTTCAGGAAAACCTACGGTGCGTTTGTGCGGTCCCACTTAGAGTATGCCGTCCATGCCTGACATTCATGGTTCAAGAAGGATAACCTGTACCTGAAACGAGTGCAGGCGAGGGCTACGAATATGGTCAAGAATCTTGGTCATTTGCCTTATGAAGACAGACTGACCGAACTTGATATTTTCCCTCTCAATTATGGGCAATCCCGCGTGGACCTCATACAAACCTACCGTATTGTTAGAGGCCAAGGGTATGCCCTAGAATTTGATGATTTCTTCGAATTGGCTCGGACTGATCATCTGCGGGGCCATCCCTTTAAACTACAGAGGAAACCGGCCCATATCGACGTTCGACGGAACGCCTTCTCTCAGAGGGTCATTTGAGCGTGGAACAGACTCCCTGAAGAAGTGGCCCTCTCAGATATTGTTGACATTTTTTAAACACAAACTTGATGCTCATTTGCTGAGAAATTGTGGCAGATATAATGAACAAAGATTCAGTAGAAGCACTTTGCAACTGGCTCACACTTATCGCTGAAGTTAAGCCTACAATTGTACATTTGCATTATGTACTATTCTTACGGTGGACCTATTTTGCGATTTTTGGTTATGAATAGGGAGCTCAAGAGCGAAAGCCTTCTTCCCTTAATAAATTAACTTAAAGTGACTCAGAATATACATTTTCTTCTACTCTGGCCTTCCCATGACTTCCCTTTTTTCCCGTGGAACCGGGTCTGCAAGATCGCAGTTGCTAATATTAACCCGGACTATACTTGTTTTCAAGACCCATGAGAGGGTACCAGGTACGGGGCAGGCAAAATGAAACTAGCTTGCTAGCATTAAAGTTATCAGAGTCAGAAGACCTGCCGTTTTGACGGTTTATCGCAGTGGTGTATGTTAATAGGTAAAACCAGTGCCGCTATGGTCTTCAGGCCCGGTTCCGTATTGGAAGGGAATAAGTAGGACACCAGGTGGGAGGAATAGTATATCCCGTAAAAAGGTAGTGGAACATAGGTTAGAGGAGGTTGCCGGTCGGACGAGTGCAGGACAACCTTGACCTTGAGCCCGACTGGACACTACCTTAATTTCTGCTCTCAAACGTAGACTATTTGGATTCTGATACCATTTCGCCAGTACTGTTTTGGATATTATCGCTTCAATTGTATGTGCAAAAGTACTTTCTGCAACTCGTGAAATTTGTTATTGTGTCGTACTTCATCAGAAAACGGAATCAAATTGGAATTTGTTCTTCACGTCATTGAACTGGATTTGCAGCCTACAACCAAAGCAAGTGAAAACAGCCTGAAAAAACCACCAGTGACAAGATCAGCAGTTATTCAGGACCTCGAAGATCTACAAACGGCTGAGTCGTTCCTGAATATCCTGCATATTGTTTATACACATTTGAAAGTGCTTCTAAGTAATTAAGCGTATTGTTTACTCAGTCTGCTAGAAATATTTGCAATACTTTACACACCATCAGAAGATTTTCGTTATTTTGAATACCAGTCAACACACTACGTCATAGTCGCATTTTGAATTTAGTCGTTTCGCTTGCAAATGGAAGTAGCAAATATTACCTTCGATAATTCTACTAAACTGTCAACGGGGCCAGGAATCCAACCGCGGTCGCCTCGGGTGGAAGTAGAACGGCTAGACGATGGGGCTATAGAAGAGTACAGTAGTGAGGATCAAATTAGATTATCAACTACAAAAGAGCGGTCTCGAAGTTTACTGAAAAGTCCTCCCGGCAAACGGACGAAAAGTCTCAGAAGTTTAAGAGGTGCAACTTATAAAGATGAGGCTTGCACATCCTGTCTTACGCTTCTGCACAAATTTGCAGACCACGATAAGGAGCTCCATAATCTGAAAATGGAGATGGAGGAATTGAAGAAATCTCTTCACTTCCTCCTTAAAAAGGACAACATTATCGTACCTGAAGTTGAGAATAGCCAGCAGAGAAGAGTATTTGCAGAATCTCGGGGCGGAGCATCCACTGAGAAGGATGAACAGACACCGGCAAACCAAGCGGCGAAATTGGTAGCTTCCACCTCAAATCCTCTCGATACTGTGCGAAACAAAACACCCACCAAACAACACGCTTCAATCGGAGAAGGAGATTGTACAACTCCACTTTCTTGTGAAGTCGGTTCGGGCACAGAAAGCCAGCATAAAAAAGATAGTGGGTATGCTAAGGCTGCATACAGATCACTGAAAAAAACCACAAATGCGGAAGGGGGGCAGCACGAAGACAGCTCTGAACAAAGCCATCCCGGCTTCCAAATGAGGCCTATCTCTGGTGATGGTAAGGAAAACCCAAAGTCACAAGCCATTCCTATCGATACCTCGGGGTCTTCCGATGGCAGTAGGGCTGGAAATATATCAAGGGTCTCCCTTGACCGCCGAAACTGCATAGTCGTTCAAGGCCTACCTGAATCAGACGGAACTACTCCGAAGGAAAGGACGGATGCGGACGTCGAAAAGTTTCGGGACCTGCTAAAAGACATTCTCAGACAGCGAGAGACAGTAGGAGTTTGTGGAGCTTTCAGGATAGGCAAACAGGTTACTGAACAGTCGGAAACTGTCCGACCTCGACCTCTCAGGATAGTCTTGGATAACAAAGAACAGGTGAACTTGGTTCTGTCCCGGAAGACAGCTCTCCGCCACTCACATAAGACGGTGTTTTTTCAGCCGGACTACTCTCCAGCAGAACGTCTGAAACGCCGAGAATTGGTGGCGGAACTACGGGGGAGAGAGAGAGCTGGAGAGAGCAATCTGGCCATTTTCAGGGACCAAATAATACAGAAAACTACCATAGTGCTGTGGAAGCAGTCAATCCTGATGACAGCTGCGGTCCAGTAGTACTGGCAAACTCGCGCCCAAACGCATTGGACACTGCAGAGTCTCGCCGGCTGAAATTTCTATATACTAACGCCCAGAGTTTATTTTCGAAGTTTGATGAACTTCAAATACAGGTAGCCGATGGGTCCCCTGATGTTATAGCAATTACAGAAACCTGGCTGTCACAAAGCATCAGTGATTCACAAGTGGCGCTAAGCGGATACCAACTATTTAGACGAGACCGAGTGGAACGCCAGGGTGGAGGAGTTGCTATGTATGTAAAGAACGAATTAAGTGTGTGCGAGAAGCCTGAAAGGATTACTCATGGTATAGAGGCTATTTGGCTGACAATTAAGGCACGGGGGTCGCAGCCCCTGGAAGCCGTGACTGTCTACCGACCACCACGGACAAACAGTGATGCAGATGCGCGGTTACTGGGGTGCATAAAGGAGATAGGAAGTCGACCTGATGTTGTACTCATGGGTGACTTCAATGCGCCCAGCATATGTTGGAACAATTTGCGGGCAAATTGTTCTAAAAACACCTTTGGCCACCATCTGCTAGAAACAACACTTGAGGCCCTTTTCACACAACACGTCCTAGTTTCAACTAGAGCACGTGGAGGGCAACAAGCAAGTTGTTTAGATCTAGTCTTCACGAAGCATCCCGACACTATAGACGAGGTATGCTGCCTACCTCCACTAGGTCGAAGTGATCATGCCGTACTTTTATGGGATTATGGTCTTTACTCGTTACCCCCTACAGCAGACGAACCAAGGTCGAATATATGGCGAGGTGACTTCTCACAAATGAGAGTAGAGGCATCACAAATAGACTGGGGTCTTTTTTCTCTGGGGATGTCACTGAGGACTGGAATACATTTAAGGAGTGGTTGTTGCAGCTAATGCGCAGTCATTGTCCACTTTCAGTGCCCAAGGTATCTAGCCGACCTCCATGGCTGAACAGAGCTATCAAAAGAGAGATCAATAAAAAAAGAAAGCTTTGGAAGAAGTTTTGCAACACAAGCTGCAACGAAGATTTTGAACAGTACAAAATCCAGCGGAACAAGGTAAAAAAATGGTTTTCAAAGCACGACGGGACTTTGAGAGCGATCTACTGCATCGAGCTGTCAATAATCCAAAGTTGCTTTACAGTTATTTACGGAAAAGCACACGTAACAGGAACCCTATTCCTGTTATGCAAACTGATGATGGTCACGAAATCTCCGACTGTAAAAACAAAGCAGAACATTTTGCTGAGTTCTTTCAGTCTGTCTTCACCATAGAACCTCTCTTCATCGCAACTGTTGACGAGGTCGTGGAAGCACCAAATATTGGGGATATTTTGTTTGAAGAAGAGGCGATTTTTCAAGAACTAAAAAGCTTGAAGGAATGTAAATCTCCGAGTCCTGATGAAATTCCTGCCAAATTGCTCAAGGAACTTGCTAGAGAGCTAGCTAAACCCCTTTCACTAGTGTGCCAGAAATCGTTTGATACTGGAATACTTCCTCCGGACTGGAAATTAGCGCATATTACACCACTTTACAAAAGCGGTGGTCGTGCATCTGCGAATAACTACAGACCCGTGAGTCTGACATCCATATGCTGCAAAGTAATGGAGAAGATCATCAAGAAGCAAGTGATGATATATTGTGAAACTCACAATATATTGTCGAATGCGCAATTTGGATTCCGTCAGGGAAGGTCATGTGTAACAAACTTGCTTTATACGATGCAAAGCTGGACAAGGGCAATTGATGCAAAAGAAACTGTACATGCAGCCTACATTGATTTCCGGAAGGCCTTTGACAGTGTTCCACACCAACGTCTCCTGCATAAGTTGAGACTGATGGGTATCGGAGGCAGACTTCTTACGTGGATTGAGAATTTCCTATCTGGTCGTTCCCAAACGGTGTGTGTAGGACGACAACAATCAAGGCCGACAGTCATCGAGAGTGGAGTCCCTCAAGGTTCAGTACTCGGACCCACCCTCTTTCTCTTGTTCGTTAATGATTGTGTACAGGAATTGGACTGCGAGTGCGCCATGTTTGCAGATGATGTAAAAATATGGAGGGTCATCAGGTGTGCTGCCGATGAAGATAATTTCCAGGAAAATCTTTGTCGATTAAACGAGTGGTCGCATAGATGGTTGCTGTCCTTCAATTCTAACAAATGCACTCTGCTGCGCCTGGGAAATCGAAATGCGGTGCCTTATGCGCGACCCTACCATCTGAACGGAATCCCTCTGCAAGAAACAGAAATACAGAAGGATCTCGGCATCTTGATGACAGACAATCTCAAACCTTCTACACAATGTTGTAAGGCGGCTAAAACTGCAACTTCAATGTTGTACGCCATCAAGCGGGCATTCACGGTTTTTGATGAAGACTGTTTCTCGAAAATCTTCGGTACCTTCATAAGGCCACATCTTGAATACGCGATTCAAGCCTGGAGACCGTGGATGCGGCAGGATTATAACGTACTTGAGAGGGTGCAGCGGCGAGCAACAAAATTAGTAAGAGGCCAAGGTTCACTACCATATGAGATCCGCCTAAAAAACCTTAATCTCTATCCTTTGAGTTATAGGCAGTTACGCGGAGATTTGATACAAACCTTCCGTATCGTGCGTGGCTTTGACTGCGCTCTCATGTGTGACGACTTCTTCCAACTCGCCACTACAACTAATCTCCGGGGGCATCCCTTCAAACTCTATGTGCCCCAAGGACGATTGGATGTACGGAAGAATTTTTTCTCTAATCGTGTCGTAAACCCGTGGAATAACCTTCCCGAGGCCATTGTTATGTCCCAATCTGTGGAGATATTCAAACACCGACTTGATATACACATGCTACAACACAACGTGAACTATGTGACAAATTAACCTTGAAACACCACTGTGCCATGTGACTATCTATATTTTCCTGACAAAAAACTTGTTAACATTGTTTATAATTCTTGAGATTTTGATGTGACAAATAGGGAGTTTAAAGGCGCAAGCCTATTTTTCCCTCAAATATACTGACTGACTGACTGACCGGCGGCAGAGCCGCATCCGAAGTGTGAGAACGTGGCATTCATCAGAGTGCGGTCTTATATGAGTCAGCGTTGAAGACGATTGGCCAGGATTGAGGTAGGCGGACACTGGTGCATGCGCACTTCCAGGCAGTCGCAAGCGTTGAAGTGGAATTGGGTTACCACGGGTCTATCGACCACCAAGACGTGAGTCCTAAGCTTGTGCTCATCCGCTAGAGCATTCAATAGATTTCTTACTCCACCTGACGTGCTACACATGGGTGACTTAGATGACCACTTGTTGGCAGGATATAAGTTCAGGCATTCGGTTCATAAATATATTTTGCTTGATGTTTATTGAAACTGAAGTTACTATACTTTCTCTGCCAGACTGAATTTTTTCCCACAACAGTGTGTGATTGGCAACAATCAAACCGCCTATATCTGGTACTAACAAATTCACTGGAAAGCATGGATCAGGTTTAATGTCTACTTGCCCTAGGTCGGAGTGAAGAGGTCGTACTGTTCTAGAAATATTTCCCGTTTTAGTTGCACGATTTTTCCATCAGCACAATAATATTGGCCAAATTAAAATCAGAAATAAAAGGCAAGCTGGGTGTTTCGTCCTTTGCTTTCTTCGACTGTATCCAGTAGTCACGCGTAC
>JAYGXS010000002.1:70075367-70122800 GCA_036362985.1 Ligula intestinalis | reverse complement strand
GAGAAGAGATGTGGAGAATTTCAAACTTGTTCAGCCGGAAATAACACTGGGAATCAACTTTCTCCGGCAATGAAACTGAAGATCATAGATGGTTTTGTGAATTATTGCACGTTCTTAGAAAACACTGTCCTGGTTCAAAGAATAAGTTGGACAGCAGATTAAAATAGCTGAAGCAGGCTTAATAAAGTGAATAAATACCGGAGGTTATGGAGGAACCCTTTTGTTATGGAGAAATGTTTTCTACAAATAATACAAAACTAAACACAACATTTTCGATAGAAGTCTACTCAGGACAGGCAAGGATTGAGTAAAGATGGCCCTACCACAACTGTACAATCCGATGTTATTATTCGGCTTCACGCCGAGCAAGCGTGACAGAGAGCTCATCATCAACTGAAGACAAAAAACAACTAGGAACTTGTGGAAATGGAAAATAATGCAGCACTTTTCAAAATTTTTGTTTGTCTCCTTCCGGCCATCACAAACCGTAATCATAACGATTGCAATTTTAGCCTTGATCGACGCGAATGTTTTCAAAGAACCATAAATGTTACATTCTTCAACTTGTTGGAACAATCTAAAATGTCGCCCATAGCGAATGGTCGGATCGAATATGTGCGATATATTTTTGGTAAGAGCAGTAAATAAGAGTAATTGCGAAAGCTATTAACCTTTTGAAAAGACTGAGACGTATGCAAGTGTTCGTTGTATATTCCTTATAATTTAAGGAGGCTAAGATCTCATGTTGATATTAAAGCACTGAAGCCGATTATCAAAATAAACTTTACTTTTTGTATTGTCGTGCATGAATGGGTGGGAATGGAATAGACCACGAAATAAAGCCTTTCGGTTTGGGTGACAGAATGTTTGGGGCGATTAAAACGTTTTTGGAGGCAGAGAAGGAAGCGGAGATTGTAAGGTGTAAGCGCGCGATGGTAGTTCGGACAAAGTAGATTAAAAACCACAGTCAAAAGTGACGTAATCTTTTTGTTTTTGGCTACGCTGGCGGATAAGGAGTGAGTAACGTTGGAGCTTAGTTTGGTTCTATAGCGTGTAAGCTTTGCTTAGCATGTGATCAGTTGCTTTGAATTCCGTTGTAGCGGGTCTACATGTTGCTAAATAGGCCTATATGGTGAATGAATGGCAGTGGTTAAAGTGAAGATTTGAAACAAAGCTGCTGAATATATTATAAAGCTCTAAGCTCTAAGCAGTCTAAATAGTGCTTATACTTAGAACACTACAAACATCAGGCCGAATCGTGGATTGGCGGTGAAAGCAAGACTCACCAAAATGTGGGTTTTGTTGTGCACAGAACCTGGTGTTAATGTCTCAGGCAGAAATGGCAACTGGCGGAGCCAGGGCTGGTGTTGACTGCGTCCAGTCGTGCCCGAGAGCGTATGTTGCGTTCCGAGCTGATAATGATAGCTGATTTTACATGAACATGAAGCCAGTTCAAGTGGTTTGCAATCGGTGTGTTGTAATTGCCCGAAAAGTTTTCGACTGTAGAGGCCGCCTTCTGTGTGGACGGAGGATAGCATCTTAAATTGGCCCTTGAGGAAATGCGACTAGTTGGGCACGTGCGTGCGCATGTAGGTGTGCAAAAGAAAGTGAGTAAACTGTTTTAACGTCAGCGCGTGAGAACAGTCGTCTGTAATCATGCGGGTCAGCGGGCCTCGGAGAACGAAAGTGGGAAAGGCATTGTGGTCATCCACAATGAAGGCCTTGATTTCAGTTTGCTGGATTAGCAAATGAGTGGGCATAAGACCGTAATGAAGACAGGTGTTGATTGGGTCCACAGCGTTGGCAGCAGAGATGATAATGTGCCTGGGTCTTGATACGCGTTGGGATTGCGAATAGCAGCAGTCGTTGTTTTAGATTTCATGAGGACCGACGATGGCAACTGCGCAGGGGATCTTGGTGTAATCACCGGTGGCCCTGTTGGTGGTTGGTGTGTGTGTTGGGACAGAATTGAAAATGATGGAGTTTACGCAGGCTGCATCAGAGGGGAACGAGCTGTTATTTAATGGGGTCTTTAGGTGACCTGTCCATTGACAGCGATGGCATGTTTGGAGTGTCTAAGGCACTTGTTGCGTGCGAGCTGATATTTTTGTTACTGCAAAGGCTATCCTGTTCGCTTTTTAGATTGCTTTTACAGTTTTCATAGCTTTTCTACAGAAAAGTTGGTCGTGACAATCTCCGCCTACACGATGACACACATACCTTTTCATGTTTACCTGGTTAACATACACCCATACAGTAGTTTTCATTGGTGAAACGCTTAGAAATTTTATAGTCACATATCTTCGCGAGGTGGGTTGTGTTCTGCTTATCTTCCTAAAGAAGAAGCTAATAAATGAGCAGAGTGCAACAACTAAACAAATCTTGATATCATGCTTGCTTTCCTAGCAAACTTCGGCTTTTAATGGAGCAGCTTGTTCTCCCATGTCTGACCTACGCCTGTGTGCAGTTCAGTTTCCAGAAGATTCCTCACGTTAGCGATTTACCCAAAATCTGAACGCATCTGAACCGCGGTCTAAATCAAATCAGAGGTAGCGCAAAATAATACACAGACCTAATTTTCACAAGTTCATCCTGTATTGTTTACAGATCTGTTTAAAAAAATCACGTTCTTGGTGTCAAACTATAAATTCTAGAATCGCAGTTGACCATTCCACCTTCCCTTGGGCAGTCAATTGTATTGCATTGCAAATTGACAGGTGACCATAAAGAAGAATGAGGCATGTGGATCACTGGAATCATAGTTTTATTCGTCCAAGCTTTCAAAATCTTACTCATATTCGATAAGCCTCCTCCATCTTTACATATGCATTCACTTGGGTGTTAATATTTGCCTGCATTCATGAGATCAGGCATATATAAGAACGACCTGCTAGCTTTTGTCACTAGTGCAACACAAATCATTTTCAGCATTCGCTGCAAATACGAGAAAGTATCTACAGGTTTCAGATAAAAATGCAGAGGCCCCGATGAAATTGTACAATAAAAAGAGCACGTTGATACAATGTGCACACCATGGAGTAAAGGGCAATGATATCTGCTAACAGGAGATAGTCTATATATTTCTGACCTTAATTCATATCTTCAGGAGTCCTGATCCCAATTTAAGAAGGAAGCAAGAATTGAACTTAAATTTAAAAGCAACAAAGCAAAATAAGAGAATGCGAATAAAGCTTTCAAACGGTTAAAATAAGAAAAAACCTAAATAATAATTTAAAGTGTTTAAATTGTGCAAAATGCATGCGGGAGGAGAACTAATTTTGTCTGACCTTACCGCTGCGTTCGATTCCGGTGAATGGGCATTTATTTTCCTTCCATTATGCTCATGTTGTTTTTTGCCTTCTTTGCATTTTCAAAAGCCCATTTGTGGATTATATTTAACTGACCTGCTAAATTATTCCTGAACTATATGGATAGGTGCTTCGAATTAAATAGTAGTTATTAAGCCGTTGGTAATTTTTAAATTATAACCGCTTCATGGTTTTGTAACCCCTTTGGATGTCGTTGAAAGACGAGAATCTAACACCCATTTTATCCTGCATCGGTTTTAAATGCAATTGTTTGGCGACAATCTTCGATATAAATACACATGGTGAGAGCAGTAGTCTATCACCTTTATAGCAAAACGAGGTGGAAACGAGCAAGCGTGTGGTTCGTGTTTGCGTTCTCCGCATTCCTATAGTGTCAGCCATTTATGTTCGCAATTTTTAATTCTTAGTTTAAACTATAAATGCAAACGATTTTTTTAATCCCTTTAAACACCAGCCCCACCTGGCCCCAGACAGCAATTTGACCGCTCAGCAGCGAGACAATGCACCAAATGGCGTGCCTATGCGTGAGGCGGCCGCTCACAAATAAGGAATATTGATTTTACAATAGCTATGCGCGAACGCGTTTGTGCGCTTAGCAACGGGGCACACGATTCATGTAGCAATTAATCAGATTCAGCCCTGATTTTAGCATGACATTTCGTACCTCGATCCCGCAAATTTTGCTATTAGGTACCTAGGTAGCCGGGGCCAAGTGGGGCAATCCAGGGCTAAGGCTTAACTAAATTTATTGCAAACATTTCTCGAAATCTATTTTTTGTCAAAGGAAGTATCAAAAATCAATAGTTTGCATCTTATTCTTTAATACAACAATGAAGTTTGGGGTTGAAACGCGAAAACGGGGCGGCACGCCGCGAACATATTTTCCGTAGGTGGAGCGAAACGGGTTAATTTTGGCCCGTCTAATTTAGTGGCACGTGGACTGACTAAGACGGGGCCAAATCAAACTGTTTTGCTTCACCTACGGAAAATATTTTCACAGCGTGCAGCCTCCGTTTTCGCGTTTCAACTCCCGATTTCATTGTTGTATCAAAGAAGAAGATGCAAACTCTTGATTATTGATACTTGCTTTGACAAAAAATAGCTTTCGAGAAATTTTAACAATAAATTTAGTTAACCCTTAACCCCGTATTACCCCACCTGGCCCCGTCTGTGGCCTCACCACAGGTGGAGCCATGTGTTTAGAGGGATGAAAACCCTAAATTGAGCATCACAAATTGCAGCTGCAAGATGGAACCCAATCATGTTGTTCATTAGCTTGATTCACGGACATTCCATAGCCTGTGATAATAATTCAGTAGCCAGCGGTCATTAACACGACTGCGTGTCAGACGGCTGACCGTAGCTTCCTTGTTTTGGTATGTATAGGAAACCCATGAACACATGATATATTACTATGTTTTTGCCCTAATATACACCGTGTCAGACTTCACTGTTCAGTTTGCCACTTTATGAAACCTTAGTAGACGTTGTACGAAAGTTTCATCGCTGTTGGCTTGATAATATTGCTGGCCTTGCCCAGCAGCGCTCGTGTTTGTGGGTGTGCGTCCGGATATATTCGTATGCACATCTTGAGAAGACTACCAGTTTGTGCGAGTGTATTTCCCACGTACACAAAAGTTCATGTTCAGTTGAAGGATACTCCGCCATTGGTTGTTACCCTTTTCTGATGCCTAAGCCGTCCAATTAATATCTCCATCGGAAGAGGAGGTGTCAGAATCTGAAATATCATAGGACAAATTGCAAGAGGAGCCAAGACACGGCGAATACGAAAAAAGATTCGGGTCAATACATTTCTCTCACTTTCCCAGTGATTTTCTCATACGAAGAAAGCGATAAGTCAAGTCATTTATGCGTGTGCATGGCACGCAGCATTTGCGCCCTCGGCTACGCGGTTGCAAACGGTTTTGGTAATTAATCAAATTACCTCTAAGATAAAGAACGCGTTCTCAAATATTTATTCGCATTTTACGGCTATAATGGTGTTGCAACTGCTTTATTAGATGTTTTATAAGGCGTTTTCTTCCAAAAAAGCTTTCCTTTCCTGGGAAATTGGAGGTCACTGATACTTTTTTATGCAAAGTACGAATACGATGAAAAGCGAATGATGTGCCCTATTGGATACATATTGATTGTTATGTGCGCAGATAACAAACTACTTGCGAAGTATTTGGTTAATTTTCATCGCTGGATTGCAAATTATATTCTGTATCTGCGTTGTAAACATCACCGTATCTGCTCGTTTTTTCTTTTGCGTTTTCGATATCCTTTCTGGTTGAGTGGAAGTGGCCAATGAATGCTTATTCTCACCCTGTCTTTGAAAATTACATGTGGGGCGGGGCCCCTTAAGAAGGTGATAAGTGACCGGCGTTCTGGAAAATGAAACGTTAGTAGGGAATTTCGAAAGGATTTAATAATAAATTCCACCCAATTTTGGAAACTCGATGATTTACTTTATTAGAATTGGTGTATTCTATAAACTAGGAAATTCGGGGCAGATAAAGTGAAATAGGTGTTATTGAACTCAGGATATCGTAGGTCAGTTGGCTAGAGTTTTGGCTGTACGTAAGCCTATTCGTGCTGGTTCGAATCCCACAGAGGTGGCAGAGTTTCTCGTGATTAGGTCAGGTCCTAAGCAAGCATTTTGAGCTTCTGAACGAATTCTTAAACAAATTATTTGTCTTAGTTCAGCCTAGAGTAATAGCCTTTTATAGGCCTGTTAATTCTTATTTTAGACACTTTCTCGACTTTTGTTGAAATAGGCTTAAAATTTGTATTAGAACTTAAATATTAAGGTCTACTACTCATGCTTCTCTGGGAAGCCGATGTTTCCAGTAGTAGTCGACTTTATTTTAAAGAACCTGCTGTTACTTTGTTAAGGATTTCCAAGGGTACCTTGACTTCACGTGGATACTTTTGAAGAACCTACATATGAATATGGTAATTTTTATCAGGAAGATGGTTCAGTAATATTTTGCCACCAGGAGCAGATTCAACTTTGAAAGAAAGAGGTATACACACGTGGCAAATAGTGAGAAGTTAGTCCTGTTCTACAGAAGCGTCTGCAATAAGGTGCATAGATAAATGCTTTTGCGTGATGAACTATTGTAACATGGTAGGAAATACTTGACTTTTCTTTTCGCGTTCTTCTGAAGAATGATCACTCTTATTATACGTAACTCACTCATACTTCGTGATATTTAAGTCAGTAACAGATTTCATTTTTGTTTACTTTGCCGCCCTGTTAAACTGAATTTCAGTGGTGCATTTGGGAACTTTAGTTAAGCAGAGATTGTTGCCCTGAAAACGCTATGGTGTAAGCAGTCATCCTTTCACATATCAGCGTTTAACAGCATGAATCTTGTTCAAAGTGTACATATGAAAAAGAGCTTGCTAGCTTGATTCCTTGCTTGGCCCTAAGGGCCGCAAGTAAACTTTACTTTAGATAAATATAGAGATTGTATAAGTTCTGGTGACACAAATAAAGCAGGCCGAGGGTTTCGACTCTTCTACTAGAGTCACTGAAGAAAGTTTATTACCAATGCCAACGCTTAATGTTATAAGCTTTTTATGATGTCGATCTGTCTGCCTCAAAGGAGGTGTGGATCTTTCATGCTCAGAGGAACTTCGCTCTTATCTGGGCGCGCGACTATACCAAATGCATATTCTTCAGACCAGTATACCGCACAATGGTATATAATCCCAAAAGTCATCATTTTTCCATCTTGACCTCTGACGTAATATTTAGTACATATAATACAGCCCATTGGAGCTTTTAGATTGGTCTTCCGTAGTAATAATATGGACTTATTTTTTTGAAGTATTTTTCGAAAATACCTTATAAAGTCCAGGTTGTACTTCAGGTTTTGCATGTTTATGTCTGCAAAAAATGATTGCTGGTTTTATTTCTGAATGTTAGCGTGAACATTTTTAGATTTTTTTGGCGTATTGCTTTACACAATGGAAAGTACGAAAGAGCTGACGGACGCCCGGGCTGCAGCAAATGAACCGGAAGAATATTCAAGTGACATTAGCGACTGTGATGAGATTATGTCTTTGAACAACTACTTGGACAGTGATCATACGGAATTCATGGACTCATACACACCAGACGTACCTGCGACTTCGCAAGTTGAAACTAAAGCTCCTACTATGCCTAAAATTCAGTAATTCACTAGTACTCTTATTTTTTGAGTCTTGTTTTATGAAACTATAGTTCAAAGCTAACGGCCTGTTCATCGAATCCCAAACATAGGATAGCTTTTTGTTAAAATCTAATACGTCGATTACAAGTGGAGACTTTTAAAAATATTGTCTAAAAATATATGCGAGTTTTGACTTTTTGTGAAGCCTGCGCACTCGGAAGGAGACACTGGACTTGGGGTCATTCTTATTATATTCAGGTGTTGTTGCTAATAGAGACAATAAGATAAAGGAAAGCCCACCATGGGCTTGTTGATGGAAAATGGCCAGTGATGTCGAAACACTGGTGCCGTCAATCCTAAGTTTTACATAGAGCCATCTGGTCATTGCGGAAGCCACTTGTACATCTAAGATCACACGCACACATACGCACACACGTAGCATGGTTAATAGCAATTAGTAATCGAGTATGCTATTGACAAAGAGTGTAAATGTGCACCGATAGCTGAAGCTCACTGTACAACTTGGTCTCTATTGCAGAATAAAGGCGTCTGTTACGGATGCCTTTTCAACTAAAGCGTCCACAAGAAAGGAACGCAAGGAAAGCAAGGTCGATTCATCCGACACTGGCCGTCGTCGCAGGAGGCACAGGTTCCGGCATAGGACAGTTGACGAATTTCTCTCCTGTAAGTGTCATTTGCAACTTGCTGTATTTTGACTTCTGATAATTCATGAACGGTTCTGCGATGCAACTTAACGGAGCTAACGTGGTGGTAAATCGTCCAGCATTACGAAAGTTCTATAACCTTTTACTCACGTGTTTTCCTTTCAATTTTCATATTCCAGTTGTAGCCCATGTGGAAACTCCTTGAGATAGTCAAGCAGACCGAACAAACTATTTTACTGAGATACGGTTAGCTTATTTTGAAGAAATACGGGCTTGAACTTCTTCCCTATCAAAATTTAGGGGAACTTTAAAGGTAGATCTTTAAGATCAATTCAAGCATCCAATTGTTACGGTGTATGTAGAGAATTAACACAATGCATAAGTTCTGCTAACGCTATGACCTTTGTTGCGCATTAAGAAATTAAACTGATCTAAATAGTTGCCACCTTTTGTTCATTGTGGAGGTTTGGAGACTGTCTATACATCCGAAAGCATCCCGTCATAAGACCGTTTCCATTCAGAGACCATAACCGCTACACAGCGCATAATCAATTGCTTGTGAATGTTTGCTTAACCAAACCTATAGTCTACCGGCTGACGTGTTGTTTCTGTGCTCAAACGCCGCCGCCGCCGCGGCACTTGCGAGCTAATTAGTCATCTTCGGGTGGCTTAAGTTTGGGACAATGACAAGTAAGCCGGTTGACGCACATCGTCGCACCGTACTCAGGAGGCCTCACGTGATTAGCTTCTAAGTGCGTGTGTACGTCAAGAATGTGATTGGTGTGATTTCTCTATGCGCTTGCCTTAGAAGTACTGAGCACAGCAACAAATGTCTTCCAATTATTACTCTGTCGCTCTTGCACTATGTTTTATACTTAGTCAGGTGAAAGCCCCGAGGCTAAGAAACGGAGAAAAATAAAAATTAAAAAAAGGGGAGAATGTCACATTTTTTGTCAACCTCCCGTTTCTTATAGCATGACCCTTTAGCGTGCTCTGCTATATGAGATCAAGACAGATTGATAGACAAACCAAATCAAGTGTAGCTTAACTGCCTACATTCTTCGAAGTCCGTGACTCGTCTTAACACCGTCTCCTACAATTCAGTTAGCATAGTGTGAATTGAATTGCGATGGTGAAACGCTTCGTCCGTACATCCAAATCGGCAGATACATTGGATAAAAGTTTAAGGCTACTCGCTGTTTGTAACGATAGCAGCAACGGGCCCTTCCGCCTTATAAAATCAACCATAGAGAAATTACAAGTGAGCCGCATTTTCACTTGTATTAGCAATTATTTTAAACTGAAGCCGAATAGAATACGCCAATTTGAAGCTCCGTTTTGACAAAGTCCACCATGCGCACCGCAGCAGGGGAGGCGTCGGGACGTTGAATTGCGCGTGAATGAGATTAGAATGGGGGCAGACTTGCGTTGCATCTATTGCATCTATTGGCCCGGTGCTAGGACCAAATCAAAAAGAAAATCAGAAGCAGGCGGAAGCGCGAGTTTCTGACGCGACCAGAGATGCCCCCTAGGCGTGCTCGGATGTCACTGTGTGTGGGACTGGCATGGACTCCACATTAGGAGCTTTTTGGCTTTCAGTCCACCAGTCAGCCATTTGACACAAACACGGATTGGGCCGACTGCACGAACTGAGTTCCTCCGTAAGTTGGCATCCTTCCAAGCCAGGGCGTTTAGCACACCATGTGATAACTCCAGACGCGTCAGATTATTTGCAGTAGGAAAACTGCGCTGAGCCATGGACTTTACTCTTTCTATTCCGATTTTCAGTGACTGACCGGACCTGCCATTAGACTGTTGCGGCGAGTGGCGTAGTGGCTGACGTAGCTAGTGATTCCGTCTGTGCAATGCTATTTATTTTTCCACAAAATTTGTTTTAAAATTATCGTAAGTTTGCCATTAGTGGTGTTGGTTTTTTAGATCAACTTTTGTATTCTTTCTCACCTTATCTCAGCTCCCGGGGAGAGCATCAACACAGAAGTTGAGGCCGGGTGGATCGAAGTGGATGACACCGAAGCTAAGGAAAGCGCTACCGACGTGCGTTGAATCTAACGATCTTTTTCAGAGCCTTTGAAAATTGACACAGACTTAAAATTGATAAACTCGTAAATATTTTTACTTTCCAGCCCAACTTGACAATTACGCAGGACTTTCCTGTCCCTAAGACAAGTTTCAGTATTGAGCACCCGGACAAATCACAATCTAAAGAATTAGAGGAAATTTGCGAGGACGAAAAGCGTCACACCGATCAACTGATGGAGTTAGTAAAGGTATATCCAAATCTGTTCTCTTATAGTTTAGCCCTTTTCACATTTCGAACTAAATATAGGCTGCATCTTGCCGGCGCATTGAAGTATAGTTTTAAAACTGCTAATATTTTGTCTCCTGCATTTAGGCGAGTCCCATCATAATGAGCAGCTTGAGTAAAAGCATGTCTACTGATTTCCTTGAACGTACCAAGGCAGTAAATGCGGCACAAATGCAGCTCGTTTCGGCTCTCGAAGAGGCCTGTTCTCAGCGGAATCCAGGCATATCTAAGATAGTTGACAGACTGGTAGGTCACACTGCGCTGACCTGATTTATCCCCATGTCAGTACGCAAAATCCACGATCATGTTTTAATAAGTGCAGAATGGTTTTCTGTTTTAGTGCGAAAGGCAATCACAGCTCATTACGTATGCCAATCTCACGCCAAACATATTATCAGTTTTGAAGTCCAAGAAGGAGCAACCCAAGTCTACTCCAGTAAGTTTTCCTGCTTTTTGTTAGCTTCTTACAAATGTTGCATCTTTGCCAGTACAATATCCTGTCTTCTGTTGGACTCCGACTGATGTTTTACTTAAACAGGGACTGATTTATTTAGTCTACATGTAAGAAAGAATGAAAATCGGCGTTTAGAATTGTGGAACAGTTTACATCCTACAGCAGTAAGTAATAGCGAGAATGTTATGTTGAAGGTGTGCGCGTGATCAATTCAAAAGGCTTATGATGACCCATTAAAAATAGATGTGTTTATTACAGAATCTGTTTGTATATCTGTTAAGCCAATTCTCCCATCCTCAAGCTATCTTGGGTGTTCTTCTGCCGCCGTTGTTCGAAGAAAGTGTACTGCGAAGAACATTTTATGTTCTGAAAAATCGGCATCCCAAGAAGTATAATTCGATAGGAGAAGTTCTTAAGGAAACGACAGTTTATTGTGTGAATTTCGACACTGGCTCACCAGGTCCTCGTCAGCTGGATGAGAGTTGTACCAAACAGTTAATTTAAAAATAATGGCTCACATAAGATTATATAGTGGGTCAGATTTTTAGTAGATAATCGTCCCCCACATGTTATTATGCGGTTGGTTGGGAACTAATTATCGACCGCATTTAATCTTGCGCTCGGTGGGGCTGGCTTTTGCTTCAGCTAGTTCGGATTGGCTTCCGTTTCTTCCATGCTTCTCTGAGGTCCAATTTGACGTGAATGTTGATGCACGAGTCGTCGGAATTGATGGCTTGTATGGGCAAGAGCCATCAATGGAAGTTTCATCCCAAGCAAATTAGTACCCAGTTTCTAATATGCTCATTGTGACTTCGGCCAAGTGATATCGCCCCTTTACCGTTCGTTGATATTCGGGTATGCGTGTGGAGGCTGATCGTCCTGTCTGTCCACAATAAACCACATTGCTATCGCTACAAGGGATCTTTTAAATAAATAATTTTTTGTTCAAATAGCCAACCCTGTCCTTGAGGTGTACGAGCTGATTTCGTAAGGTATTCATCGGTTTGTGCGCCACGTGAATTTGATGCATTCTCAGGTGTCTTTCAACCAGTTCAGACACATTCTTAATTGATGGTAGTGTTCGCCAACTTCTTGGATTGGGCGCATTGATCGGGACAATCTAGTTCCTTTTTTTTGTTTTAACTGCTGTCGTCTCTTGCATCAACGCACGAACTTTCTGGGGTAACCGGTTTTTGAAAACAGTTTGGACAGTTAATTGAGTGTGGCTTGGTAAAGTCCGGAGCTAGAACAATGTGTTCTTGCTTGATTGATTAGGGTTGTAACAGTACTCCGTTTGTGAGCAACAGGGTGGTTGCTCTCGTAATGTAGGATAACATCCGCGTGTGCTTTTTTGCGGTAAACTGATGTTTGGAATGTTCTATCAGTATTCTGCTGTACTAGGACGTCGAGAAATGGGATTTTACTGTTAACTTCTTTTTTCGAGTGTAAATGCGATGTCTAGCATAGTTTAGTTAATAGCTTTGTGTAGTGCCTCGAGCTGGTCCCTCTTAATAATGACAGACGTGTCATCAACACGGCGTACCCACAACTCTGCGTTAGCTATTCATTGTTTCTAATTTTTGCATTGTGACCTCAGCTAAGAAACCCAAAATTTCTGACCCCATCGGAGTTCCTTTTATCTGCGGATAGTGTTCTTGTGCGAACAAGAAATTATTTTCCAAGCAGAGATCCAAGAGTTCAAGCAGCGCAGGTACAGAAAAGTTGATATCGTGGAAATTAAGCAGTTCTTCTATGTATTGTCTGGTCAAATCCAATAGTATCGATGTGAAGAGAGCGACGACATCAAAGGATAACGTTATTTCGTCTGCGGCTATTTAAAGTCCTTAAAAATTGTTTGGGAACTCCATAGAATTGTTGATTGATGTTTCACAACCTTTTGTCAGGGGATAGAGTTTCAGAATAGCTCTTTCGAGATTTTATAATTAGGTGCACCGATTAAGGAAATTATCGTCCGCAGTGGTGCATCGGCTTGTGTACCTTAGGTAGTCCGTAGATCTTGGCTATGCTTGGTTCCTTTTTTTACGGACTTGGCAAAATCATCTGATATTTGCTTCTTTTCTGTATGAAACTTCAGTACGTTTTCAATAGTTGCATTCTCTTTTTTAGTGGAATCCGTGTTCAGAGGTTTTTAGGTTGACCTGTCCTCTAGCAATGATGCCATCTTGGCATCCTAGTCTGCCTTGTTCAATATGGAAGTTGAGCCTCCTTTATGTACAGGAGGAATAACAATGCTTTTGTCTGTTTTGAGAGACTTTAATGATTTTTTCTTCTTGTGATAACATTGAGTAGGGAGTTCGGTTCTTTAGGGCGTACATAGTGCTATTTTGGATTTTAAACTGCTCATCTTCTGTTAAATTTTGTGCTTATGTTATGGATTTCAAATCCGCGAGGAAGGCTAGACATTTTCAATCGGCAAGGTTATATTTCATTCATGTAGACAGCACGTGTTCTTCGCTTGTTGTGCGAGTTCTCGATGGTAGGTTTATTACATTAGCTGAGTAATTCTGGCTTGTGACAGATTGTTTTGTAATAGCCATTCATTTTTTTAAAGAGAAGACGACTCGATTGCTGGGAAAATGCTTTTATTAGCCTGACGATTCGAGATCCATCGCGGATTCGTCGTCGTCAGAGAAATAATCAGAAAGCGGTTGCACCCATCTATTTCTTTTTTAATTTTAAATATGTCTATGTCCTCCAGCCATATATACCTAAGTACGTACCTTTCTTTTGTAGAGTTTGCAGTCGCAGATCGGTAAGTATAATTCGACCGATTACTTCATATGACCTACAAACAACTCATGGACATTAAAATGGTCCCCTTAAATTGATCCTTTATGCTTGTTTTGCAAGGGTTATGTGGCCACTCATAAGTTTAACCTCGACTTTAAAATATAACCACACACAAATAGGTTCATGCCTATTCATATGTTGTTAAGAAACCAAACCATCAAATACACTTGCCACTGCATCAGAACCCCTAAACGCAGACCAATTTCTCTACAGGATCTTCTAGTTTGTTGGAAGAGCAAATCTTTTCGTATTTACCCTTATGATTATGTAAAATTGTTCTACGAATTTGCAGATCTCGTTCAGTTGCCAACAGCACTAATTGCACAGTCATTTGACACCATAAAGGTAATTTTCATTGCCATTTGAAGCGGTTAGTATTTTCGAGCATCTCAATTATTTATAATAAACTGCGCTGTTTCTTAATCTGACAAGCGTCCTAACAGTTGACAGTATGGCAAAATCATGTCTCGACTGTCTAGAGGAAAAAAAATTAAATTTTTGCATTTCACGGCCACCTGAAAGCTTGTAAACCGCAGGTGAACCTGAAGAAAATGAAGTTTATTAGCAAAACGTATCTTAAGGAAAATTACTTACTTTTAATTGTCTGCATAACTTACCATTTAAATGCGCTAAGTTACGACCATTTTCCTCCTAAGAAACTATTTAAGTGCAGCAACTACTCTTCATATAAACCAGGTGCAATTTTGCATGCACCCAAAGGATAATTAAGACCTAGAAAACACGATCATTGGATCATATTGCAAGTTCTTAGACCTCACACTTTATCATGGACCTATGTTTTACAGCGTTTAAAGAAAACGATTCCTATCAATTCCCCTGCAATGGTAAAGCTGATCACAGCCGAGGAGGAATTATTTGGCACTGCCAACAATTTAAATGAATTCTCTTCGAAGCTTGCCGTTCGGAAAGAGCCGGTAAATTGCCGTATTTTCTAAGCTATCCTATAAATTGTGTTCTTGACTTTTGGAACGTTTGTTAAAGGTTACAGTGAAATAATAGCATCACAGACACAACCACTGAATATTGTTCTGGCTACTGGGACGCCAGAACGCTGTAATTTGGGGCAGTTTTATTAGGAGGTAGCAAGTTATCCCGCTGAGGTTGGTCATGAGCAGCGCACAGTAGATGCACTATCTCATGAAACATTCAGAGAAATGTGAAATTGTTTTTGATTGGAAAGTACTATTTCCGTGGATTATAATTTTATATCGTAAAGCCTAGTCCCTTGATATTTCAGTCATGCCAGGACTGCATTGTGAAAGTTACTCTGTCAAAATGAATACCTCAGTAGTGCGAATTGTGCCCATTGGCTTTCAATACCGTTATAAATTATAAAGAAATAGAAATAATGTACATAAATCTTACCTTTTGTATTCCTCTGATGGAAAACTACGTCTTCTTCATAATGTCTACCTGAATAAAGGCTATCTGTTGGTTTTAAAACGTTGCGAATCATGAAATGTCCGTATGTAAAGCATCCTTACTTTCCATTTCATCTTATTGCCTTTAAATTATAGCAGAAGGTGAATATAAACTGTAAAATCATATAAGCCCTTTATTGCCTCTTCTTAAGGAGGTATATTATTGGAAGAATTTCTTACAGTGGAAAGATGCAGCTTGAGTTTGGGAAAATTTGAAAACAGGTGTAAAAGGTGTGACTCCTTTATGAGTGCTTTTGGCAGATTTAAATAATTCCAACTGACCTAGATCTAAAAGTTAACGGCCTCGATATAAGGTCACACAACAACGAAGACAAAGTTTGGATGCAGCCTTTGGCAGAGTGAGTAGATCATATGCCGCAAATGTGAGGCGTACTGAGTGTGTTGAATCTCCGGTCTTGTCGTAGGTGTAAATCCCACCGAGTTTGCTAATTTTCTCACATTGAAGTGAATTATGTTATTCAAATTTGCCAAAACTCGATTTACTCTCAGCAAGAGTACAAGATACGTTGAGTTCCTGAAATAGTTTTCGGCATCTAAGATCCTCAAACGTTGAGCACAATCTTTAAAGGCACTGTATAGTTAAAAAGCCCAATTAGACCATATTAGACTATGTAAGGTATCTGGCTAACGCGCGCAAGCACGCATACGACGAATCATGTTCACTCAATATCAGGACATGCTTCAGTCATGACCATCTTCTTGAGAAAAAGATAGTGTCTTAGGTAGTTAATGCATATGTCGCTTTTCGATCCTCCAATAGAGTTAACTTTGTAGCAGAAATTATAAAGGCTTCATTTCTTACAGTATTTGGCGATTGAATTGTTTATCTTTTTATGACCTCCCCATAGGTTAGTTTTTGAAGTGCTAAAATACGGAAGGTTTAAATGAATGTATGCAGGTTTATTGATGCTACTGGCAAAGTAAGTCATTTTTTCCATATGTCAGAGCTTTTAATGAAGTAAATCATCTTTCAGTGGGCAAAATAAGTCACATTACAGCCTAGCGAACACGCACTGTGCAATAGTTTGAAAATCCATACACAGTAATGAATCACTAGTTCACGCAATTTTAAGGGTAAAAGTGCTGTAGACTTTCAATTTTTGTGAAATTCACCAACAAATTCTAATCTTACTGTAATACTTTTTCATGCTTTTTTGAAACTTTAGTAATGTGTACGCACTCCTATTAGATGGAGGATTTCAAGTATTGCTCATATGCTGTTTTTTGTATCGTGCGTTAACTTTAGTAGACCCAGAGCTTTGAGATTCAGAACCGCAATCCACAACATAAAACTTATTCTTCATCTATGTTTTGTCCTTGTTTGTATTTCAAATTCACTTGGGTAGTCCTTTCTAGTTGTCGTCTGATTGGATAATACCAGTTTAAATAGTGCAATACTGTAGGGTTTCTGTGCCTTTACTCCAATATATATACCCTCTACAGATCAATCTGAACTTTATTAGTCCTTTATATTTTCAACATCTCCTTACTAGCAACCATCAACTAAGCAGCAATTAGGCGCAGAAACCTCGTGATACTAGATAAAATAATATAAGTACTTGAAGGATGGACATTTAATTCCACGAGGAATGGCACTAGAAACTCTCCCTGAAGTTTGCAGTTGTCGAATACAGTTCACGGGTAAAAATCGAGAGTAGAATTGATGCAACAGGGCTTTATCTCAGTTTCTGCATTTTCTGAACTGCTAATCTTCTTCCTTTCTTTTTGGTAGATAAAAACCTCCTTGGTGGTCGAAATGAAGCCAACCGGCCCTGGCGAACGCAAGTTAAGGACACTTTTCCTGTTTGATGATCTTCTTGTGAGCGCCCACCAGAGGGCCATCGTGTTCCACAAGTAGGCATTTCAATTTTCAAAGTACATGCTTCTTTTAATGCGAGGAACTTATTTTAATCTGTAAATCAATCAAGCAACTTAAGTGGAAGGCAGTCGTTTTGAATTCTTAGGATCCACAGTGCGAATGGCTCAAATGACTACAGTTCTCCGCCGGCACAAAGTTTGATTATGCGTAGTCTGCGCTATTAATAAATTCACGATTGCCTCTTTTTTAAAGTGTCTTATTTAAATTTTTGCATCAGTTAACCTTTACCGAATGGAGATTTAGAGAACCCTGCTAAGATGGTGTATACTCCGTGTGAAACGTTTGCCTTTATGAAGTATGCAGGTCGTACTACTGTAACAATTCTAGTATTAAAACAATACTGAAAATTATATTGCTAAATCTTGCTATCATTCTGGATAGATAGATAGGAAAAGAGATTTCACGGGCAAAGTTAAGCATACTTTTTGTATGCATTTCATCATTAAATAAATTGTTTTTATTACGAACATGTCTGATTACTTTTGTTTTGGCAGACTTGTGTAACTAAGCAAACCCATTTTCGAAATAATAATCAGCATATGCGGGATTCGAGGTTAAATGGCCATCTTGTTTTCCACAATTAAGTCTAACGGAAAGGTCAAGCTTGTATAAAATGGTCATTGAGAGCACAAGTTTGCGAAGTAAACAATCATTTAATTCCTACAGGGCATAATGTCTGCAAGCCATAGTTGTACACTGTGTGTCCCTTCAGGACTTACACTGTCCCCTAACAATTGTAAAGTTTCTGCTAAAATAGGCCTTTGGAAATTTAAGCTCCTTCTGCATTGATCTGCAAGCAACGCAGTTTGAAAAAGTTTTGTGCAAACGTGTTTTTTTCTGACATACACAGTACAGGCTACTCAACTTGCTGTCTTACCCGACTTGGCATTTAGTTGGAAGCATTTCGGGTCTTGGCTGTGCTTCGTAGCAAGGAAGGCTTGCCTTATTTCCTTTTAATTCGTGTGATTCAAACCAGACTTTAGGCCTCCAAAGTTCCCTTTTTATCATATCCTCACATTTGGGAACTGAGCTTGTCAGGGCAATGTACGTTTTGCGCTAACTGAAATGGGCATGTTTTCGCGGAATTTGTCTACTGTGTGCAACATAGGAAATTACTTTTACAAAATTTAGAATTTGTTCTGTTATGCATGCTTTTAATTTCAGTCGATTGCTGGATAGCTTTACCAGAAGGCATTTTTTAAATACACTCTTTTTCAAACAGGCACTTTTCCCAGGAGGATGGGGAGAAATCTGTAGACAGCGCAGAACTCCTGTTCGACAGTGAAACAATGTCCACTCTCTCGGAGAAGTCCGATCCCGTTTCTCTGCAAATGCGAACGCGAAGCATCAGCCGCTATGAGGTGAAGTGGTTCCTTCCTTTAGATCAGCTGGACGAGTTGCGAACAGACGGACAAGGTAATGTTTGAGTTCCATGAAATGGGGTTGTTGTAGAGGTTAGACTTGATGAAACCGAAGATAAGAGTAAAGTTTCACTTAAAAAATTAGAGACCTGAATGGAAAAATTTAAGACTAAGTGGACATTTTGCACTAGCAACGCAAGAATATAGTGGTAACAAGATTTTCTGCTTTGCGGTAGTATATTGATAGACGCCATTCAGCTTATCTAATGTTGTCAACCCGAAAATAGTTTTGTAAGTTGGACCTATTTAACGTTTGTATCGAATTCAGTTTTTACCTACTTTCCCACTTTTCACTTTTTCACTATTTATAATAGTGTTTCAGTCCTCGATGGAACGTGCTTACAGAGTATGAGTACACACACCGCATTTAATACAGGGGATCTTGCACTAAATTCCAGGGAGATTAAGGTACGGGTTAGTAGTAGTGTTAAAGTTATGCTTAAGTTTACTGGTAAAGTTTGTGTTGCAGTTAGTGTAAGGGTTTTCATAAGTTAATATTTATCCTTCCTGGAATTTAACACAAGGTCACATGCATTGTGGATATGGGTTCGTATTGCCGTGCCCTGGCAGTGAGGAAACTAATTTCTTCTACAATGCCACCGGCGAACCCCTTTTGTTTTATAAAACTCATTTTCTGGACAACGATCCCTGTAGCACAAAGTCTAACTACACTAGCATGCTGATAAGCCCCATGTACAACGCCACGATAGATTTTTCAAAAACAGATTTGTCTAGGGTTCTTGAGAAGCTTTCTAGTGTGTAAATTTTGACTCTTTTAATCGAGTGCTGTGGTTAGTGGTCAGCGAGCAGTGGTCAAAATTAGCTAGTTAGTTGGCTATTGTTCATGCTAACTTTTACCTTAGTCTATTTGGGAGACTGCGCTGTTTGTATGCTTGTTGCTGAGAGCTATCCAAAGCGAATATGCATAGTGTTTAGGAGTTTGTCATTTAAAACGCTGAGGTAGTTTTCTATGTGTAGCTATAGAGCGTTCTGGACCTTGAATAATATAGTTTGCCAATCTCTCAGTAGTGAAGGGCTCTGAATAATCGGGTTTTTCCGCAATACCTTAAACGATAATACAGATTAGGAAAATCTACAGATATAAATCAAAAACATGTCTGAATAGAATACAAGAAAAATGTATATAGCATTTATTACAGTATATTTCACTGCCTACCATAATTCCCCGCCAATAAAACCCCTTTAACAACTGTTTCCATTGGAAAAAATCCTGGAACTAGGGGTTTCTGAGGTGTACTACTTAAATTACTTTTGCCATTTACTGCCAGTTCTCCTTCTTTTTGCTCAAATCATGTGAGAGGGAAATCGTGTCAGGGGACCTGTTAACCGAAAACTCGATCAAACCGTTTTTTGACAATGTCCCGTCACCGTCCCTGTGCACCATTGTAAGCCATTTCTGGCCTACTGACCGTCATCAGCCAGCCATAACCAACTCCAGGTTTTAAAATCTCCAAGAAAGAAACCCGCAAGCTATTGGTTAGACTTCCCATGCTCTAACCAATGAGTTACTGACTCATCGTCTTGGCACTTTGTATCGCATATAGCAAGAATGATTGAGGGCATTCACTGAGGCCCTTAAGCGATACAATTATCCCGTTGTACCCTGTGCTTCACTCTCGAGTTCCAGCAGTATTTGCACAGCGGTTATTATTGTAGGCAGGATTAACCTCCTGAAAAAGATGAGAAAAATTGGAATGACTAGTTCTGACTTGTGATCCGTCCTCCTCAGACAGCTTTCCCAACCACGATTGGCGAGCGCCTCTCCATTACTGTTGATGATTGGTTGGTATATCAAGTGGGACTGGTTTATTCTGGCCTAGTTGCACTTTTCCCCGTCCCGGCATTCTGGTTCAATTTTATTAAACTTTAGCTCTCGACGACGAGGCGCTGCGCGAACGTTTAATCTGCATTGACAAGTTAAAATCCAAAATAAAGAATGTTCGGGCTGAACTAGAAGAAGAACATCGAACTGCCGACAAAGAGGTATGATATGGGACCTTACATATGCACTTCCTGTGCAGAAAGAATTTCTGTGCGTGTTACACCTCAACCATGTTTTGACAGAAGATACTTTTAATTTTAGTCCAAACGGCAAAAGCTCAGGGCGCCGAAGATCCACAGGTTGCGTTCAACTCTTTATGGTTTGGTGAGCACTTCGGTGTACAGTGTACCTGCTTAGCGAGTTTGATACATTTTAAGCACACTCACACAACTATTACATCTTTCGATTTTGATTTCTCTATCTCAATCATAAGAGCCGTTTTCTTTTAATATTAACAAGCGACTTTGCAAAAACAAATGCAATCATAAAAATTAATCCTGCCTACTCGCTTCCCTGCCAACGGAACACAGATTTTCGTGGATGTCGTAATCGCAATTGGTCCCTTATCTACGTCATTTCTAGTTTTATTCTGTTTCACTGTTTTTATGCCATCGCCTGCAGTAAACACTTATTTGGAGCGCTCTTTAAAGTGGTTCAGTTACGAAAGTAATCCATTAACGGTTATATTTTTATGTCAGCCGATCTTTTTTCTCCAAAGGAACTTAACAGAAGTCTAGTTTACCAGTCTAGTTGAACCTAAGCCAATACCTTTTACATGTATTTGTGATTTCGCCTTCGTCATGTCAGCAATTAAACGTTGCCTCGTGGTTTTGCCGCTTCAACGTTTGTATCATTTATAAGAGTTTCCATAAAAAAATTGTGCACAGCTATCTCAGCTTCCTTTATTAGATGCAGTAGCATTCAACGCACGGGCTTCTGAGTCTTGCATAGTTGGTCCGTTTACTAGTCATAATCTTAGCCTAAAGTTCCACAAGGTCCTGTTTTGAAAGTCGATGTTATCTTTTAGCTTTGAGAGATGTGCACATTTACAGCAGGAATCTACACATACAAACAACTCGCCTGGTTTTTTATCGCTTATAAATGAGCGGTATTATAAGCTTACCAAATCGATCTCAGTTTACGTGATGCGGGTCCTTTCGTGCGATGTTGTGAGTACTGCTCTGTGCTCAACCGATTGAGGGTATGAAGGTCCAGTTTGCAGCCTGGAGGCTGGGATAACAGTGCCTGATGAAAGAAAGTCAACAGGAACGGGCCATTAAGGTGTCATCAATCTTTGTCAGCAGGACATTCCTGCCCATTAAACTGTTCAAAAGTTGCCAATATGAGTGTAATGTTTACGAAAACGCAATTGAGATGGTGGAAAAGTGAGGAAAGTTAGCCAGGGAATGCATGATTTTTGTATCTTATCTGAAGGCAGCTTTTTGCTGCCCTGAATGACAGTCCGAACGTCGCTAAGAACTATGCCCTTTGTCTAGCTCATTGCGTAATAGGCGCAGAATGGCGATTTGCGCACAAAGTAGTTTATAATGAGGCAGATTTGCACACCATAGGCCACCATTCTCTCCTTCCTCACCCTCCTCGAATTGGTGACATGACCAAGTCAAGACGACCAGAAATGGGTTCGTGCGCGATGGCTGCAATGCTAAACAGCCGGCTTCATGTACTTGATAGAACCTGGTCCGCGCAGGGTGCGCCAAGTTTTCACATAACACAGAGGGCAGATCAGGTCAACCCCAAATGGGTGCCATAGAGGCCACAGTAAGCAGGATCCACTGAACCCACCTCTAAGTCCTCAAACCAGTTATGCTGTATACGCGCGCAGAAATGAAACCACCGGTGTCACCTTCTGATTTGGGGGGGCAAGTCTGAGTAATTTTGATCTCTTTTACATTCTGTCGCGTAGACTGTAACATGTCGCGGAAAATGTCGCATTACCGAGCTACCGGATACATGCCTATCTTTGTTTTTTTTCCGCTTGTCTGTCTTGATTTGACGAAATACTATCTTTATATTTTTTGTCCACAATTAAGCAAGCTGAATTGGTTCTTCAAGCTCCCCGACTGCCGCTCTTCCTCACCTCTACTGACGGTCGCACCTACTGTCTTCTCATGACATCTGAACGCGAACGTATGGATTGGAAGAAGCGTATAACACAGGCAAAGCTCGCCCAAGATCCGAGCAAGATTCTGGAAAAGCGGCCTAGCTCCAAAAGGTTGAGTTCCCTGCGGACAATTGCTAACCAACTGCCTTCATTCCGACAGGCGCCTAGGTCGAAAGATCAGGTTGCTCGCTACACAACCAGTGAAGTGACTTCCCTTATCAATCACTGCCAAACCGTGAGTTCAATGGATCCTTATTTCGATTAACAGCTGGACAATTTTTCGATCGTTGTTTCATTTCGATTCACTGTTACAAGGCAACATTTATGTTGCTAACTTTGGAGTTTTGGATCAAATTTTAGTTTTTTGGTAGGCTATATCGATGCCTTGCTGTCAAAATATAACCCGTGAATGTGGAGTTAGCATGATGTAGGCCCTAAAACAACGCCGTTTTCAAATATACTTTAAGTCTCCTGTGCTTTATCCTTCTTTATATTTCACTTGGAATGCACAATTTTCGATGGAACGTTTCATAATTAAGTTCTAACGTACCCATTCAACAACCGATACTTTTTACCGCACTACTAGACGAATAGCAATATAAGCGTAAAACTAGCGCCCACTAATTATTGTAGGAATGGAGAATTTTCAGACTCATTATGGACCGGTTTGCGTCTCCATAAGTAACCAGAAAAGTGTTTCAGTTAAAATGTCTCTTTCCTTTTGCACCCACAAGGTGGTTCCCCTCAATCGACTTGGAAAAATGATAATCTCAGGTAGGAAGCGTCTGCTATTCTCCGCTATGCACTCTAATCCTCACAACATTACTTTTGGAAGCACAAGTATTTGATCGTTTATGTGGCTTTAACCTCCTAACACGTCTTTTTTTAGAGAGCTGTGTAAGAAATACGGGCGAGGCTTTGACACTTGTCCTGGACATATGCTCACCTCTCTGGCTTACGGCATCTTAACACATAGCAAACTTTCAAACACCCCTTCTATAGACAATTTGCTGGTGTGATTTGATAATAAACTGTATTGTTAACCCTCCTTCAGGGAAAGGACTGCTCAACCCATAAGACAGTTGCTTGACAAAGTATGCTTTCTCGTCTGGTCGTTCTCGGCTAACTAACGAGGGTTGTTATGGTGAACAGGCTGCTGTCGTATTAAGTAGGCTGTGGTGGCGAGTTCACTTTTGGTTTTCCCAATCAGTCGAAACTTACACTTGCAGTGAAATTGCCATGTGCGAAAAAATGGATTTTAACGTAGTGCACAGAGAGATGCTCTGTAGGACGCTCCATTCACCGGGCTGGAAGAAGGGGATCGCAGCTACATTAGGGATTTAATGGTGAACTTTACTGTATTGAAAGTTTAGTTGACGCGGCATTCGGCGGGATTCGAACCCGCATAGGAGGGAAGGCCTCCTACGCAAGCCAACGCTCTACTCACTAAGGCTATGCAGGTTCGAATACCACCGAAAGCCTCGATTTTTTTCACAATCAGGTTAACTAAATTAACCACGGCTGGCAAAACTCCTTAATATAGCATTGCAAATGACAAACGTGACGTCGGCCTTACTCTATAAATGATAAAATAGCAACAATAATGAGGTAAATACCAAAGTCAATTTCGGGCTTTTAAACAGTCATCAACCAGCCATACACAAACTTAGGATGTGCCCTCCTGAAGCTTGAGTCCGTGGTCTGTTTGTCTAAAGTCCAAAGCTCAACCGATATGGCTTCGGGCTCGTGTCAATGCCGGGTAGAATCGGCAGTATAAATAATCAGAGGTGGGTTTTCATCGATCGGCCTGCTTTGGGGCTCACTCCAGAGCTTCATCAACAACCACAAAACGACTAATATTATGGACAGAAGAAAATTACCAACAAAGACATTGGAGACTGTAATAATAAATTCTGGCTGACTAGCTTTCATCAAATCTAGCTTATGCAACCATAAGGACTCGAACAGGCGATATTGTCCACTTCCCTAACTATTGAGCCACGGGCCCATTTTCACGTCATTTGCGACTGGGTATATTAAGAGTGATTAGGTTCCTTCGCCTACCAGAGGTTTCTTTGCTTGCCTTCGATGAACTCGTATGGGGTCATTGCATTGATATGAGTAGAGGTAAAAGGTACAATGTCACCATGCGGACAATTACGTTCGTAGTGTAGTTGCGGAGGGTTGGGGATTTATACTATGCGCCTGGTTACGTAGCCACGAGTGTTTGCTGAAGTTGGGCACAGGGCAAGAGGGAGAGAAGGTGAGGAAAAACGCAGGCACCTATGTGACCGTTAGCCATGCCAAGTTTGGAGCTTGCAGGTGGTCCTTTCGCGTGCACAAAACCTGGGTTGCTTCTGCTATTGCTAGCAAATGCTGACCCAGGGATTGTATGCACAAAATAAGCTCCTGCAAGATCCCAACTTGGCATGGCCAACGGTCACATAAATGCCTGCATTTTTTCGAGCCTTCTCTCCCTCTTCCACCCTCCCCCCCCCCCTATCCGGCTTAACCAAACCCGCATGGTCTCGTAACCAGCCACATATTATAAGCCCCCCTTCCACCTTTTACCCTTTTCCCATGGCTAATTTCCCTGCAATGATGACTGTTACTGCTGTCTGGACAGGGATACCTTATATATCTTGCCTCATTTGCCTTACCCCTCTTCAAGTTTCTATTCGATGTTCGGTGCAGTCTTTTAACAAGGCGATTCATCAATATTTACCGAATTTATAGCGTTTTCAAAGTTTTCTCTCAGCACAGGTTGTCTTTTCTTTGAAATATGCTTCATTTGAAATGATTTGCGCCGCCTAAGAATATAGAGCATTGCTTAAACTCGAATCCAACCTTGTCCACATAAATTCCCCATGTATCCGACGTTCCTTCTTGCAGCAACAGCATTGAAACTGTTGGATATTTTGGCTTCCCTTATCCACTTTCTGATTACTTCAGGAAGCGCTCTGTCTGGATTTCTGCAGGTGACGATCCATGACGTGACCGGACTGAAGGATGTTGCCTGTAAGGACCGCTGCCACGTTTTTTTAAAAATTGTTGTGTTCATGAGTGAGCTGTATCAATTTAGGCCTGGTCAAATAAAGCTGATGCAAAAACTCGGTGTAAGTATTTGTGGGTTAACGCTTATTTACAAACTCAGCACGAATTTTCTTGGGAAATAAGCTTCACAAATCGGTACCTATTAATCTTAATCATATCCTTTTCATAACCCTACAGAAAATGCAAAGAAGAAGGTACGAGCCCACGGACCAAAGTGTATTTAGACTGACGTTGCGGAAGCCGTCTCGGTTCCATCATCAGACTAATGTGGTGGTTCTTCCTGTTGGTCCTGACCGCTTTAGTCTTGATACCTGCCTTGTACTAATTATATCCGTGCTCGATACATGAAATTTGAGTTTCGGCCGCCTTCTCGCACCACTTGGAGTTGGAGTCACACACAGGTCGGAAGCAACCATAACCGCAAGACCTACTGCAATAGCAAGAAATATCTGGAATCGTCTGCAGGATCTAGTGCAGTTGTGGGCAAGACAACTAGGTCGGAAAAACTGGCAGGCTTCTCAAGACGTGAATTGCCGAACACGCGGCAGCAGTGCGGAAAAATGGTGCTAATTCTCAAGTTGCGGCTCATTCGACGAGATCCGGCCACACCTTCAAATTTGATGAGGCCGAAATTCTCGCAAGAGGTGACAATCGGGTGAGCCGAGAATTATTCGGGCTCCCAATCCATCAACCAGTGCAACGATTTGCCCAATGCATGTTTGGTGCTGAGATCCGATTTTGCCAAAGCAAGTCGCCGCTTGAGGAACGGATAGGCCATTGCCTCATCCTATGCCAGTACTGGAGGGCCAGGTGACCGGGCAATCATCACGCCCGAGTCCACCGCGCGTGTTCAAGGTTCAGCAGGTCAGAGCCCGCATGTCGTTCAACAGACCACCAACACTCAGGATGGCAATTATGGTTAATTTTTGTCGTATGTTTGCAGTAATTACTGTATCCCATAGATACTGCAAACTCCTATGCATGTGCTACCCTACCTGCTATTGCTCTCTGACTATATCTCTGATGAGGAATCCACGACGGATCTCAAAACGCCAGGCGAATATAAGTATTGTCCCAGCGATCGAGTCGTCTGCTTCTCAATTACTTCCTGGGACTCGCATGTTAGCTTGTGTTGGCAAACTTTGACCTGCCTGTTCGCTGCTGATTAGTGTTGACCTCTTCGAGAGTGACCACTGATGAGCTCGTGTGACGTTTGCCCCCCCCCCCCCCCCTGCGACCGTCGTCATCGTTGGCGACGAGAGGCTGACTATATTCTTCTTCAGACAAACACTGCGCATTGTGCCTTGAACTCTTCAAGGCTAAAGCAGTCAGCAGTAAAAACCACCATATTATTCTGATGCTGGAATCGAAATTGTTACCAAAACGTCAGTCTAAATCTGCTTCGGTCCGTAAACTTGTCCCTTCTTCTTTGTCTTTTCTGTAGGATGATGAAAAAGATAAGATATCTGGGCCTGGAATCTTCACGCAAATCTGTGCCTGTAAATCCTTCGCAGTTTGATTTAATTAGTCTGCTTCAGTCTGGAAATGTCAAACTGATTACAATTAATTTAGACTCATTCCAAGTAATTGATGCCTATCCAGTTATTGCCTATGAAACTAAGACATCTGCTCTGATATATGTCACAATGTCGTATGTAATAGGAAATGGTAGTGATAAGTGTCTTTTAAGAAATGAAACGCTGTTCTCAGCTATCCAAAAAGAGAAAAAAATCGTATTCGTGCTGCATGCTTGTTTGGATGCATTACATGCAATTTATGCAAAGATATTTCGGACGGGGTACAAGTATCCATAGCCTATCACATTTGGGATTCACAAATAATAACGGTGAATGAAAACAGCGCTTCTTTTGCAGTGATTTTTATAAACTTGTAAAATAAATATTGCATTTGCGTTTATTTTAGCGTATTTCATCGCAGTTGAGGTGGATTGCTTTGGCATCCTCGAACCCGTTGCCAAGACTAGGCCTATAATGGGCACTTCTAACCCATGCTGGAATCAGGTGCGTCCCAAGACCCTTCATTTAGAAAATTGGCACATGCTTTTTTTCAGTGCTTAGAGTTAAATGCCCTCTGAAGATGTGTTGATTCGAAATACGTGTCACCATGAATAGTTTTTTTTCGAACAGTCTACCTGAAGTTTGGAATACGAACTGATTGGAGTTTATCATGGTTCCTTCATTAAAACACCAAATATGACTTTGACCTGACTGATTAAGTACCGGAGAAAAATAAGCTTCCTTTTTTAATGCAAATGAGTTAGCATTAAAAGTGAATATGTGATCCTTATGTAAGGGACCAGTCTCAATCCTTTGTAATCCATCTGCCACCAGGATTACAAATAGCCAGTGCGTGATAATAACGTCATTGACTGACAAATCTTGAATAAAAGGAGCAACCAGCTCATCTTTGAAATCTACGAGGTTGAGTTGTGACAAATGAAGTATGCCGGTACGCATGTGCGAATACATTTATTCGTATTCTGGCACTCCCTTCAATGAGGCATAACGCCGGGAAGATAACAAAACGTTTAATTAAGATAACTCTTTTTCCAATACGTTGCCTGCTACAATATACTTCTTTGAGACAACGATTGCAGAAACACATCGTACCGACAGACCAAATGAAGCTGTTGATACGCCGATTTTCAAGTATTGCGATCTAGTGTCATCTAAGAACTCCCGAGACCTATTTTACTTTACCATTAAATTTTGACTGACCATCCTCTTCGTCTCATCCGTGTGTACCCAAATGCTCTGTCCCATGACCCGTTCATGGCTTTTGGTCGCGCCAAGAACAACCTTTCTTGTGTAGAGGTAGGCTATAATTCCGCAACTAATACCATGAATTCGGTGCCAGTCGTTTGGAGGGCTTAGATGCTATATTTGAAACTCTAAGAGATGCTTGTTTGATTATTCATCTAGCCTAATGTTGTCAGGCTAACGACTCTTGTTTTCAACGTGCGCAGCTTGGTTCACGTGTATTACGATGCTTATGAAGTAGCAGGACGTATCCGCGAGGTAACATGAGTGCTCATTGGTGGATAAGCACTCACCAATCGGTACTAGGACTCGCTATTTTTCATCTGCCTATGAATTGCTTTGTTCCTTTGGTCTAATGCTGTCAGACCTATGAAACCGGATTTGAACGTATGCGGCCTGATCCATGGGTGTTGTAGTACTTCAGAGATAGTAGAATGTTTCCGCGAAGTGCCAGGAATGCCTGTGTTACATTGTTTAGCAGAATTTAAAATGGGCTTTATATGGTCAACCAGAAGAAAAAGTTAAAAACAGGTCTCATTTAAATATAAATATATCGCCTTCAGAAGCCAAAAAATTTCTTTATAAATTTAATCTGCAGCGGTCAAAAAATTTGCGCACTGCAAATTAAACGTAATAATTCCAGTTTTTGCTTGTTTGTTCCTGGTACTGTTATTGAAATTATGCACGTATTGTCACCAGTGACAAAAGTTTGCCCCATTTAAACGGTGACTTTTAAAACGTGTAATTGGGCCCAAAAAAGAGTCAGCCTAATCTCCGGCACTATTAGATAACAGTTATGAAACCTCGACTTGAAGCTTTTAATACGTTTTTAGATGAAGAAAGGTTATTACACACAGCGGAATGCACAGTTTCGAATGAGCATTCTTTCAGGTGACTAATTAAACACTTTCCATGAAAAATCACTGCAGAATTCTTGTTTATGCCTTTTCCTGTTGTTTGTTTCCCCGTATATACAGTATGGCAAGTGCTGCAAGCAACATTCCGCAATTTGAAAAAGACCTGTAATCACTTTCAAAAGAACATTGAGCAGGGTTGCAATACTGTTTATTATGCAGTCCAATTTCAATTCCTTTTAGTCACGCTAGGATGCCGACTCTGTGATAAGCTTTTTTCTGACCACTGCGAAAATTTTGATTCTGTAAAAAATGGTTACTTAAATAGTGTGCATTTTTATCATCCACTTTAAATTTGTAAATTTTGACTGCCTTTATAAATTAAAATATATTTGCACGCAAAAATCCTCTCTTGTACATATTTGATAGCAATTTACGCCTTCTTTAAATTTTATTCTTGAAGGAAAGGTTTCCTTCGGTTTCAAAAAGTTTCGAAATTGTCGAATGATTTTGACACCTATTGACTGCTAGAACTGAATTCAAGTTTTACAAACTGAATGCTGTGTTCATCCTGTTTAAGGAAAAGTACGTTCTTGTCTAAGGTTTGTGGAAGTGGTTGAATAGCTCTCATAGAATTTTGCAATAGACATGGATCGGAAGGCATAAAAGGCCTTCCTAGTGTCCCCTGTCTTTGTTAGCAATGTCCTTCTGCCTATATCCTAGCCGCCTCGCGGTGGAGGCTCAAGAGGATCATGCTGTATATATCAGGGGCAGCATTAATAAATTGACCAATACGATGCATTATGAATTGAACACCGAGCCATTGTAAAAAAACTTAAAATTAGAAATATTTTTAAAACCGAAGAAAACCCTTCCTTTAAGAGTAAAATTTAAAGAAGGCGTAATTTGCTATCAAATAAGTACAAGAGAGGGTTTTTGCGTGCAAATATATTTGAATTTGTAAAGACAGTCAAAATCAATAATAAAAATACATGCTATTTAGGAAGCCATTTTTTACAGAATCAACATTGTCGCAGCGGTCAGAAGAAAGCTTATAACAGCGTGGGCATCCTAGCGCGACTGAAAAGAATTGAAATTGGGCCGCATAATAAACAGTATTACAACTCTACCCAATGTCGTTTTGCGAGTGATTACCGATCTTTTTCAAATTGCGGAATCTCGCTTGCTGCACTCGCCATACTGTACCATACGAACATCAGTTATTTGAGTTAATTTCGGAAAATTAGTTGTTCTCCCTTTTTTGCCTTTGTTGAAAGACTTTCTGTCGTTTTTAATTTTGTAATAATGATTTTTTGCCTTTTTATGGAGATGTGCAGCTATACGTGTAGTTAAATCAGGCAGCACACAAAGCAGATAGTTTGGCTACCTTAGGGACACTGCAAAATATGCAGGTATTGGTTAAGCGTTTGTCAAAAAAAATACCTTATTCAAGTGTAAATGCCTATAAAATGAGTATAATATTACCTTTTGCATATTCCTTCCATCTGTGAAATTTTATTTGTGCAGATAGCACAAGAGCATGCATAAAGTTAGGCAGGGAATTTGGAATGACCATTCCTTGCGTATTAGCCTTCATCAGCCTGCCATACTCTATCTAGGAGTTGTGCTACATCTCAAGCTGGAACCGCGATCTATCGGGTAAAATTCCATCGTACTCAGCCCGAGGGTTATAAAAGCTTTAGAGCTTGTTACTGTTAGCTGATGACGATTACCAACTCAGAAATGGCCATTCCATTAGCCTTGCATTTGTTGATAATGTTGTTCTGCCCATAATGCTAGCGAATAAACGGCGGCTGGTGAGGCCCAGATTGAGGCCCCCAGACAAAACTAGACAAGCGTGTCGTGTAACGCGAGCGATGCGCGCCTCTCTACTAACGCATATTTTTCTGCAATATCGGTAAGGGTGTCATTTGCAGTTCAGCACGTAATTCCTTTTAAAATTGTCTGTGATTTTTTTTAACGGGTAGCTAGTTGGATCACCATCTGTATTCTTCTTAAAAAAACTATCTGCCGATCTTCGAAACATAATGACTCATTTATTTTGCGACTGTGTTCTGTGTCAATTACCGCTGTAACTTAGATTGAGTCATCAGTTTTTTTAAGGATCATATTTAGCAGCTATTTTGTTCAGTCTTACAGGTAGCGAGTCGAACTTATACACACAGGACTAAATGCCTTCTCATACGTCGAACTGTTATTTAAGTTCAGACTGATGTCACTTTCACCTCATTACTATTTACATTCTCCTCTTCTCCTTAGCACGCCAATCGTATTACTCAGACTGCTAGTCCGTCTGAAGGCCATGTAGGCAGTCAATCAACATGCTGTGATTCAGTCACAAAATTTGTCACACACGCCCACGCTGACTTAAGTCCTGATACCACCATCGACAGAACAGAATTCTGAGACGAGAAAATCGTTTCCGCTGAAAATGCTTGTGGCGCTCTGCTTCAGGCAAGAAGTTTATTTAAAGGGCTGAGCAAACTACCTAGCTTGAACTTTTACCTGGCAATCCTATGTCATGAATCCGTGAAATCCACACGAAGCCAAGCAAGGACTCTTAAAGGTTTACTACTTCTGCTGTTGTTCTTATAGACTTTCGTGATTGAACTTGAATCCTCACAGTCTGCGTTCTTCGCTCTCTATCGCCAGTCCGCGGTGATCGCGCAGCTTGAAGTGCCGGTAAGTGTTGCACCTTAAGTCTGCATTTCAATTGTGAAATGTATTAGGAGGTGCATATGCCCATATAACGTCTTCTATCAATGATTAAAAATTTTTATACTACCAGAAGCTACTTGCTCTAAGACGATTGGGTGAACGAAGTATAAATACACCATGCGTGATCTCCTTGAGGTTACAAAAAATTAAAGATGAACTTGCCAATACAAGCAAACATCCGTGTCCCAGGAAGCAATTGATTGAGCTGTGGAGTCTTCTTCTTCTCTAAAGATGAACTACTTGTCGCTATATGACCGATATGAGCAGCTAGCATTATTTACACCAATATTCAATTTCCAGATGGGTGTATTATTAACGAAAACGAAGTCTGGCTAAGCTCTTGAGCAGCAAGCTCCCTTGATTCCTTAAAAAACGTTGTATGCTTTTAAACTTTATTAGCCCAGAAAACTTTCAATCCACGAATTAGAGTGGCTGCAACTTATGTGCGCTCCCAAAATTTTATGGATCCAATGAATCTTTGCACTATATGCTGCTTATAAATTTTCGCCTGTAAAATTATGCTTTAAATTAGCCCATTAACGCCAAGCGACTCATTCTTAGTCACCAGGCAAGGTTTCTAAATTGTTGACACATAATCGCTGACACTACTCTTGCCATGTCTGATAAAGCGCATTTCCTACTCCTGGTCAATAGAATGTTTCTACCAATGCTTTTTATCCACCACAAGCAACCTATGACTGAAGTTCCCAGCGTGCCATTTTCTTCTAGTTTTGTCTTCTAAATATGCCAGTAAAAGTTATTGTTTTGCTTCAAAAGGAACGGTTACATTGTCAAATTGCCAAAAGAGTTGCGCTAGCGGTAGGTGCGTCTCTTTATTGCTAATATAAACGACTCCATTGTGTACTTTCTACGAAAATCTCACTTAGCAATTCAACACGCTTAAGACGATCAACAGATATCATTCAACTTTTCATTTTAAGCAGCAAGAAGGGCTTTCAAACGAGAACTGTAGGATATATCCTATTAAAATCTCTCAAGGTAGTTCGACAGTTGGTTTCGATGAGGCCCACCATGTGCTTGACAGCAAAGTGATGCAGGCACGGCGACCTGCGCTGGATTATATTCACAGTAGACTTGTGTGGCATCTACCTCCTTTTGACATGAATGATTATAAAGGCTGAAAAAATTCCATCAAGTTTTAATAAAAAAAACTACTGTAACATATTTCGTAGCCCTACTTTTAAATTTTCCGTTAAATTCCACCAATAGGGGGACGAATTTCCATTTTTTGTTAAATTCCCCCATCATAGGGTCAAATTTCTGCTGATTAGCATTCGTATTATAAACAATACAAGTTTATGTTGATTGAAAATAATTGTATTTAGCATATTAAAACAAACATAATCTTATTTAATTTAATATTTTTTGATCAATCCCGCCACAATTACATATTAATTTACGTTCAGTATCCAAGAATTTAATGTTTGACCGCAAAACACTTTAAGCAGTTCGGTGGGGGAAAAGCTATATAGGCGGGCCCTACAAATCATTTATACCCTTATGGTTCCCACTGTTCTACCTGGACCCTCTGTCAGGAAGAATTCAAGAAGACCAAAGGTAGGACAGGATGCAGGCCTGCGCACTGTGGGCTAGCGTTAACAGAAGAGCAGACGCGAATTGGGGGCGGAGCGGACATTAAGAAGGAGCCATTGCAGCCCGAGTCTCGGCCGCCAGTCAGCCACCCGACACAAATCACGACACACTGCGGTCAAAGTTATCCCGTTTGTTGTCAGTTCCCCAATCTCGGCCTTTAGCGCATCATGATAATTTTAAGCGCACCAGATAATTTAAAGGGAGGACAAAAAGCGCTGAACCGTTGATCTCCATCCCTCTGCCACCTGCAACATCTAGTCACTGTACGAGCTGGTCACGTATTTGATATGGAGCGTTTGCCGCGGCTGTCAGGGCTAGCGAATGTGTCTGCGCAAGCAACAGTATGACGTGGCCACTCTTCTACATACATGCCAAGATAAACCCAATCGCGAAGTAAGAAGGAGCCATCGCTGCCTGTCTTTCAGTTCTCTGATCAGCCACTAAACACACAACACACACTGGGTTGATGGCAGGGTTTGGTATAAACGTCAGTTGGCAGCCTTCGAAGCCATGGTAAGCTTCGACAATCTCAAGCTCACATCACATGCTTTGCAGGAGAGCTACAGGCAGAAGAAGCTCAGAGGCAGACTTCAAGGCATACGTTTTTAGACTTCACGCATCGAGCTTACATATTTACCTACATAATTACAGGAATACTTGAAGTCTGAGTGGAAAATGTGTGTGTGTGTGTGAGTGACTTGTGTACTCACATGTGATTTCAGTACTGTCTTAATTTCAGCGCTAAAGCTTATGCCTAGCCTTCCAGGCATGACTGTCCATGCAGCGGCGGCCCCTCCATCTACCGCTAGCAATCTATCTCGCGTTAGAGTGCATGCTGTGCGATGCGTCAAAGCTTTTTAACAGCGAACTGTAAATGTATACAACGAGTTGCATGCCTACTGAATACGATTTCAGTAGCAATAAAAATAAAATAACAAAAACCAGATAGGACCTATGCAATATTAGGGGGACATAGTTTCCATTTCTTGCGGCGTTTTGATAGAACGTCAGTCCGTTTCTGCTCCAACATTTGGCTGTGCCTTTCTTCACAATGTCAATGTTACTTGAGCAGTAGGCGAATTAGGGTGTAGCTGTGGGACATGTGTCAATGGTAGAAACGTGTTGTGCAGGGGTTAGATTGTGCTTGGCACATGCAGACACACTCTTTAACTCTGTGGGTTGCTGATGTCAAAACCCCGCACCAGCTGGCTGACAGTCCGTCCGTCGGTATTTCAGAGGCAATAAGGCTGAAGTGGGATGGGTTCAGAGCGTGACACTTTTCCTCTTATTCATCGCAAGGAAGGGCTGTTTGATTGTCGTTTTGCCCTTGAAACCTCCCGCCATGCCATCGTGTACTCGCATGATGGTCAGTACTTACTTTCTAAACTGTCAGTATGAACTATTCGAGACTTCTTATTTCCAGAACTTGTTTTAACCACAAAATCGTCCTCCACTACGATTGCTAATGGCACTGCCGCATTTATGCCTAATGCTTCTACTATTTTTGTAAAAAATACTATACGAGATGTTTCTACAATTGCGCTGTGTCGATTACCGTTACAAAGTTTGATTAAGTGTATTCAGATTGATACCATTTCATTTGCAGTTAGATGTTGAACAGCTTGACCAATATTCGGAAACAGCGCACAGTGTTCATACCTTCGATTCGCCTCCAAAAACGGTTCGTTGTGATTTTTGAGTACCTTTCTGATTCCGACGTGCCGATTTTAACGTTCATAGAAAGATTGCTTCCAGGAATATGTCTACTGATCAGTGGCTAAGGTTGTATTTTTATTTTCTTCGTACTCTTTAATAAGGTTTCGTATGACTTACCTGATAAGGTTATTTGAAGTAAGTATTTTGTAATTAGCTTTTATTTTTGTGCAACACTTACTACTATGAGCATGAGCAATAGGTAAGCAGTAAGTTCGTTACGATGGTGGTAAACGTAACAATCGGATGTGGATTCCAATCCTCTTATAACACATGCTCACACACTAAAACAGCAGTAGAAAACTATCCAATAAATTATTAGCTACTATTTTAAATTTTGAAATGTTAAACGCTTGAACTTAAAAGATGACGCAGTGGAAAAGAAGTCTTGTTCTCTTAGTCGGATAGCGAAAACGTTGTGCGCCTGCGTCGCCTTCCCCTATCATTTTTTATATATTAATTTTATTCGTTTTCAGATTCAGATGAAGCTATCCTTCTTATTCACACCGCGAACACAGGCCTTTGCTCATCGCCCCTCATCGATGAACTCCGACGTATTTGGCCTATCCCTGGCCGAGGTCTTAAAGTACGTTTACATCGATTGCAGTAAGGGTGCTACGTCTGCACTTACTCTGTAAGATCTGAGTCGGGGGTAGTGATTCCAGTCGCCTGTGTCCGATCCAGCCTCCGGTCATCTTGATTTGTCTATGACATCGGGACCATGTGGGGGAGCAAAGGGGGCGTATGGTAGCCGCAGCGCAAGTCTATTATACCTTATAACTAAGCCATGCCCTAGTCACCGTCCCTGCATCACCCACTTGCGGAGCACATGGTGAACGTCGTCGGATGCTACGGCCTTGTTGTCATAAAAGTACTTTACTCTGCCATTAATGCTAACAGTAATGTCCAGTAAAAGTAGTCGTTAAACTTGAATGCTCCTACACCGACGCTCCACTGTACTTTAATAAACCATTGCTTGTAGGAATGATCAGAGCCGTTTGGAGAGGTTACAGCAGATCGCCTTTTCAAGCAATGCGAAGAAGTTAACGGGAGCAGCCGATGCTTTGGTGTCCAGCGCTGTACGTGTTCCAATCATCGTTACTGCCTGTGCCGAAGAAATTGAGCGCAGAGGGCTGACAGAGGAGGGCATCTACCGGATCACTGGAAGCTTATCCTCGGTGAATTACCTCAAGGAGCAATTTAATCGAGGTGCGTTTTTACTTCTTAAGAAAACTCTGGACAGGAGTTTGTTTTTAGAAAACTGGAAACGCTCTGAATTCTTTAGGCCAACCGTGTTTACTTTAGGTAATGCTTACAGAATTTTATCAGTGAACTTCTAGAAGCCATGTGCAGGGTTTTTATAGAACATCTAGTATAACAATACAGTTGGTACCAGTTGACTTAATCACCATTTTCTGTGGACTTTTTTTATCGGAATTTTAATTAAAATCTCCACCGCCCACTGACGAAGCTTTAAAACCAGGAATATTTGGAATCCTTTCGCGTGAGATAATTCAATCAAGCTGTTTGTCAAGATTAATCAATAATATCTGAAGTACGAATATAGAATGCTCTCTCGGCCCTGTCCGTCAAATTATTATGCCATCTAGTGTCTCACAAATCAAATGGTTTTGGCCATTTTCTTACAGGTTTTATCAGGATATTTAGTTTACTTGAAAATCTCTTTTTCGCTTGCTTAACCGAAATGACAAGCATCTCTCAATACCTTTGAGTAACAATATTTTTTGCGCTTCTCCTGGTATGCAGACTTGGACACGGCCGTAAAGCACGTGGCTGACTACGACGTCAACGTCTTATCAAGCATCCTGAAATCATTCTTCCGTGAGCTGCCAGAACCCCTTATAAAATGGGAGGAATTCATAGCTTTTTTTAATGCACTAGGTAAGAATTTAACATCTTTTTTATCGTAAAACGTGCAAAATTCAGAATTAGTTTTTATGTTACTCGGATTATATACTTTTATAATCTCCACCAAATTATTTTGGCGAAAGTATTTACGAAGGGCCTGAAGTGGGTGAATCCTCAAGTTATAAATTTATATCTTGGTGATGCGATGACTGATCAATACTAAAACATTTTCACGATATATCGTCTGATTTGTATTTCGTTTTTGCAAATAAAAACGAACGAGGGATTAATTTGGAGACCAGATTCATAAATATGACAGGAAAAAAGTATAAAGGCGATAGAAAGTGCAATTCTATAACATCACCCGCATAACAGGCCTCCCTGGGAATACTTTTCGCTGGGTCCAAATTATTTTTTTACTGAGCTCGGTAAATGTCAAAATAGGCTGACTTTTCGAAAAAATGTTCTAGATTAGAAGTATTTTCTCGGCCTTTATGTCTGCTGTGTGTTCTCATATGAACTTGGCACCGTTAATGTCTTAATGAGCCATTTATGATTGTCCACTTGGCATTTCTTGTTTATGCATCTACCTTCAGTACATGTTGTCTGCCGCGTTTTCACATCATGATCGATTCTCTTGTCATCAGATTTTACAAGGTTAATTCTTTTAACCAAACAAATTTAAACATATGAGTTTATTTTGATGGCTATGTCCTTTTTCGTATAATTTAAAACAAAGCAGTCTGTGAAGCCATTATTTTTTTCTAGAGATTGAGGACAACGATGAGAGAATCAGGATGTTGAACCATACGCTCGTGTCTCTGCCGAAACCTCGACGGGATACATTTCAGTACTTGCTGTGTCATTTGGTTCGGTAATTCACTCTACACCTCATAGCTATATGTTTCATAATGCGTACCGCGTATGAGAATGTATCAGTTAAAAGCAAGTCTAAGTCCTTTTGGATTTTTTGGATTTCAACATTGTCACCTTCAGAAGACCGTTTATATACCCATGCATATTTTCTCCTAGCGTGTTTAACCTTCCATCCGGATAGGATGAAATTCTGGATACACATAATATTTGATCAAATCGGCATACGTCGCCTTAAGCGCTTATACACATTTCGCTTTCGACACACTACGGGTATTGTGCTCACAGTTCTCGAACCGCGCGGCGATGCATACAGAGGGCCACTTGGAACAGCCAATCAGAGGGGCCCACAAACTACTCATCCAATCAATGGATCAAGCGATCGCTGGCTGACTCACGTATAAAACTTTTCTCTTAGGCTCACGACATCCTAGAAGGCAGAAAGACGCGTGCGCTGGCTCGGAGCTTGCTGTGCCTTGGGGCTGCCAACCACCGCCACATTTCTCGACAGAATACATGACATCTTCTGGTGTCTTTTTTCTCGTCTACTCCAAAGCGAAACTGGGCCTGATGATTGTAGTGGTCCGAGTACAAACACTATTTATATACTACAAGCAGTGCCAGCTATTTAAGGGCTCCCACACAGTACAGTAGGATGCTGTCAACGTATTTAACTGCACCGAGATATTCAATGTCTGCACTGGAGACGTGCACTTATAACTGTTTGTATGCCTCGGGTTAATAAGATTACCAAATTCTATGGCAAAACATTTTAAAATGCCTTGCAACTTTACGATGCATTTTGTAGATCCAAAACAATTCTGCCAATGTGGTGATTCCCGAAATATTATTGCGAAGTTCCATTATCGATGTAAAAGGGACACGGAAGGTCTATTTGAGCGCAGTAAAGGACAACTTTTCCTTAGTATGTTAGCGCCGATGTCCACGAAGGGCCTCCGGATAATCCGATTGTCGTTCAAATCCTTTATCACTGCGATTGATGCTTTAGCCAAACGTATATTTAACATTCGGCTAAAGAGCTAAATAAAAGAATTATTTCGAAACAGGTTCTTTCGTAGTTGACATGAACTTCTAAAGTCGGGATGCTGTGTATTGAGAATGCGAAGTAGAATAGCAGTATGTTCTTGGACACATTTGTGTTGCACGTTTGCATGAGGCTAGACAAACAATCTTTATGCATGGTGAGCAAACGAATGTAGTTTAATACAGTCGAGTTAAAAGTTTATAATTCTTCATCTAAAATAAAGCAAGTATTCTCTCTCTCTTAATTCTCTCTCAAGCAGTGTGCATTACAGGAAAATTTACCAAATTACAGTGGGATCTGGTAACAATGTATGACCAAGGTTTGCTCTATAATTAAACAGAAAAACCAAACAAAAGTCCTAGTAATATAATTAGCTAAGACCTGCTACCGAATTGTCTTAATTGAGTCAAAGTAGTTTCCGTTTGTAAAGGTTTCTTACATTTACACACTTGTCTACAAAATCGTGCGTTCTCTTATCGTTTGTGGCATGCATTTCTCAAAAAGTCAGAAACTGGGTTTACTTAAGCGCACCTCATTGTTGAGTGGGAATAGCAGACGTTTTTTGTCAGAAGGACGTTCAATATTCGATCGTAATCGACATGTTGTTGCAGTTCGTAATCGAGTAACTTTCGCTTAAGATATCTAACGCGAATACAATGGCTCCTATTTGTCCTCGGTTTTTCTGATCAGTTGATGTTTTTTATTATGGAATTACACGTAGAGTAGGTGTTATAACTCATAAATTGTTAACCAAAATTTTGAAATGCGTTTTTGATTTGGAAAAATTACCTCAATGGATATTTCCTAGAGGCAATCTAGCGGTATAATGTCAAGAGACCTCTGTCTCGATATAATGCCTGTAATTTTTAAAGTTTAAGCTGTAAGTTGTAGGTTTTTAATTTCGTTTAGTTCAAAAGCATAAAAAATCCTGATTGTCTGTATTTTAGTGTCAGCGAATATGAATCATCCAATAAGATGAGCTTGAACAACTTGGCAATGATATGGGCAATGACGTTGTTCCAGCCGGCTCCCGAGGTGCCGGAAGGCGAAGGTACGTTGAACACGCCAAATATGTTATCAATGGCCTCTGTGAGCGCAGCACAAACAAGACTATTCTTTCAGCTTCTTAAGGCGGCCACAGAAGGGACATTGTCTGTAACCTCAACTGACTTCTAACAAAACAACACCTTTCTCTTTCAATTGGAAAATAGTATTCCTCCACTTGTCCACGCCTCGATGCCTCAGCCCGTTTTTGGGCCATCTATTCATATCGTTATTATCTCCGGTTCCATAGTACTCCTTGAACCACTGCAGTTTGTGAAATTACTTTTATAATTGGACGGGATATTTTTACGGTCTTTTGTACTTCATTTGAAAGTGACTATAAAGTTTACTTTTCTTGATACACCACATGACTCAGAGGGAATCTGTCTAAAAAAGGAAGCCACAGGTGTGAGTAAAAACCATCAGTTTATCCTATTTAATGATTCCAGATCGATGATGAAAGCACATATAAATTTTCTGAGCTGTTGGTGCGCTTTTTATGCATTGAGGACTTCAGAAAACGCACTCTTAGCGAAAGATCGGGACTTCCGGAACATCGTAACATATGGTTTATTTAAGCGCCAGATGACCTGATTGGTTGGCAGAAGTAACCTTTACTTACTGGGGCAGTCATGTGGTACAAGGCATTTTAGACACGTAGGCAAGCAGAGGACTGGAGTGCGTTTTTATCTATTCATGCAAGTCCAAATTTGGAACATGAGATAATAATTAGCGCAGTCAGTAACAATGAGGAACATGGGGAGGAAGAAATCCGAAAGAAGCGGTTTCTGTGGCAGATAGGTGGAAGGAGGCATCGGAGAAGTGCATGCAATTCACAGGTTCGGTGGCCTCGTGGGTATTTATCGGAAGTAGACGTGCGGTGACCAAATATGCTGTGCAATGTTCCGTAACTCTATCCTCAAATTGACAGAGATGAGTAAACAAAATGGTCATTGTTATTGGCAGAAATGGAATAAACTTTGTGGATCAGACATTTCCAGCAGATGCATTTAACCAAAGTACATTTCCGTAATATCTGATCAACGAGAGAGACTGTTTGGTTTTTTTACAACCATCGTACTTGCTGGTTAAATGTTTAGTACTAACGGCGTGATATATGGATACGCCAGATTGATATAGTAAAGCCTTAGTATTAAGACTTATTCGAAAACCGATAGGTAAATTTGTTCCATGAATTTTAAAAACTTCCATGACAGCCGCTCGCATCGATCAGCAAACTGACCGTGAAGCCATTTGCAACTTGTTCGAATGAATTTTGCAGCCGAAAGCACCTATGCGTTTTATACATCTTGAGACATGCAAGTCCTTATTGATTTACCCACTTGGGAGTTATTTGGTGTCTTGCAAAAGGTTTATGTAGCCCTCTTTTGCGTGCCGTTTTCGAGGGCTAGTTGTAGTACCCTGCGGCAGACTAGAAGATAAAGCTCACTTTATAAGTTGGATTTCCTAATACCAGCTATTGTCGCGCTGTCGGGTACTGGTTAACACCAAAACATTTCATTTAGCTACTGCATTCTCGACGTATTTATTAAGAAAATTATTAAGTTTCTTGGTTTTCTAGAATAGCCCGGTTTTAATTAAGATTCTGAAAAACGCTGTATCATTGCACAGTGTTAATTGCTCGAAAAACTCACGAAATAAGTTTGGTTGTGGACTTGTTTTCTGTGCACACTATAAGGTGGCCTCTAATTAACGTAGACGATAAATGATTTTGTATGTTTTACTTTTCATGGGTAATAGAATGGTCTCTTTCATCGGAGATTTACAATAACGTTTTAAAGATACCACTGATCTAATTACAGTAGCTATAATAGACAAACTGTATAGTAGTCGAGTCTACAATTTTCGGGAATGTAGCTAGTCCACGCGTGCCACGTAAGTCCTGCTTTCTGCAGAATGCATCATGTTTTCAAAAATTAGATTGCTGGTAAAATCGCACCTGTGTGGGAATGTTAAAGAAATTAAACTTAGAAGGAGCTGCTCACTTGTAGTTCTTGAGACAGTCACCTCAAATGCAGTCGAAGCGGCGATACCCGAACCATAACGTTAACTGGCAGTTTTTTGAGCTTTGGATTTAGTTCACCGTAATACATTCGCAGTGCCTCAGGATTGCCTTAGTAACATCTGTAGCAATATGCCGTGGAGATGAATTTCCCAGGACCAGCTTTACTCTCTCTTATTAACTCAAGCGCGATGGTTGACTAGCAAAGCCTATCAGTACTTGTGCGCTGAGATTGGACACAAGAGCTTACCGAGATAAGGTCAAGATGTGCAATACCCGACCAGATTGCATCCGATAGCATGGTTCCCACTGAAGTTCCTACTTTTTCCATGTGTCGGGTATTGGGAGGTGTTTGTTTGCGGTTTATAGGCAGGTGCAGCAATTTTTAGTGGTGATTTAAGGATTACGGTGGGTTTTTATATGCGTCTGAATGGGCTCACGTGATAGTTGGTTACTCGTTGGCAGTGTGCAGGTGAAACACCTGTGAGGCCCCTATTTAAGGACTCCTGATAGTGGTACGTCAGTCCTGCTGCGATGGATCTGTGAGTGTCCGACTAGGACGATTTGTGATGCATATGTGCGGTTGTAGTAACGGAAGAACGGACGTATAGCCAATAAGCCAGTTTTTTGACGATAGTTCTAGTGGCAGTCTTGCTGTACCTTTAAAAGACTTTTCGTTCATAAGATGTCGGTTCGTCGTGGTGAAGTTGTGATGAATTAGACTGTCAGAGGTATGCATAGAAATAATTATTATAAAAATTCAAGTTCTGAACTTTCAGCGGCTTTGTGAGCAGAAGTGACGTGTTTGAAAGGTCTATGTGTCAATGACAGATGTTGCTTCGTCGATCTCAGTGCAAAGCTTGGCATGCATCTGATCAAGCCTCAACGTGATTAGAGAACGGGCTTGCAATGATTAAGCAAAAAAACAAGAGGTGTATCCGTTTTCATTCACGTTGTACATTGCTGATTATTTCTTCAAAAATTCACTGTATGCCTAACACATTATTGCAAATGCGTACCCTAACCGCCATTTCACGTAAGTTTAAACAATTATTCGAGGGTGGTTTTAGCAGACTTTGATAATTAATCTGACAAACTTGTGAGACAGTTGATGAAATTGTTAAAATTCAAACCCATACCAGCACATGAAAGGCCTAAGTACAGCCAACGCTCTAGCCAACTGAGTTACCGGGCCACAACCGGTAGCCGTATGCTTAATTACACTTCGGTCAAGTTACCAATCCAGCCTACTGCAGAGTACGGTTTTCGCTTATCCTGATACAGCAAGGTGAGACTGACCAAGCACGATTTTCTAAACAATCATTCCAAATTCTAGGTACATTCAGTTGGTGGGGAATTTGAGCATATTTTAGTAATTTAGATGGCCCATATGGGAAAACTTGGCGGCTTGCTACTTATTAACTGAGTGCGGTAGAAATATGGTGGATATTAAATTGGCCCTTAGCTTGCTGTAGCATAATTGATGGACTTGATACATTTTAGAAGGCTGGGCGGTGTTTAACTAATGCATAAATATGAATATGGACAGAACGTCGCACAGGTCATGTAACATGTCAAAGTTTGCAAAAGATTAATGAGCACTCGCAAAGAGGTATCATGGCATGTACGAAAACTTAGAGAATATAATGATCAACCCTAGGAAAATTTGTTGCTGAAAAGAAATGAAAAATAGACTTATTGTTTTTAAGAAAAATGATTTTTTCCTAAAAAACTCAAGTTTCTAAGACGTTAATAATAGCTTTAAAGTAGAACAACAAATTTAACCCCTTTCTTTAATTAAATGAATAACCTTACTACTTTCTCTTGATATTGCCTTTTTTCCAACTTAGTGGATTACTACTTTGCTCGTTTCTAAGTTTTCGAATGCAAAAAAGACGGGCCAAATTTCTACTAAAATATTACAATAATAATGAGTCATCTGTCCGTTTCTGTATTAAGTATAAGCGGAAATTATAGTGTACAAAAAAGTACGTTTCTGTCTGATTTATATTTTCTAAGATCTGCTTCTACCTTACCCATCACGACATTATATGGGCCGTTTTGCGTACGTTCCAAATATTTGATGCGGTACAACAAAATACGGTCAAAGCATTTTGTTAGTGCAATTTGTGGCGAAAAACCTCACAGTTTAGCAAAACATAATTTTTAAAGCTGAAATTGTTCCATGTCTCTGAAAATAAATGTAATTCCTTAAAATTGGCTTCAGTTGAATATGATTAACTCAGGAGTAAATTTTTCGAATCCGCAAGGGATATTTTTTACACCTATCTTATTTATTTTGGGGTTCTTTCATAATATAATGCAGATTACTACATCCTTAGTTCATAGCTCTTAACAAACTCAAGTAAAATGAAAGTTTTCCTAAATAACTAGCTCTTTCATGATTAAATCCACTCAGTGAATCAAAATAAACGGACGAATATATGCTTAACTACCAAATCAAATTTCACCATGACCTTTGCACGAAGTTATAGACATAATGGAAGATTTTATCTGATATATATCGACAAAAAAAACAAATTGAAGGCAATATATGTCAAACAGTATGTATACGGAAGCATAAGGAATTTCCGCCAAAATGTCAGCTTGTCTTCCAGTGTACTTGTTGGAATCCCAAACGCTTGTGTCGTCAATTTATCATACAGTTGATTGCCTACCTCACGAAACCTCAAGACCGAAGCTTAAAGGTATGGTTTTATGCACATGTGAGGCCGTTATTTATCCTTATTCACTTCAGAATCTGTTTCGTAAATAAGAATTTAAATCGAATGAGTTATTGAAGGAATGGCATGCTAGGCAAGATCGAGTAAACCAGTCTAAGGAATACAATAAATGACCTCGAATTTTACGGTCGATGCCATGTATGACGTCTTCTGTCTAACAGAACTGATACTGACGCCGTGGTCCTAAAGTTTAATAGTGCGTATATATCACTTAATTTTTTCACCGTTTCAGTGAAATCCAGTCACACCTGTAAGTTCGATGATGACGAAACCATTGTGGGCGATGACTATCGCTTGCGTAACGGGTTGGTTAAGTCATTTTTACGGACTCGTAGTCTATTAACGTGTGCAATTATCCTCCCAGTCCAATCAGTGAGACTTGGTTTGGTCAAAACAACCAGGCACTTGGAAAAGAGCGCAACCGAACACATTTTTCGATGCCAATATCGGTGTGTCAGGTGGGCAATTTATCCGCATGTCAACCTTACGAGACGCAGGATGAATTTTTAGCAGATAAAAAAGCGTATACCGGCCATAAAGTAATTAGCGCACCAGATGCGATCAGGATCGAGGAAGAGGAACACCGATAGTTGTCATGTGTATAAAGCAGCCTGGCGACTGCACACTATAACTGTTGCTAGTCCCTGAGTACGAATTTAGTGCCGATACCAAAGCCGGGTTCGAGCTGCAATCATAGAAAATCTCGCTCAAATAAAAGTATTATCTCGGCGATCACGTCTACTTGTTTCTGGGTGGAAAATTATTGACTCAGTGCCAGACGTAGGCTGCATAATATTTACCGCTTAAGTTAAACCAGGTATTTGAAGGCGTTGGCTAGGTTGTAGTTACAACGCAGTACAGATTCCACATCATCCACTTAGTTTTCAAGGTACAGGTTATAATCAAGTAACGGAAAATATTCCGTCACAAAGTCCCAGATAGATCAGCTAAATAGTGAAAAGTGCTTCAGCCAGAAGACCCTCTAGTGTCTTAAATCCCGCAGGAGCACCATAAAGCTAAATTTAAAGAGGGGCCAGTTGCTACCAACCTCAAACCCCAAAATAGTGATTAACCGCGTCCTTCACAAATTTTCAAGCCGGACAGCTCGTTGGAGCCATTTAAGCAATGAAGATTTTAGTGCCACCCAGTTAACTGCCTTCTCTTTCTACCAGTAAGTACCCTTTAGAAAGTGAATTTGGGCTACTTGTAGGTGCGATCGGCTAGAACACCCAGTCACAATTTTCTCTCCTATGCTTCGTCAGCTGCACCTTACTTTATTACATTTTTACAATTAAATTTCACTACAACGGCTCTTTTTCGCTGAGAAGCCAGATTGCTTTGAGATAATATGGGTAAATAATAAAGAAGCATAAAAAGAAATCATGCAGAGAAAGCATACTTGGGAAAGATACCGAGAAAACAGTTGTTGGCCGCAGTAGAGGTTGAATTAAAATCTCGTGGGGATAATCAGTAGCTACAAGACAATTGGAAGAGGTACCATCGAGGGGAGGGGGAGTGGTGGAGTATTATGCCCTCAGTCAGGCCAACCGCGCATTGACTAACCCTCTACTACAATATTCTGCAATAGTGTATTCAAACTCGCTACCAGGTTAAGCCTAAACAAATGACCCAATAAGAAAGTCATAGCACATATTCTATTGGAGTCATTTCCAGGTTTACAAACCCCCGGTAATGTCGCGCACATATGGTAAGCTGTTTTGACAAATATATATTGCGACTAACTGTGCTTATTAAAGGAAGACTGAATTGGAGGAACTTTGAGACCCAAGACAGTGTTGATTAGAAATTTTCCGTTTTAATGGCTAAGGTTCCCAAAGAAAATACTCTAAAGTTTCCGGTATTTTTTCTAACATTGTATGGTGGTTTAATTTTGTTCGGATAAAATAAGAATCCGAGACTCCGAGGAAAGCTGTAAGCGCCCCTTTCCATCCGATAGTAGGTTTTGTTTGCCATGTCAGTCGTATGCGAATTCCTGGTTTGTGTACGCCTTTTATCTCTGACGATGGACTCTAGGAGAAGCCCGAAAGCTCAGACAAGTAAAAATATGATTCCGGTGTTTGAAGCGCTTTCTAATCCCTGGTTTTGTCATGTTATATTTTTTACATGGATTTGAACCCGTACGAATTTTTCAACGAGCTCAAGCAATTTCTGTAGGTTGACCCCAGCCATTGAAAATTACTCTTTAGAACGTCTGAAAGTTCCTTTACTGGAACCGTCAGTTTACGTTAAAACATACGGGTTTGATCTTGGTGTATACAATGAAGCAAGGATAAATTTTCCGTGACCGTAATGACGAATGCCAGTAATACTAACCGTCCACATGCTTGAAACATGTTTGAGCTGTTGACGACCAATTTTTCCCACAGTTCATAGATTTAAATGTTAACGACTGAGAAATGCACAATATGCCCCCCAGTGCTTTTACCAGTACTGGCCATGTAGTTTGGCATAAACGCTCAGACAAAGCATGCCCAACCCAAATTGCTTCATTTTCACATAGAACAAGCAATAAAATTTATGTGTAGCAAATCGCTTCCCCGGGAAATCCAACATACAAAATAGAAAATACTGAAGAAAACAAACC
>JAYGXS010000002.1:70055403-70068147 GCA_036362985.1 Ligula intestinalis | reverse complement strand
GGTCTGAGATATCTAGGGGCCTCGCTTTCTGGCAGGGAAAAATGAGGAGAGGGTAAACCAAAATAAGCTTCTGGGGCGTTTGGGAGGAATGGGGGGAGGTGAGAAGACATGTAGAAGTTAGCAGGTTTGGGTGGTAGATGATGGGTAAAGGAACTGATAGGGGGAATCGGTGACATAAAATTAGTGTTAGGGCCGCTCGCGTAAGGACTAGCGTTCTTAATCAGTGAATGTCCTGTACGGCAACTCCGATTAGAATTAAAACTATACCAGTTAGGGTTACTGCCGTGCAAATTAAATTTTTCTTGGTTCGGGCCCGGCGTGTTCAATAACGCATTAAACGGGGGAATAATATGACTCCCACGGTCAAAAGAGGAGCTAGGTTGTGCTGGGAAAGCACTCGGCCTAAACGCTATCGACGGTGTTGGCGACATTCTTAATGAAATTGTTGCCGCGTTAGGGGCGGCGGAATTTATAGATCGTTGGACAGAGAATGTATTTAGACTAGTATTAATCGTAGTAGATGACGGGGTGGCGGGACTTGACGGTCCCGATATCAAGAGAGTTGGGCTAACTGGTGCACTGATGTTTATGGACCTACGACTAGATATTCGGGAGGTAGGGATAGCAGGTGTACTGACCGTTATGGGACTATGAAAAGACACCTGGGAGGCAGGGATAACGGGTGCACTGACGTTAGTGGGTGTATGGCCAGTTATGCGGGGGGGAGGATTAGCGAGTGCATTTACCCTATCGGGACTACGAACAGATTTAGGAATAGTAGGCTGAGAAGTCATTGGTCTATTGGACTGGAGAGCCGTATTTCGTCGCTCCATTGGTGTAAGATCTCGACAGAGAAAACTTTTAGTCCTTTCTAAATATTGGGAAATGCGACCTCGTTGAGCAAAGATTGAGTCCACCTCGATCGGTGAAAACAGTTTAACTAGGATGGGCGGGTTTTTGCTACGCGATTGGAGGCGTTTGGCTTCTGCAATTTTGTAGTTAAAACCACCCGAACATAGAAAATCGTTTGCGATGTCCAAAGGGCGACTGATAATGGAGGCATTTTTTAGTATAAAGTTAAAGCTTCGCTTTTGTCTATCAAAAGCTTCCGTGGTTATAAGATGGACGAGGGAGTCTAACTTTTTACAATCTTGCGAGGGCACATCTGATAACTTGCCATCAAATAGATTGCCTAGTATTGATAAAACAGAACCAAACTTCATCATGAAGTCATTACAGTTCTGTAATGCAGATAAATCAATTTGCTTAGCCTTGACAATGGGCTGCATGTTGATATCAAGGCATTGACTAATAGGCGTGGTCAGGCACCGCTTGGGTCTGGGAGCAGATATCTTACAATGAGCTATAATTTTTGTTCTCATAATTTTGATAAAAAACTGCTTTAAATGTAAGATGATTTATAAAAATTCAGCCTTATATGACTTACGAAAAATAATTAGAGGGAACTTAACAAATACTGTAGCTATTTTTTTTTTAATAAGCACTTTAAATTTATTTGAAAAAGTGTATTCAATATTGGGAAACGACTCAGCGTTTGAAGGTCTCAAGAATATTCTGATCTTGACGATTTCTTTTACTAGGCCGCGAATTTGCTGGTTTGAAGAGGTTGTGTTCGGTTTAAATAGGTTGCGTCTCGGTAGAATTGGTTGGAAAACAAAATCTTCTTAAATTCCGACTTCAAAAGATCGTCCACGCAAGAAAAATAATTCCAGCAGTGTAGAAAAAAATTGTTTACGAACGGTTGCAGCCACAATATCCAAGATCGTAATTGATGGGGGATATCGATGTAGAATTGTCCTAGGAGGAGCGAGGGGAAATATTGACTGTGATCTTGAAGGGTCCTCTGTAGGCATTATTAAAGCATTTCGAATAGGGAAGGCTCCAACAGCTCCAGAATCGTTTTCTCGGCCACGATCTCTAAAAGTTATTTAAGAAACTGAAGCACAGGCAAAACTCTTTCTAGAGCGCAAACCATCCTTGTGGAGTCTGCATTCGCAAGTTTTTTTTCAGCCAGATTACGAGTTGAAAGAGCGTCGGAATTCCTCGAGGTGTACTGGCGACCCAGGTTTCCTGAATAACTTCCATTTCCTATGCTTCTTCTTCAGTTGCCTGTTAAGGTCTCTCTTCAATCAGGCAGAACGACTAGTCATCTTGTGTACCTTTACCAGACAAAAGCGCTTAATCAGATCTAATGCAACCCTCTTGAGTGATCTCCAATCCTCCTCTGGATCCCCCTTGAGCAGGCAATCCCAATTCACGGACGATAGTGCATTCTTCATTGAATTGAGATCTGCCTTGCATATTTTCATGGTCCTCCGTTTTCCTCAGCCATTGAGTACGGAGTGAGTAATCCACTCTTACCGAGCGGAGCACTTGAATGCACTTCCTCTTTGTAGGATGAATCCTTCGTGAAAATGAGATCCAAAAAAGTAGTCCGCTGGTTCTCTCGAAATCTGGTTATGCCCTTTACGTTCTGAACTAGAGATAGGTCAAGCGTGAGATTCATTAATTTGGAACTGAAGGAAGTTGACGCCGCCTCCTCTGTCAGGCTGTTCCATTCTAATGCAGGGGCATTGAAGTCACCAACAATGAGAACCTCTTGGTGGCTAGCAGCTTCTTTCACCAGACCAAGGAGCGAGTCGTTGGCTCCACTCAAAATGTTGGGTGGCCAGTATACGGCCAGGAATTCAAGGTTCTGTGAATCCGCCTTTTTAATCTTTAACCAGATGGACTCATACTCTAGGGCTAGAGTGTATTCTTTTTCTACAACCGATATTTTAGTTCTGACATACACGACAACCCCATCTCTTTGTCGGTTTTGGCGGTCTTTGCGGAAAAGCTGGTATGCTGGAATCGAAATATCCGAATCTGCGATTTCTGTTTTTAGCCATGTTTCCGTTATGGCAACTACATTAGGTTTCCACTCTGAAATAACTGCCTTGAGATCATCAATTTTTGAGGGAAGACTTTGGGCATTAGTGTAAAGAAAGTTCAATTTAGACTTAGTCACCACTTTATGCAGGCGGTTGCCTCTTGCGTGAGATTGCATGCAGGGAGCGTTCGGTGCTGATGGAGACGGACTGTTGTCCATCACGACTAGGCTGTAAGTGTTATCGGCTTTCTCCAGAGGAGTGACCTTAGGACATAGACAATCTCCCCTTTCAGAATTCGAAGCTTGCTCTCGCCGAGTTCGCATCTCCTATGGAGTTCTACTTTTAGCAATCTCCATTTCTCCCGCTCCGCGAGGGAAAAATCCCGCTGAAAAAAAACCGGCGGGTGTGAGTATCTAAGTATTGGTTTCCTGCTAAACAATAGCTGGACCTTGGCCTCAATCTTCAGAAAAACCTTCAACGGTCTTGGTTGGCGTTGTTCATCTTTTGATTCTGTTATACGGCCCATTCGGAATGCCTTTAGAACTTCGACTTTCTCCTCACCCTTTAGGAGAAATTTCAGATATTCTTTAACTAACTTCCTGTCTCTTTCTCATCTTGATTTCGGGGTATCGGAAGTACCTTCTCTCATGCCTTTTATGACTATGCAGTTTATACGAGTGGTACTCACCTTCCGACTGTCGTCCCCTTCTGCTTCTCTAGGGTTCATTAGGACAGATTCGCTTTGAGATTCAGCGCTCCTGTTCGTTTTGGCCTGCGAAGGTGCCCTTTTTGCTTGGCTCGTGCTCAAGCTCGGCCAACTTATATTAGCCCTTGGGCTTAGTTGGCCTTTATTGGGAGCCCGAGAGCGCTTCTTCGTTCTCTGAAAAGCCAGTGGGTCGACCGTATACCGTGTCCATGGCAGACTACCAACTCCGTCAAGCACCCTGGCTGCTGGATCATTTTTGTGTGCATACGATTCGGCGAGGGATGCTGCTTCGCCGTACGTTAGGTTTCCTCGCTCAAGTTCACGCATCGCCAGTTTCTCCTCACGAGGGAGAAATCGAGAAAATATTTCAGCTACTCCATCTCCACTGTAATACTATTAACCACCTTCTAAAGGTTCGTTAATTTGTTCAGAAGGGTAAAATATGATACGGAGGCTTCATCTTCATGAGTTTCATCCCTTAAACTTTTACGACTTTTAGTTCGCTTGGCAGAAGGAGATTTAAAAGAACTTCTAGATCGAGTTTCTGTAATTAGTAAGGGAATTCGGAAACTATCACTTTGTCTCGTGATGGCGAAGAGAGGTAGGTGCTCAGCTTCTACGCGAGGGGTCTAGGGTTCGAATCCGGGCGGTGGCGCGACTTTTTTTCCTTGTTGCGATGATGTCGGGATTTCGAATGCAGGCACTGGCGAACATTCCTTCCCGTCTTCCCAAGCTGTATCGCACATATTTTCAATTGTTTCTGTCACCATCTTTTCACAACAGACCGTTAATGAATCGAATAGAAAAGTGGATTGCTTTTTGACTGTTGATAACCGATTTTGATGACTGAGTTGTGGAGTTCATTAGACGCTCAACTGCAATTTTGAAGAAAACTGTTTCGCAATGTCGCGCGACAACTCACTTAAATGTGTGCTATGCTCAATGTCTTCAACTTTATGTTGCTTGTACAATCGATTTAGTTGCTATATACTAATAAAGTTATCAATAGTGCGAAGTTTGAAATTGTTTGCGAATTTCAAGTCTCTCGAGCTTACGTGTTTTTAGTCTCTATATCAGTATAGAAGACATGCTTCTTGGAAATTATTCAAGAATTGACTATATATTTCCAAAGTTTGCAATTTTCCACGTGGAAATCTCAATCCGGTCGCTCTGAAAAATTCCTCCGCTGTGAATTATTTCCAAAGTTTGGAAATTGCTTCCTGGACGTGTCGATTTTGTGGAAAAAACTCCTCTGCGCCACAAAAATCTGCACATCTCCGAATTTCACGCCGAGGCTGAGTCGTTATATCACTGTGTTGTTATATACCTTTATCCTAATATTGTCCTAATATTTAGGATAAAAGTGACTCTCACGTTAGGATAAAAGTGAATCTCACGTTATTCCTAAGGCAATTTTATAACCAAACGCATTTCATTGTATTTGTCAGGAACTCAATATTTTAGTCTGACTTGCTGTAACCTGCTTGTCTCAGCAAACTTGCACTATCTGGCCAATCGATCTTCTCTCCGCCTCACTCCTGCGGGCTCTTGAGTTTGGATTCTGACTTAATTGGCAGTATCAGACGCAGGTCGTAACACAAAAAATCGTACATAACATGGAAAGTGTAGATGCTACAAGTCCGTTAGAACGAAACGTTTCGCCTTCGCCGGATCTCGAACCCGGGTCGCCAAATGTGGTTATTAGCGATGTTAGCACCTCAGGCAGTCCGGCCATTTCGACACGGGCCCTTGTAAACCATATCAAGATACGACCAGAAAGTAACTGCCGATATGGCGACTTACATAATGTTATTAATTCTCTACATCCCGCCAAACGGCCAAGAGTTCTACTACGTTTACCGAAGTAAGACTGTGAGTATTTCGTCCTCCGCCAGGAGTTTTCGGAGATGAAGCAGGAACTTGACCACGAGGTAAATAAACTGAAACAAGAGATAGCCTATCTCAAAACGCATATTTCTTATCCAGCGGTTGAACATCCCTTGTCGGTCAAAAACCGTGGGTAAATAAAAGTACATATGCTCAGATAGCCTCGGCCGGTAAATCTGAAACTCGCATATCATCTGCCGAACCCAAGAAAACCAGCGGACGTCTCACTCGATCGCAAAGAAACTCAAATAAATCCGCAGTCTAAGCCATCGTTACTCGGCTCAGGCAGCACTATCAATGATTTGGATTTGCGTCCTAGCGTCACATCGTTGCTCGATGCTGCACTAGAAAGCGATGATACAGAGGTCGATAAGATCATCAAGCCAAAAAAGCATAGGGCTAGAAAGGATCGAAAGTCTAAACCGGCCAGGAGGGTGCAGTCAGCTAACCCAAAAACCGGCACATCACGACCCATCGAACCTAAAGTACCGGATACAGATACCCGCTTGGTCGTAACTCGTGAGCTCGCAACAGATGCACCAGTGACTCACAAGCAGAATATAGTTGTAACAATTACACAAGAACGAGTTGACGCTGATAGGGACTTGGGTTTGGACATGTCTGACGACACACCTGAAACCTGCATATCCGATCATGTGTCAAGCCCACGGGCTACACCATCGTTACTCGGCTAAATCGACACTAGCAATTATCGGGATTTGCATCCTAGCTCCACATTGTTGCTCGACTGTGCACAAGAAAGCGATGACAAAGAGGTTGACAAGATCATAAATCAAAAGAGGCATAAGCCTAAGAAAGCCAAACGGTTCACGGGTTTGCACTCAGCTTACCCAATAGCTAGTTTGTCAGAACCGAGTGTACCGGATACAAGTGCTCCCTCGGCCTAAACACGTGAGCTCGCAACATATGCCCCATTGAGTCGCAAGCAGAAAAAAAGTTGTAAAGGGGGCCCCAGAGTCAGAGTCGTCAATTTCACTAGAACGAATTGACCATGACGTGGGCCTTATGCGAGTTTACGCCAAATCTTTGCTAAAACTAGGCGAGTCTTTCCGCATTATTAAGGCATTTCGAATAGGGAAGGCTCCAACAGCTCCAGAATCGTTTTCTCGGCCACGATCTCTAAAAGTTATTTAAGAAACTGAAGCACAGGCAAAACTCTTTCTAGAGCGCAAACCATCCTTGTGGAGTCTGCATTCGCAAGTTTTTTTTCAGCCGGATTACGAGTTGAAAGAGCGGAGAAAGATGACACAGCTAATAATAGAGCTGGAGTAACGGAGAACCAACGCCGAGACAAATCTCAAAATAAGAGAGGGACAAATAGTTCAAGTCAAAAAGACATCTCTCTGGTCGAAGCCGGTAACAGTGATGGCCTTGCTGTCCCGCCACCGAAACCTAAGGCATGCCCTCTTAAATTGGTCGTTTTAAATGCCAGATCACTGATTCATAAAATGTCTCTGCTCCAGACTCTGCTTTTCGTCAACCGCCCAGACATTGCTATGGTAACTGAGACATGGACATCGACCTGTAACTGACTCAGAACTCTCTGTTCTAGGCTATGCATGCGTTCGAAACGATTGAAACAATGGCCTTGACGGAGGAAGTTGCATCTTTATAAAGCAGCCACTTGCATTTCTCCCATTGGACTATCCACAATTCGAGTGGCTACGAGTTGTTCTAAAAAACAAATACTCCTTACTTGTTGGCTGTGTTTATCGCCCACCTAATGCCAATGTGGACTACGATCTTTGTCTCTCGCAGGCATTTCATGCCACAGCTGACTTGAATCTAAAGAATTGCTTGATTGCAAATGATTTTAACCTCCCTGACGTGCAATGGTTTCCACCATCCGGTCCTTCAAAGTTCGAGAACTTACTTGAGGCATTAGATATCGGCATGTGGGATCAGGTAGTCGATTTTCCCACTCGAGGAGCAAGCATACTCGACCTTATTTTTTGTAGGGGATGCGAACCACTTTCAGTGTCATCCCTAGATGCAATGGATAGTTCAGACCATCTTACAGTTGTTAGTGAACTAGAACTGGAGGCGGACGAAAAATTTTCCCAAACGATAGTTTTTATTCATGACTTCCGATTAGCAAACACGGCGGACCTACTGGCACATCTAAACGCTCTCGACTGGTCTGAATTTTTCCAATGTTTGGATGTAAATGTTTGTACCGATGCACTGTACAAAGTGTTGGATCCACTCATCCTGCACTTTGTCCTCCGTAAGAAAGTAATACATGCCAAGAATGAAGTGTACCTTCCTATGCCTTTCCGTCGTAGGCTGCGAAAACTCTCTCGACTTTTGCATCGGCAGAACGACACTTCCGTTCTGCCCTTGATCACACTGATCTTTGAGCAGGCTAAGGAGCTCTCCGAAGAAAAGCAGATAGCTGATGAGGTTCACTTTGCTGAAAATCCTTCCCTCAATGTTGCGAAACGCTTTTTGCGTACAGTAAAAGCGCAGAGGAAAACGCAACACCCCATACTTCAAGATGATTTAGGAAACCCCATAACTGACGCATAGTTGACCGCCGATAGCTTCAATGCGTTTCTATCGAAAACGTTTAGTGAAAGCTCGTTCACTGCACCGCCGACTAGCCAGGCTTGGACGGGTGCCGTACTCGAAACCATAAGTTTTACCCGCTGGGACGTGACTGTAGCCATTCGTCGTTATCGTCAATCTTATAGTTCAGTACCAGATGACATCCCAGTTAGCCTTCTAAAAGCTGAAGCAAATGATATCTTTCCGTCTATTCTTTGTAAGGTATTTAATCCTACTCTTAAGAGTGAAACCTTTCCTTCGTTGTGGGGGGAATCGCACATAATGCCTATTCACAAGCATGGCCGATCGACGTCATTCAACAATTTTAGGCAAATAAATACACTTCCCGCAGCCTCGAAGATCTTGGAGATTTTGATCAAAGAAAAGATTATGCGTCACTTGACAGAGAACAGCCTGCTCAATACAGCTCATTATGGCTTTCTCGAGAAACGATCTTGTGACACCTGCCAGCTCTCTTTCTTTAATTATGTGCTGCAATCTAGAGACAGCGGTTTTGCCATTTATAGAGTCTATTTTGATTTTACTAAGGCCTTTGATCGGGTCGATCATAAACTCTTCCTTATGAAATTGGCCTCCTTTGGCATAGGTAGCAAGCCTCTGAACTTCATATCTTCCTAGTTGGATGCTCGCACACAACGAGTAAAAATTTTCAATGTTATCTCCAACCCCACGCATGTGAGGAGTGGAGTTATACAGGGTTGTGTACTGGGTCCGCTCCTATTTTGCCTGTTTGTCAACGACGTTTCAGATTGTTTTCAGTATGACAGACCCTTTATGTACGCTGATGATTTAAAAGTCGCTTATCGATATAAACCGGCAGATTGCAACATCGTGCTCGAGCTGATAAAAAAAGGATCTTCAGGCATTCGCCCAGTGGTGTTGCACATGGTGTTTCACCCTTTCATGGTACAAATGTTCTGTTATGGTTAAGGGCGACGAGCATCGACCGAAATTAAGCACTGACGGCCACGAACTAAATATCCCAGGAGTTATCAAAGACTTCGGCATATCCTACTCTTATAGTCTCAATTTGTCAGAGCACTGTGCCTTGATAGTCTCGAAAGCACGCCGAACCAACGGATTTATCCTAAGAAATTTTAAGACTATAAAGGTTAGAAGTCGCCTTTGTAATATGCACGTAAGATCTAGTCTTGAATACTGTTCGCCCCTTTTCAGTCTTCTGCGCACTAGTGAACGGAAGAAAAATGAAAAGGTGCAGCACTTCTTCACTAGAAGAGTTTTCCCTACAGAATACCGTTACTTAACCTACCAACAAAGGTGCGAAATTATAAAGCTGGATCCCCTGTGGCTTTGTAGATTGCAGAAGGGTCTATTTTTACTGTTTAGACTTTTGAATGGTCAAACCTTTAACCCCCTCAGTACAATAAGGCAGCTTGAGCACTCTCGACGCGCCAGTCATCGAGACGTATTTTTATTTCTTCCTATGGCAGGTACAGTTAAGTACCGGCAATTCTTTTCAGTAAACGCCATATCAATCTGGAATAAGCTGCCGAAAAGTATTAAAACCCAGCTAAGCTACCCTATGTTTAAGAGAGCTATAACTAGTTTTCTACATTCAGGGCAACTTTCACGAATTTTGGTTGCTGACTAATTTGAATCTCTCTGTCACTCTGATGGCGTTCGTGGACTTTGAACCCCGCCAGGCTTCATGCTGAAGATAATGCTGCTGAAGCAGCAGCCCGCAGTCTGCTTACCCTTCAGCCGATAGCGCGCACATTTTGCTGACAACCATTGAAGGAAGACTGAGAGCACTGTGTTCTTGTGCCAACCCTCTCCATCTCGAACTAATGTCCTTAAACGATATGCAACATTTCTCCTGCTGACGTATCAACTCAGCTTACAACTGTAAATATTTTCCTTATGTATCATACCTTTGATGGCAGTTTTTTTTACTTGAAACAAACTCCCTATCTCGCCCAGTATTGACAAAACACAAAACCTGAAACAAAATCAATACTGGCTGCAACATAGGAAGTTTGTTTTAGGTTTTTTCCGGTCTTCGAGGTGTTGGAAGGCGCCCGAGAGGTGCATTACCAACTCTTCACAATTGCCTATAAACTGGCATTATAAAAATATTATTATATACATTCCTTCCATGCAGCCCTTATAATATACAAAATACATTTCGGATTGGGGTCAAGTCGAGTCGAGTTTATTGAGGGAAATACAGTAGTCGCAGGTTATTAAGCCCACAGTTAATAGACCCAGCCGCATATTGAGCCCAAGTCAGCTTGGGACGGAATTTAACATAGCAAACCTCACCTGCTAATAAGCCAAGTCACCGGCTACAAAGCCCAGTCTGCCAAAAGGATAGAGAAAAATTTTTATCTTTGTGCGTGCGCAACTGGTTACGTGACCCAATTCATTTTTTTGTTTTTGTTATTACGTAAAATGCAGACAAACAGCAGTCTTTTCTTGTACGTAACCAAGCTCTACTTATAATAATAATGATGTGTTTAATATGGCAGTTTACAAACAATTGTAAAGAGTTGGTAATGCACCTCTTGGGCGCCTTCCAACACCTCGAAGACCGGAAAAAACCTAAAACAAACTCCCTATGTTGCAGCCAGTATTGGTTTTGTTTCAGGTTTTTTGTTTTGTCAATACTGGGCGAGATAGGGAGTTTGTTTCAAGTGCAGGAGAAATGTTTCCTATCGTTTAAGGACATTAGTTCCAGACGGAGAGGGTTGGCACAAGAACACAGTGTTCTCAGTCTTCCTTCAATGGTTGTCGGCAAAAGTTGCGCGCTATCGGCTGAAGGGTTAGCAGACTGCGGGCTGCTGCTTCAGCAGCATTATTTTCAGCATGAAGCCTGGCGGGGTTCAAAGTCCACGAACGCCATCAGAGTGAAAGAGAGATTCCACCGAGTCAGCACCGAAAATTCGTGAAAGTTGCCCTGAATGTAGAAAACTAGTTATAGCTCTCTTAAACATAGGGTAGTTTTGCTGGGTTTTAATACTTTTGGGCAGCTTATTGCAGATTGATATGGCATTTACTGAAAAGAATTGCCGGTACTTAACTGTACGTGCCATAGGAAGAAATAAAAATACGTCTCGATGACTGGCGCGTCGAGAGTGCTCAAGCTGCCTTATTGTACTTAGAGGATTAAAGGTTTGACCATTCAAAAGTTAAAACAGTAAAAATAGACCCTTCTGAAATCTGCAAAGCCACAGGGGATCCAGATTTATAATTTAGGAACTTTTTTTGGTAGGGTAAGTTACGGTATTCTGTAGTGAAAACTCTTCTAGTTAATAATAATAATAATAATTTGTATATTTAAGGCCCAAGAGGCCCTGTCGTTACAAACTTAGCGCTATCGTTAAAATAAAAATAATAATGATAAGCAGTGAACTCTTATAAATAATTGTCATCGGCAGTAAAAAAAAACTCCTAGATCGGTGGATGAGTTCAGCGGGCCACCGAGTTCAAAAAAACTTTAGGAGAAAAAACTGCCTTAATAGGTAAAAGGGTTTGATGTGGTTAGTTTGGGACCTGATGTTGAGGGTTCGGGACGTTTATGGTCATGGGAAAAAATAATATATTGTTGAGTTAGGAAGGGGTCATCCGGAAGGCAGGAGAAGGCAGTAGAAGTCAAGGCAACGTCATCGAGTTGCGACCCACCAGATTCCAGAGCCAATCGCGAAGACCACAACGAAGGTTGCAAAAACGGAGAAGAATTCGCAGCCCTTGTAAGTGATGCTTGACTCTGCAGAGGGAAATGCTAACATATTTAGAAACCATTTTAGTATCCTGGGAAGAGCTTCAAATGCCAGGAGGACCCTTTTCAAAATCTACAACTTGCGTGTTTGGAAAGGAAACAGACAGTAACGACTTTATTTCCTCTAAATTTAAATGCTTATATAATTTGCCTTTAAAAATCGACAGTGTAGAAGACAGTCTAATATCGAGAGGAAGGTTGTTCCAAATAACAGCATATTTGGAGGTAAAAAAGCGAGAACGGTTAGATGTGGAGCTATGGGGTGGTAAAATTATCATGGAAGAGTTACGAGTGGCGTAAGGTCGGTCAACTGGAAGGAGAGCATTAATTTGTGGGAGATTAGGACTATTGTTAACGCGAAACAGAAAGCAAAGACCAGCTTCGAGTCTTCTTATCCAAAGAAATTTCATGTTTGCTAATTGACATCTATCTGTATAACACATACCAGACCCAGAAACAGAAAATATTTTACGAGTGAAAACTCGCTGAACCTTTTCAATCTTACTACGGTCATGCTGGGTCATGAGGCCGAAAAGCGGGCAGCAGTATTCTAGTATAGGAAGAACAAACATGCGGTATAGTTTTAACTTCATTTCTGGAAGGAAAAATTTATGCGATATAAACCCACATATCTGTGCGGCCTTGGCAGAAATTCGATCTGCATGAGGTGATAATGCAAGCTTATTCGTGTAAGTAAGACCCAAATCCTTTATCGTAGATCTTTCTAACAGTGGACTATTTTGGAAGATAATGGGTCCAGGAAGCCTTGCGGGACCAAAACTCAAGAAACTACATTTTGATGGAGAAAACTCCATCTGCCATGTTGCGCTCCAACTTGAGAGAGTACGCAAGTCTGCGTTAACTTTATCAACACAACTACTGGCCGTGTCCTTAGAAAATGAGTAAATACACTTAAGGTCATCAGCATA
>JAYGXS010000002.1:70043341-70055303 GCA_036362985.1 Ligula intestinalis | reverse complement strand
GGTCTTGACGGTAGAAATCATACTCGTCTATTATGAGTAAAGCATCAGAAATTACTGGATGGGTCCACGACTCTGTAATGCATATAACATCTGGCTTCAGCTCGAACGCAATAGCTCTAAGCTGAGCCATCTTATTTAAAACAGATCTTGCATTAAGCAGGATGATATCTAGTGAAGCTTGAGTAATCGAACTAGGGTTATCTTTATTTAGTAATAAAAATTTGGAGGTGGGTAATTTGGTTGGAAGTTTGGAGAAAAGCCATCGACTGGAGCAGGACAATTAACATAAGAAAGCTGAGGGGGATAGCTGAAAGCTGCAGGTAGACAGCTCTGTGAGATCGATGGGCCATAGGGATATGTGCCGTGGTGAGTTTGCTGATAGTTACCGGGAAATTGGGAAAACCAAGACGGGAAAGAGAGGCTGGAGGGCGAGGTAAGGTAACTATGAGGATTAAGCGGTGGAAAGCCTGGCCCAGTATGATACTTGTGATAAGTAGGGTAACTTATATGTTTGTTAGCTTCCTGTTGTAAAGGCTTAGTTAGTGTTTGGGAAGGCTGCATGCTCGCGGTTGAGTTCCGGATCCCACCCTTTCGACGACCTGAATTGGGTGCTTTAATAGAAGGTTTGGGAGGACTCTGATCGAGTATCGAAGCTGTTGGTCTACCTGACGTAGAAGGCTTTTCGAAATTTCTAGGAGGGCTACCAGAATTACTAGCTATGGCAACTGGAGAAGCATTGAAGTTGGAAGTAGACGGGGATGTCTGGTGACTTGAGGGGGATGAGACAGTTGCTGTACTGGGGAGCAGTAATCTAGGTTTGGCAGGAATAAAAGTACATGGCTCGCTAGGCTTCCTAGGGCTACGACCAGGAACTTGAGCCGGTTGCGGTGAAATTACTATTTTATTCGAAGAACTTGACGCTATTCTTCGCTCCATTGGAGTGAGATCATGACAGAGGAAATACATTGCATTTCTCAGATATTTGGAAACAAGCTCTTGCTGTTTAAAAATTGCGTCTATTTAAATGGGTGAAAATAGCTTGACTAAAATGGGTGGGTTTTTACTGCGAGATGACAGTCTTATAGCCTCTGCTATTTTATAGTTAAATCCACAGGAGCAGAGGAAATGCATTGCAACGTCCATTGGCCTAATTGATTTCGGAACGTTTTTCAGAATAAAATTGTACGACCTTTTTTGTCTATCCTGTGACTCACTTGCGACTCACTTGCTGCAACTATTCTATTTTCTTCCGTTCACTAGTGCGCAGAAGACTGAAAAGGGGCGAACAGTATTCAAGACTAGGTCTCACGTACATATTAAAAAGGCTAGTTCTAACCTTGATAGTTTTGAAATTTCTAAGGATAAATCCAGTCGTTCGGCGTGCTTTCGAGACTATCAAGGCACAGTGCCCTGACAAATTGAAACAGAACGTATGTAATGTATAGTGCCCATTCTGTTTTTGCTAATCAAGAACAAGGACTCTCCGGTAAGTGCGCCCGCCGCTTATTAAGCCCGATTTGGTCTGGGTCCAAGGTCATCGCCAACCCTTCAAGATCACTGTCGATATTTCCCCTCGCTCCTCCTAGGACCTTTCTACATCGATATCCCCCATCAATTACGATCTAGGATATTGTGGCTGCAACCAAACGTAAAGAATTTTTTCCTGCGTCTCTAAAATTATTTTTTTGAATGGCAGATCTTTTGAAGTCGGAATTTAAAGAAGATTTTGTTTTCGAACCAATTCTACCTAAACGCAACCTCTTTAAACCAAACGCAACCTATTCAAACCAACAAATTCGCGGCCTAGTAACAGAAATCGTCAAGATCTGAATATTCTCGAGACCTTCAAAGGCTGAGTCGTTTCCCAATATTAAATACACTTTTTCAAATAAATTTAAAGTGATTATTAAAAAAAGCTACAGTATTTGGTAAGTTCATTCTGATTATTTGTCGTAAGTCATAATCTGAAAATCATATCAACTGTTTTTTTCTGAACGTAATAACTAATATAGTTTGTTAAACAATTTTAATGGATTTTAACAACCAGCTGTGGAAAAATCATATAGGCTGAATGTGTCTACATTTTCTCACATTTAAAGCAGATTCCCATCAAAATTATGAGAACGAAAATTATAGCTAATCGTAAGATATCTGCTCCCAGACCCAAGCGGTGCCTGACCACGCCTACTAGTCAATGCCTTGATATCAACATGCAGCCCATTGTCAAGGCTAAGCAAATTGATTTTCTGCATTACAGAACTGTAATGACTTCATGATGAAGTTTGGTTCTGTTTTGTCAATACTTGGCAATCTGTTTGATGTGCGCTCGCAAGATTGTAAAAAGTTAGACTCCCTCGTCCATCTAATAACCACAGAAGCTTTGGATAGACAAAAGCTAAACTTTAACTTTATACTTAAAAATGCCTTCATATTAAGTCACACTTTGGATATTGCAAAAGATTTTTTTATGTTTGGGTGGTTTCAACTACGAAATTGCGGAAGCAAAGTGCCTCCAATTACGTAGGAAAATCCTGCCCATCCTAGTTATATTGTTTACACCGATCGAGGTGGTCTCAATCTTTGCTCAATGAGGTCACATTTCCCGATATTTAGAAATGACTAAAAGTTTCCTCTGTCGAGTTTTTCCACCAATGGAGCGAATAAATGCGGCTCTCCAGTCCAATAGACAAATGACTTCTCAGCCTACTATTCCTCGCTAATCCTCCACCCCGGATATCTGGTCATACACCCACTTACGTCAGTACACCCGTTATCCCTGCCTCCCAGATTTCTATTCGTAGTCCCGTAACTGTTAATACACCTGCTATCCCTACCTCCCGAATGTATAGTCATAGGCCCATCAACATCAGTGCAGCAGTTAGCCCATCTCTCTTGATGTCGGGACCGTCTAACCCCGCCGCTCAATCATCTACTACGATTAAAACTGGTCTAAATACATTTTCTTTCCATCGATCGATACATTTCACTGCCTCTAACTCGGCAACAAGCTCATCAAGAATGTCACCAACACCGTCGAAAGCGCTTAGGCCGAGCGCTTCCTCACCACAACCTCACTCGTCCCTTGACCGTGCAAGTCATATTATTTTCCCGTATAATGCGCTATTGAACACGCCCGGCCCGAACAACGAAAAATTTAATTTTCACGGTATTAACCCAAACTGGTATCGTTTATCATCTAATCGGAGTTGCCGTACAGGACATCCACTGATTAAGACCACAAGTCCTAACGCGAGCGGCCCCAACACTAATTTTATGTCAACGTTCCCCCTATCAGTTCCTTTACCCATCATCTACCACCCAAACCTGCAAACTTCTATATGCCTTCTCGCCTCCCCCCATCCTCCCAACCGCCCCAGAAGCTTATTTTGTTTTATCCTCTCCTCATTTTTTCCTGCCAGAAAGCGAGGCCCCTAGATATCTCAGACCTTATCAGCCATCCATTATTGGCTACCCGTATGCTAACAGCTCCATACCCGTCAGTGCTTATTCAACAAATAATAACGGCCTACAGTTTGCCTAGCCACCTTCAAATTCTTGTTTATGAATAACTATAGCCATAGTCCTGCGACTTAAAACAAACTAGATGTCATATTGCTTAATGCCAGGCCTGTTATAAATAAAATGGCTCAACTGCGAGCTATTGCTTTTGATATAGATAGTGTCGTTCTGGCTCTGAAAACTATAAATTCCATATGACGCCCGATGTTATATGCATAACAGAATCTTGGACCCGTCCAATCATTTTTGACTCCTCCCTTACCATAGACGAGTATGATCTCGATCGTCACAATCGCATTAATAAGCGTGGTGGTGGTTGTCTTCCCTATATTTGAACGTCATTCAGGCACTTTCCGTTTTATCTAAATAGCACGGTGTTCTCTGTTAATTACTGTTTCGCTTCTATTATCCTGTCGCCCCGGCAAAAGGCGATTATCGGATGTGTATATAATCCCCATAACTCTTCATCTGAAGAAGATACAAGTTTGTGTGAAATATTCAAGCTTATTTCAGAATCTTCTTTGGAAGTTAAACTATTGATGTAGATTTTAATTTTTCTGAAATCGACGGGCTTTCAAACTATTGTCCACCTAGATTTCAGCCTATCCTAGAAACCATTAATTTTTCTATCTAGTCTCAACTGGTTAGTTCCCCAACAAGACAGAATCATATCCTAGATCTGATTTTGACAAATGGTATTGCCCCTCTCTTCGTTGATTTTAAACAGGACATCCTCCAAAGTGATCACACATAAATTCACTGTTGCCTTCTGCTTCCTTCTACGGAAAAGGCTAGTGCTAGTCGTACCTATCATGCGTGTGACCTCGCAGATATTAGCTCAATCAACAATGTTCTTGACTCATTAGATTGACAGAGCCTCTCCTCCATTAACGACGCTGCATATCTTTCTGAACTCATGTCGGTCGTTTCTAATAAAATGCTGGAATTTGTGCCCACTAAAATTGCGAAACCCTACACACCAGAATCGACCGTCCCTCATTTTCTTTTGCCCAGACTAAATTAATTGAGAAGGCAGCTGAAAGATAGATCAACTAGTTTGCTGTCTGTGCATCTAAGGATCGCAGAGATCTTCGAATTGGCGTCAAAGATTCGTCTTGCACGTGACCAGCACAGGAAATTTTGCGCCCTGAGTGAGTTTTACTTTGAAAAATCGTTTGCACAACTGTTTCGTCGTAGGTAATCCGCAAAATGAGGAATTGAAATACCCTCATTGCTTAATGAAAATAAAAAATTTTACTTGATGAGTCTGATAAGGCTGAATTATTCAATGCTTTCTTTGCGAAGCATTTTACGACAGAATCCGAACCGGTCCCGTCGTTTCAACCATACTCAGACAATACTCTCGGGAACATTGATTTCTCGATAGAATTAATTCGTAAGCATACAATCTGTCTAAAACTCGCACTCTTCGGGAACTGATGGTATACCCAATTCAGTTATCAAAAGGGTGTCAACCTTTCCCAAATTACTTATCTATATATTTTCAGTCTACATCTCAAACGGTTTCTTTCCTGACATTTGGAAGACATCAATTATTCTTCCAGTCTTTAAACCAGGATCTCGTTCTGATATAAATAACATCCGCGGTTTTTATAAAACCCCGGCCCTAGCTTAACTTCTGGAAAAGATCATTTTTAATCAAATTCTCGATTTTTGCCTAAAAATAAGCTTTTAAGTTGTTCGTAGCATGGTTTTCTACCCAGAAGATCATGCGAGACGTGTCACTTAGCATTTCTTAACCACGTCAGTTCCATCTGTAACGAGCGGCAATCCGTGGTTGTTATCTACTTTGACCTGAGCAAAGACTTCGAAAAGGTACCGCACAGACGGCTTCTGGTAAAATTGGAAGCCATGGGCATCCTTCTTCCTCTCCTCGACTTCATCGGTTCGTACTTGTCTAACCGCAGCCAGCAGGTCCTAGTAGGTGCTAGTTACTCCACTTCTCAGCTGATCACGAGTGGCGTTTTTCAAGGCACTGTCTTGGGTCCTTTACTCTTCATTCTATACATAAACGAAATTTCGACTCTTCTAAAACATTCACACAATCTCATTTATGCAGACGACCTCAAATGCACATACTCCTTTTCTAAGGACACGGCAAGTATATGCGTTGATAAAATAAATGTGGACCTAATTACACTCTCACGTTGGAGTGCTATCTGGCAGATAAAATTCTCTCCATCCAAGTGTAGTTTCACGTGTTTCGGTCCCGCCAAGCTTTCTTGTCACCTAGTCTTTCAAAATACTCCACTTTTAGAACGATCAACTATAAAAGACTTAGGTCTAGGCTACACAAATAAACATGCATTGTCGCCTCATGCAGATCGAATATCTGCGAAGGCTGCACAGATATGTGGTTTAATATCACACAATTTCTTCCTGCTGGAAATAAAGTAAAACTTTATCGCATTTATGTTCTACCCATCCTAGAATACTGCTGTCCTCTCTTTGGTCTAAAGAATGCTTCTGACCGCGGTTAGATTGAAAATGTACAGAGGGTATTTACTAGCAAAATATTTGCTCTTCCTTGATCCACTATTTCTTATACGGCGAGATGTCAGTTAGCGATCATGATATTTCTTTGGGTCAGAAGACTCGAAGTGGGCCTCTGTTTCCTCTTTCACTTTAAAACTATCCCTAACCTTTCACGAATTAACACTCTCCTTCCCGCAGATAGAACTTATGCCACTCATAATACCTCCAGAGTTATTGCCCCCCTTTTTAGCACCACATCGAACCATTCTCGCTTCTTTGCCTCCAAATATGCCTTCCGTTGGAATAATATTCTCCTCAAAATTGGGCTGTCGTCTAACTTAGCAGTTTTTAAATCCAATTTACGTAAACTTATAACTTCGGAATATATAAAGTTCTTGTTATTCATCTCCTTCCCAAACACACAACGTTTGGACTTTGAAAAGGGTCCACCTGGTATCTGAGGTGGTTATGTTTATACAAAATGTTTTCCATATATGCCTATTTCTTCCTCCCTAGAGTGATATTTGCAATTATGTTTTCGTCCACTTCTCTGTCCAGTCATCATTGCCGTTTTTCCATTTTCCATTTTACAACCCTGACGATAGGCTTCATGGTCTTTAGTCATGCTCATGGCGGTTCTGCTATTTTTGCCAGTTCGTCGCTGGACTATGCAGTCCACAAGGTCGCATCTCCGGCGTTTCGGTGATGATCACGTGACCTCTGCCGTTCCCTCATCCTGTCGACCCTGCTGTCCGTGATGGCCTCCTCCGGTCTCACCTCCCTGATGGTTGATCATGAAGCCAGTCGGGTGGTGTAATAACGGTGAACGACAGCCTTTGCTGTTATATCATTTCTCCAATTACAAGAAGCGTTTTTCACCTTCATACGTTCTCATCAACAGTCCTGTCTCATTTGCACTACAATCAATCCTCTCAATCGACCCCCTTAATTTTTTTGAAACAGGTTTTTTCTCCTACGTTTTGTTTTTGTTTAAAGCGGGGGTTCGCTGAATTCTGCCCCAGTTTTAATGGTAGAAGTTTTTTAAACTGCTTCCTCCTTAGTTCACCATGCGTTTCAGAGAGTGTTGACTTCTATTTTTTAAACGACGATATGTTGGTGAATATGAATTAATCTGCCAACACTACTAAACGCTCCCGCTGCCTATGTGGTTGTTTGACGGAGAGCAGCATTTATCAAATTTGTATTTATTTTTCCACAGCACTAAGTTTGCAATGACGAGGCCCTCCGGGCCCAAAATCTATTATTAATTTATTTAATACCCGGTGACTGCTGTATAGGCAAAGGCCTTTGAACTCCCTATCGGTACACAGTAGTTAAAAGATGCATCGGCACAGCCGAACGTTTCAAAGAAGGTCGTTTACATAATTGTAGGCGACTACTCACTTGTTCAAGGTAATATAATCAGATGGGGTGATGTCGGTTTTCAGGAGCCAGCAGGTGTAACCGAGCAAAAAGAGCTGATAGTGAAAAACTTCAAAGGCATTGCTCAAAATTCATAAATGGAATATAATTTGTGGGTTTTTAGGAGAAAAAGCTGTCGCTCGTGTAAGAAAAATAAGTGAAAAATAAGATCGCATGCTGCTGCTAATGTCGATGGCAAGCTAGGGGTCCACCGCGATTTATAACTCGGTCGGAAGTATCATACGAGAAGGACACTGCAGAGTTAGTCAGTCAGTATATTTGAGGGAAAAGTAGGCTTGCGCCTTTGAACTCCCTATTTGTCACATCAAACTCTCAAGAGTTATAACCAATTTTTAAAAGTTTTCAGTCAGGAAAATATAGACCGTCACATGGTGCCGTGGTGTTTCTAGGCTAATTTGTCACATCGTTACCGTTGTGCTGCAGCATGTGCATATGAAGTCGGTGTTTGAATGTCTCCACACATTGGGACATAATAATCGCCTCAGGAAGGTTATTTTATGGGTCCACTGCCCGAGTAGCGAAAAAATACTTCCTTACGTCCAATTGTCCTTGGGGCACATAGAGTTTTAAAGGATGTCCCTGGAGATTAGTTGCAGTGGCGAGTTGGAAGAAATCGTCACGCAAGAGACCGCAGCCCATATCACGCACAATACGGAAGGTTTGTATCAAATCTCCGCGTAACTGCCTATAACTCAGAGGATAGAGATTAAGATTAGTTAAGCGGATCTCATATGGTAGTATACATTTGTCTCTTACTAATTTTGTGGCCCGCCACTGCACCCTCTCAAGTACGTTATAATCCTGCCACATCCACGGTCTCCAGGCTTACATGGCGTATTCAAGGTGTGGCCTTATGAAGTTACCGAAGATTTTCGAGGAACAGTCTTCATCAAAAACCATGAATGCCCGCTTGATGGCGTACAACATCTAAGTTGCGGTTTTAGTGGCCTAACAACATTGTGTAGAAGGTTTGAGGTTGTCTGTCATCCAAATGCTGAGATCTTTCTCTATTTCTGTTTCTTTGAGTGGGATTCCGTTCAGATGGTGGGTTCGCGCATCAGGGACAAAATTTCGATTTCCCAGGCGCAACAGAGTCCATTTCTTTGAATTGAAGGACAGGAGCCAACTATGCGACTAATCGTTTAATCAAAAAAGATTTTCCTGGAAGTTATCTTCATTGGAAGCACACTTGATGACCTTCCATAGTTTTTACATCATCTGCAAACATGGCACACTCGCAGTCCGATTCCTCCACACAATCATTAAAGAACAAGAGAAAGAGGGTGGGTCTGAGCACCGAACTTTGAGAAACCCCGCTCTCGATGACTGTTGGCCTCGATTGTTTTCGTCCTACACACACCGTTTGGGAACGAAGAGCGAGGTAATTCTCAATCCACGTAAGAAGTCTGCCTCAGATACCCAGCAATCTCCACTTGTACAGGAGACGTTGGTGTGGAAATCTTTCAAAGGCCTTCCGGAAATCAATGTAGGCTGCGTCTACGGTTTCTTTTGCATCAATTGCCCTGGCAAGCACGATCTGTGAGGCCAATTAGTTTTTTACAACTAAAAACTACTTCCTACTTTTCAGTAGGCGTACTATTTTTTCGTGCAGCACGTCTCGACTTACGTGCAGTAGTTGGTCCGCGCACCAATTTACACCAATTGCACCAATTTACTCAAAGGTGCACTTCAGTGACCTCACCAAGGGTCAGCGGACACCTCCCCAACTTACGGGTGCTCGCCGTTGGTCCAGTGGGCGGTTAGTGGTATTGTTAAAAGATGCACTTCAGGAACCTCGCTAAGGGTCAGCGAACAACTCCACAACTTACGCATGCTCGCCGTTGGTCCAGTGGGTTATTAGTGATGTTGTAAATTGATGCACCTCCGTAACCTCACCAAGGGTCAACGAACACCCCCAAACCTACAGGTGCTTGCAGTTGGTCTAGTGGGGATGTACCTTCGAGACCTCGCCAAGGGTCAGCGAACACCTCCAGGAGCCAAGAGTCAACGAACATGCGCTCGCCCTTGATCCTATGGAAGATAAGTGATAAATTAAAAATATTCATGGTAGTTACCTCACCTATCCCTGTTCGTATTGACGCAGCCCGCTTTGATAGCACCATAGCAGTTATCTGTGTGGTTGCCTTTTTCGTCCCACCATTGCAAGCGGGTGAAGGAGTAAGGACTGAGTTTAATAAACACATTCCACCTTAAGTTGTCAGGATGACGCGTACAGACTAGCTCTTCGCTGCTTGATACTGGGATGCCAAGAATGGCCTGAGCGAGGAGACCGGGACACACAATCGGAAAATACGGACTGGGCCAACATTGCGACAACATAGAACTTTTGATGAAAATTGCGACAATAATTTTCTCGTCGTTTAACACACTTGTTTCTAGCACACCCCTCATCGGCAGTTGCAAACATATTGTCCAAGCTATGGCTGCACGTCAAACACCATAGTCTATGTCTTAGTACGCTCGAGGTGGGCCACCTTCGTGTCCCACAGTCGATCGTTTGGAGATGCAAAATTCGGATCAGATCATGTACTTGTCCATACCCGTTTTAAGCTCCGATTTTGTAATCACTGTAAGATACTGCGCCTCGAACGCCTCAACGTTATGGTACTTTCACATCCAGAAGCCCGTGTAGCGTTCAACGAAAGTATCCCTGCACGGATCAGATATCAATTCGCTGTTCGCGTCAAACCAGTACATAGCGTCGATTACCAAACTTCGCTCAATACTCAGTTGCCAAACTTGACAGATGCGCTACTTTATGCGATGAAATCGGACTTGCAACAACAGGTTGCACCGAGTAAGGACTAGATCTCCACACCGGCCCTGCATCTCTCGGCACAAGCTCGACTCGCTCGGTTGTCAAACTTGGATAACTACCACACAATCAGACGCCAAACTACACGATCGTCAGAACCATTGGACCTAGTCAGCTGGCTCCATGGAATCAACTTGAAACTCGGGTAACTTACGCCATCTCTTTTTACTTTTGCATAATGCAGCTAGCAAATATCAACCTCCATGCGCTACCGTTCGGTATAAGTCGGGTCAAGTGATAACTGATATGGCTGGAAAAACCGATCGGTGGCTAGAGCGCTTTTGTGAGCTACTGGAATCCCCCATACGTTCGCCTGCGAGCACACACCTATCAATTGGAATTCCAAACGATAGTGGCTGCGAGCCACCTACGAGCTTTGAACTGCAATCGGTATTCAATCGACTGAACGTTCAGAAGGCAGCGGGTGAAGATGGTATCCCAGCAGAATACTTCCAAACTTATTTTTCTGCTTTGACAGACTCACTACACCGGCTGTACTTGACTGTATGGACTACTGAAGTCATCCCCACTCATTGGCTACCGTCTATTGCCTTACCGATACTGAAACGAGGTGACGTGTCATTATTCTCAGATTACCTTAGTATTCGTCTTATTGATATAGCCACCAAAGTGTTTGCGACCACTCTTCTCCGCAGGTTTTCGACTGAACTCTCCGTCCGCCTTCGCTTCTATGGCACTAAACAGTTATCCACTGCGCTTTTTTATCATCGATCAACGCATATTCCTTGCGTCTTTTAGCCAAGGTAAAACAATAAAAAGACCATGGAATGAAAATCTATTGCCTTATTTTAATAATAATAATAATTTGTATATTTAAGGCCCAAGGGGCCCTGTCGTTAAAAACTTAGTGCTATCGTGAAAATAAAAATAATAATGATAAGCAGTGAACTCTTATAAATAATTGTCATCGGCAGTAAAAAAAACTCCTAGATCGGTGGATGAGTTCAGCGGGCCACCGAGTTCAAAAAAAGTTCAGGAGAAAAAACTGCCTTAATAGGTAAAAGGGTTTGATGTGGTTAGTTTGGGACCTGATGTTGAGGGTTCGGGACGTTTATGGTCATGGGAAAAATTAATATATCGTTGAGTTAGGAGGGGGTCATCCGGAAGGCAGGAGAAGGCAGTAGAAGTCAAGGCAACGTCATCGAGTTGCGACCCACCAGATTCCAGAGCCAATCGCGAAGACCACAACGAAGGTTGCAAAAACGGAGAAGAATTCGCAGCCCTTGGAAGTGATGCTTGACTCTGCAGAGGGAAATGCTAACATATTTAGAAACCATTTTAGTATCCTGGGAAGAGCTTCAAATGCCAGGAGGACCCTTTTCAAAATCTACAACTTGCGTGTTTGGAAAGGAAACAGACAGTAACGACTTTATTTCCTCTAAATTTAAATGCTTTTAGTACATTTACCTTTAACGCAAGCGATAATAAGTAAATAAATTTTATATTTTGGGCGCAGAGGCCCAAAATATTGCATATTTAGTGCTTTGGAACAATTAAAACAAAGTTGGTAAAGTTGGTAGGTAGCGGGAGTGTTTGATTATGTAGGCAGATAAATTCATATTCACCAACATACGGTCATTTTTAAATAACAGTCAACACCCCTAAAAATACGGCCATTCGTGTAAAACGATTTTTTCTCCCTTGCAG
>JAYGXS010000002.1:70021211-70039509 GCA_036362985.1 Ligula intestinalis | reverse complement strand
GGGCTCTGAGTGGGCCAGGTGGGGATTGGCCCCGTTAATATTCATGGTAGTCAACTTCCATAAATATTCAGTAGCCGCAGCTCAAGAGCCAAAATTAAAATTATCAAGAAGAGTGCTGAGGCACTATAAGGTTTCTATACGCGTATTTTATTGATTATTGAAGCAAATTAATCCAAAATACATAATAGTTACTGAATACATTTACCTTTGGGGAAAAATTGAATAAGCTTAGTAAATGGTATTGTTAAAATAGGTATATTTCGGCATCCAGGTAAACTGACGCCTTTAAATTATTATAAAATTACCACTCAGATTCCGATCCCTGCGCTACGTGACGCATTGTCTACATGCGGGGATGAAGGAAAAGCCAACACATCTGATGCATATGCGCTATGCATATGGGATGGCCTTGAAAATATGTGCATTGAAAAATTTAGTTTCAATAGTTATTACCTGTGCGGATAAATAAATTTATGCATCCCATTTGCGGTTTTTACTTCTGCATTTTCATTCAGATTTACCATCTTTCATAGAAATATATGTAACAAGCGGTATTTTTATACTGTAGGAGGCCCGATACGGACAATGATAGCTCTTATGCCGATATCATGTGAAAAGATCATTAAGTTCTCTAAAATATTTCATCTGTCAATAAATTATCCACCCTCATTCATTTACAACTTGAGTTTTATGTTCTACGAGCTGCTACAGCTGGCTGTCTTGCCACTTGTTCAATTGCCAAAGTAAATGGCCAATAAAGCGAAAAAAGCCGCCTATATGCGAAAAATGTTTCACGGTGGGGCCAGCCGGGGCCAAAGTGATGAATTGCCCCACCTGAGCTCCGCCTGAGCCCCACCATGCCCACGGGACATGGCAGGGCCCGGAGAGGCTGGTGTTTCAAGGGATATTGCGCATTCGACAAAATATTGTGAGTTTCAAAATGTATCATAAATTGCTTCTTGATGATCTCCATTATTTTGCAGCATATGGGGAATAGACTAATATGTCTGTAGTTGTTCGCAGATGCATGAATACCACTTTTGTTAAGCGGTGTAATATGCGCAGTCTTCCAGTCCGGAGGAAGTACTCCAGTACCAAACGATTTCTGGCAAAGCGGTTTAGCCAGCTCTCTAACAAGTTCCTTGAGAAATTTTGCAGGAAACTCATCTGGACCCGGAGATATACATTCCTTCAAGCTTTTTAGTCCTTGGAAAATCGTCGCTTCTCCAAACAAAATATCCTCAATATTTGGTGCTCCCGCGATCTCGTCAACAGTTGCGACGAAGGCAGGTTCTATGGTAAAAACCGACTGAAAGAACTCACAAAATGTTCTGCTTTGTTTTTACAGTCAGAGATTTTTAGAGCATCATCATTTTCCATAGCATGAACCAGGTTCCTGTTGCGTTTGCTTTTCCTTAAATAACTGTATAACAACTTTGGGTTTTTGACAGCTCGACAAATTAAATCACTCTTAAAGCCCCATCCTCCTTTGAAATCCATTTGTTTTAGCTTGTTCCGCTGGATTTTGTACTGTTCAAAATCTTAGTTGCGGCTTGTGTTGCAAAACTTCTTTTAAATCTTTCCGTTTTCTTGATCTCTCTTTTGAAATCTCTTTTCCGCCATTGAGGTCGGATAAATATCTTATGCACTGAAAGTGGACAATGACTGCGCATTAGATGCAACAACCACTCCTTAAATGTATTCCAGTCCTCAATGACATCCCCAGAGAAACAAAGACCCCAGTCTATTTGTAATGCATCTACTCCCATTTGGGAGAAGTCGCCTCGCCATATATTCGGCCTTGGTTCGTCTACTGTAGGGGTTAACGAATAAAGATCATAATCCCTTGAAAGTACAGAGTGAACACTTCGGCCTAGTGGACGTAGGCATCATACTTCGTCTATACTGTTGGGATACTTGGTGAAGACTAGGTCTTAACAACTAGCCTGTTGCCCTTTGCGTGCTCTAGTTGGAACGAGGACGTGTTGTGTGAGAAGAGCCTCAAGTGTTGCTGTTAGAAGATGGTGATCAAAGGCGTTTTTAGAGCAATTCGCCCGAAAATCGTTTCAACTTATGCTGGGTGCATTGAAGTCACCCATAAGCACACTATAGGGTCGACTACATATCGCCTTTATGCACACCAGTAGATACGCATCTGCATTACTGTCTGTCCGCGGTGGACAGTAGATGGTCATGGCTTCCCGGGGCTGCGACCCCCTTGCCTTAATTGTCAGCCAATTAGCCACCATACCATGGGTAATCCTTTCAGGCCTCTCGCACACACTTAATTTGCTCCTTACATACATAACTCCTCCACCCTGGCGTTCCAGTCGGTCTCGTCTAAATAACTGGTATCCAGAAAGCGCCACTTCGAAATCACTGATGTCCTGTGATAGCCATGTTTCTGTTATTGCAATAAAATCAGGGAACTCATCGGCTACCTGTATTCGAAGTTCATCAAACTTCGAGAATAGACTCTGAGCATTGGTACACAGGAATTTTAGTCGGCGAGACTCCGCTATGTCCAATTCGTTTGAGTGCACGCTTGCCAGTACTACTGGACTGCAGCCGTCATCAGTATTGGCTGCTTCCACAGCACTATGGTGGTCTTCTGTATTATTTGGTCCCTAAAGATAGCCAGATTGCTCTCTCCAGCTCTATCTCTCCCAAAGTTCCGCCACCAATTTTCGGCACTTCAGAGGTTCCGCAAGAGAAAAGTCCGGCTGAAAAAACACCGTCTTATGTGGATGTCGGAGGGCTGGTTTCCGGGACAGAACCAAGTTCACCTGCTTGGAATTTAGAATTTATACTTTTCAGCGCCGGTACGGCACTCTCTGTACAAAGTTAATTTTGAAAAAATAAACATTCAAAAAGAATTTGACAATATGTGCAAGTAGACGTAGAAAGTCGTAATAATGTCAGCAGAAATTGTTCTTTTGGGGCAACATTTAGCAATGTTTTGCAGGTAATTTTGAACTAAAAACGAAAACTTATGGCAGTTAAAAAAACTTTTACAGTGAAAATGGAAACAGTGTTCAACGGTTCTCCATGTTCAAAAAGTGTGTAGGAGAATAAACCTGCTTAGGAAGATAGAAGTAGGAACATAGTAGTAGAGCAAAAAAAGGTGTGGGTGGTCTGATGAAGGTGAGTAGTAAACGAAACTGCAGCATTAAGACTGGGTACTTCCGCATGGCTTCGTTTGATTCAGCAGTGGTTAATGGAAACATCTAGGTTCCCGGGGGGACACGAGGCAGAGAGAATAGTTTCAAGTGCATCTCCGTAATTCCCGATGGTCCTTTCTCGGAGTCATGGAGAAAGCTGCTCGGAAAAGATTAGGAGAATAGAAAAGAGAATACTATTACTACGCGACACGAAACCGTGATGTTCGCTTAATAGTTACTTCTTCGAGAAGCCTGACATTTTTATCCACATATTTCTTTGATATTCTATCATTGTATGGAGTTTTGTTCACATATATTTTATCTTCTTACGCCTAATGTATAGTTTAAAGCTTGGTTTATAATCTACTGGAGCGGTTGGGGTGCACCAAAAGCAACGGATAAACCAATTAGTGAACCTAACGTCAAATCGGCGTTTTTTAACGCAAGTATATTTTCTTTAATAATAAGATGACCACAAATTCATTTTCCGTGGACTGGCTTTTCGCAATTTTCCGGGCTTTCAGCAAAAATAAGGACAAATCGCGAAAAGGCATTCCGCGAAAAATGAAAGTGTAGCCTTTTATTATGAATAGTACAATAAAGGCATCCTTAATGAAACCAGTGATCACTAAATAAAGAAATCGGCAATGTTCTGTAATTTTTTTTGGGTTGCATTTCGAGCACATCCTTTCTTTGAGTTTCCCTTATTCAGTTAAGTTACATTGGAGGAAATAATACCCTACAGAATATTTATCATCGACATTTTAAATAAAATAAAATGATTAACTCATTAATACTTAAGAAATCTGTGAAAAACATGGGAGGACTTCTCAGGAATGTAGTTAATAAGCGAACAGCATGGTGCCCTAAAGTGTTGTGTTGCGTGGTAGATAGTCCCTTCCTTACTATAGCTATCTGGCTTCCTCGGAAAGACTTCAACGGAAGCGAACATATGAACATCCAGGGGTAGTACATTCCAATCTTCAACCACTCTTTTATCGGAGAAGTTTTGTGTCTCTTATCTGGCCCCTGGTACACGTTGTTTGAACCGATGCCGTATTAACTTCGTAGCTGTTGCTAACACGAAGAAGTCGCCAGTTATAAAACAGCAGTCCTTACAGCGCATCATACGAAATTTTTGTGTAAGATAACCGCGTAGCTACCTATAACTTAATGGAAGAGGTCGTGATTAGCTAAGTGTGTTTCATAGGGAAATGAGTCCTGTCCGGTCTTAAGAATGGCTGCAGGCCTTTTAACCTACTCAAGGTATAGTACGTAACAGTCTTAAAAGTGATTACTCAATTTTATGGCAGAAAACATGGCAAATTTGCAGAATAGAATTTTTAAAACTAATTTCCCTCTTCGTTTCCCAATAATAATGCGCTATCTTATCATTACCCTTATCTCGATTTCATGGAAGCAAAAAAAAATTTTTGGTTTTGTGAACAAATAGAACTATCGGTTTCCATGTGGGTCTCTGAAAGGACCTTATGAATCATAACCACCTACTTACATATTTTAAGTAGGTCGACTTACAACAATTTTCTAGATTTCTAGAGGCCGGCCGTCTACCCAGTAGGGATTGGATGATGGCATTTAATTGCAGAGGGATCCTCCGCAGGTCACCGCATACCATAACCGCTTAACTTAATAGATTAAGCAAAATGGCGTTTCAAATTTACTACGGGCATAATCGCTAACTTACAAATTTTAAGAAAAGTGAAGTTCACAATCTTGAAACTTCTTTACTCGTTCGCGTTCTATTCCAGTTAGGGTTAGTGCTTCTACTAGAAAGAACACTTCATTGACCTCGCCCGTGGTTACGAGGCACTACCCCTCGTACACGCGTACGCCATTGGTCGGGTGGGGTTAAGCGATTATTAAAGCCTATTTCAGGGTCCTCACCCGAGGTTTGAGTATGCAACCCAACTTTTCTTTGTAACTCTTTTATTTTACAGGAATATTTTGAACTAATTTGTACCTCGACATGTCCCACCCGTCCTCTCCCCTGAAATCAGGTGCTCGTGAGCCTGAGGGGCGCGCTTCGCACGCTCCCCTGGCAGCCCCACAAGGAATTCCCACCTTAGAAAGTTCCTGCTCTTCATGAATGGTCTTTTAAAGTGCTACGTGCACACACAAGAAGTTCTTTTCCGCAGCGTTTAATAACGTAGGTAATTCCTCGTATATCATCAAACGCTAGATTTTGCCCCTTTTCGCCTCTATTTTCTCCAAGTATACTGATCTGAATGGAATTCAATTCTAGTAAACAGTATTTGGTGCCTCAGGTCAACCCAGTAAAATAAACAAGCTCAAATGTTTGTTAAATCCCCCAATCCACAACCGCGATGTGTGGGGTTGAGGTTATTGACTGCCGTATATACGGGGCATGTTTTACGGATATCGTACACTACCCGTCGTCACTTCGGAATTCAAAACGTTGCCGCGTGGCGATGTCGTTGCGAAACTGGTCGGCGCGATCTCTCTCACTTTGCAGAGGTAAATCTCTGGAATAAATCGCACCATAAAGTAAAACCAAACGGTTGGGGTGAGTGTCAGTATACTGAAGAGATAGCACTTAATCGCAGAGAAGCAATCGGACTAAAGGCAGCACATATCCTTGCTCAACGGTTTCAATGCTCCATGGCGTAAGCGACCATAAATCATGGATGTATATGGCTCCACGTCCTGAGCTGAGGCCACTACAAGTGATCAGAAACGCCAATTGTAGTGGCAGTTGCTTGGACTTAAGCGTATTGCACCGATGGAGCTTGTGCCCGACGGGACAGGGCATCTGATTGCGTGTAACAATATTCAAACACGCCTGCCTGCCGACAAGGGAGTTGAACAGTTGGGTCTCGAAGGTCTCCTACCAGCGCAATGTCTGATAATCTTAAAAAAATTTTTTTATCAAATTATCCATTCCTACCTGAATTTTTACATGAAAGTCTGTGCGAAACTTGTCACTAAGTTTTCTTCACCTCGTCTCTTCAATTTGTAAGGAGTAGCTATCTGTTTTTGTGGTCTACTTTGATCATAACAAAGCCTTCGACAGAGTATAACACAGACGACCTCTAGAAGCCCACGGCAACCGGCCTCCTCTCATCAACTTCATCGGTTCCTGCTTGCCTAACCGCAGTCAGAAGGGCTTAGAAGGTACTAATTAATCGACGCCTCAGCTGATCACGAGTGGCGCTTTTCAAGGCATGGGCTTGTATGCTTTCCTATATATTCTGTACATAAATTAAATTTTAACAGTGGTCACAGATTCATACAATCATATTCATGCAGACGGTCTTAAAGGTATTAACTCATTTTTAAGGACACTACCAATATTTGCGTTGATATAATTAACACAGACCTGCTTACCCTCGCACGATCTGGTTCAAGTTGGCAGCGAAACTTTTCTCCATCCAAGTGTTGTTCCTTGTTTTTTTGACTCCGCCAAGCTTCCTGGACCGCTTATCCTTTAAAATATTCCAATTTAAGAGCGATCCATTATAGAGAACTAAGGTCTTAGTAACACCAATAAACTAGCACTATCGCCTCATGCAGATCAAATTTCTGCAAAAAACTGCACAGGTGTGTGGTTTTATATCACATAAATTTTTTCTTGCAGAAACATAGCTAAAATTATACCGCTTTTTTGCGCTACCTATCCTAGAATACTGCTGTCTTCTCTTTAGACTGGTGAAGGCCTCTGACCGTAGTAAAATAGAAAATATTCAGACTTTACCAACTTTACCTTTGTGGATCCAGTGTTTCTTATACGGAGAGATGTCAATTAAAACATTACATTTCTGTCCGTTAGACGACTCGAAGCCAGCCTCTCCTTCCTGTTTTTCATTTGCCCTAGCCCTAATCGCTTACGAATTCACGCTTTCCTTCTAGCAGATTGACCTTATGCCACTTGTTATTCCTCCATGATAATTTAATTACCCCTTAGCTGCACATCTAACCGTCTCATTTGTTGCCTCCAAATATGTCTTCATCGGGAATAATATTCGGCTTGAAATTAGGTCCTTGTCTACATTAGCGGTTTTGAAAGCCAAACTGCGTAAACATTTAACTTCGGAAGACATGAAGGCCATATTATCCATTTCCTTCCTAAACACCCACATTTTTTACTCTGAAAAGGGTCCTCCTGGTATCTGGGGCGGTTTACACATAGGGTTATAGCATCCTCTGCAAGTTCTTTCAAACAATCGTTGCCTAATTTTGGCAACCCAGATGATGCCCTTCGTTGTCTTTGCTGATGAACATAGCAAGTTCTTCCGTTTTCGCCAGCTTGTGCGTAGACTCTACAGTCCGCGAAATCGCATCACAGGCAAACCGGTGATGATCTTTTGACTTCTACTGTCCCCTCTTCGCTTCGATCCTGTTGTCCGCGAGGAGCTTCGCCTAGCGCATCTTCGTGATGGTTGATCCTGTAGCCAGTCGCACGATGTTACGGTGGGATGCAATAGCCCTTGCTGTTATATGATTTCTCCGGCGACAATAAGCGTTTAAAGCCCACATAGTTCTTATCAGCAAGCACGGCTCCATGTCAGTTTATTTCAAGAATCCTATCACTCAAATTATTAGTCAAGTCAATTTTATTAAGGGAAATATAGGCAAACGCCTTTGAAATCCCCGTTGGAACACAGTAGTTAAGAAATGTATCGGCACAGCCAAACATTACAAAAAAGGTCGTTTGCATAATAGTAGGCGACTACTCACTTCTTCCAAGTAATATGATCAAATGGGGTGATGTCTGTTAACAGAAGCCAGCAGGTGTAACTGAGCAAAAAATAAATTATAATTTTCTTTTAAAGAATGTCCCAAAAGTCAAATTCCACTAGACGTCATCTGTAAATTTCTTTACTCGTGTGGCTTTAACTTTAAGATCGCAGAAGCTAAAAGATTGTCTTCTTGGAACAAAAATCCGCCGATTTCGGTCAAAATTTTTTCGGCGATAGAAGTTGAAAATCTCTTCTCTCAGCATGAGCGTTCAGCTCAATACCTGAAAAACGTAAGCTTTTTATATTTAGGGATAAAACCCCCATAGAACGTAGGATTTTGCCGGCATCTGCAAAAACTAAGCCCAATTCTACCCCTACTATTCTAAATGTGGTATCTGAGGTCGACGCGAGTTCACGTCCCTCCGGATCAGTGAAAACGTTAATTTAACCCAAAAATCCACCCGCAATCCTTACTGCTGGCTCGAGTGAAATTCGTTCGCCTTCCAAGCGAACCTCGCCTGCTAAAGAGGCTAAACCTAGTAGACCTAAACGTGTCCCTCGTAAATCGTAGCCGATTGTGAAGCCAATTACAAAAATCAGTAATTTACCTAATGATGGGAACCATACTAATATTTCGGCATCTACACCAGATGTAAATACTCGCGGTTTTACTTTTCCCATCCCTAAAATGGCCCAAAATCCACAATTGATTCACTCTAATAATTCTGTGAATAGCTTCTTGCAACCTTCTATGCCATTATCAAATGCTTGTCCTCCGACAAATTATGCTGACGCTTCAGCATCTACAGCAGATGTAAATACTCACGTAAGTTATTTTCCAAACCCGCAAATTGCCAAAATTCACATATAATTAAATCTAATTATTATGTTCACAGTTTCCGATACCCATTTAAGTCATTTTAAAACGTGTTTTTTCCGCAAAATTATGATAACTTTTATCATTATTATATTTGAAGACCAGCTCCTACTTTCATCATCCCACAAAACGGGTCTCCTTTTTTTCAATTTTCAAGCAAATTTGCCGCCTTGCAATCTGTATACTTAATAAAATCGGTGACTGTCTCTGTGTTTGTCTCCGTTATCATTGGTCACCGGAGTCAGGTTGACACGCCTTGTACGCCTTAGACGCAGGCATGTTAGTACCACGATCACTTCGTCGGTACGCGTTCTCTGTTGCCTGTGCGTTTCGGTCTCTACGTTGCTCCCTCATTCTACCGTGCGCGTGAGGATTCAAGTGACGCCCGACGTGAAATGCGGATGTGAATACGCCACGGGGGGAGGGTTGCCGGGGGTGGGGAAGGGGTCGTCGCTTCCAGGTCGTTGCGGCCGCTTGAAAGGTCACCCCCCACCAATGTAGCAAGGGCTATAACCGTGGTTGCACAGCTGCTTCAAATTCACTCACCATAAACCAAGCATCCAAACGCCACCGACACCGTCTCAAGAGGTCGACACCTTGCGTCCTCACACCTCCAAACAAAACTTGAGACGATGACTACGGGACGACATTAATTGTCAGACTCATTTTCCTCTCATCCCCTCCTTCCACCCCCATTTCGCTCGTCCCCAATTATGACTAGAATCTGACGCCCATGATCCCTTTACACCTGTCTCTCCCCCTTACCCCTTTGTTACTACTGAATGGGTTGAGCGTAAACCCCTTGATCTACTATCACTTGGACCTCCCCCTTTACTTACACGTAAGTTGTCGCGACCGGTTGAAAGACCGCCACCCCCCTCCCTCCACAGCGATGTGGCTAGCTCTTTGGTTAGGTTGAATGGCCTACCACATAAATCCCTTCTCTTTCAATCAAACCCTTACAAACTATCATTATGGACAACAGTGATGACGTCAGGCATGTTCTAAACAGAAACAACTTGACTGAAGGTAACGTTGTTAACTTACTTCTTTTCTTCTTTATGTAATTCTGTTCAAAAAATAACCTTTTTCTAGGTTCAACCTCATTAGGTAGAAAAGGAATTAGAGCAGGCATGAGAACACAAGTTCAAACGAAGGAACAGAAGAGACTTGCCAATGTTAATAGACGTTCGCAAGTAACACAGGCAGAGATACGGCTTCGCCTGGAGACTAATACCATACGTCAGTATAATTGACGCTCCGGAGAAACCGAAGATCAAATGCTGCAAAGAAGACGTGAAGACGCGATTCGCCATCAAATTAACTTCTCCCAAGAGACCAAGGTCCAAACCTTGCGAAGGAGGGAGCTAGGTAGGTTAAGAGATTCCCAACGTCGGCAAAACGAATTACTTAGACGTAGAAGTGCACCTCTGACTATGCAAGCATCACAGAGATGATCACAGAGATGATCACAAACGATGATGGAAACTCCAGTTTGCAACTAATTCCCATGCGGTTCGGCGACTCTGGCCCATCGGTTGCTTCCATAAATGCTCAAGTGTTGGACAAAGCCTCACTCAATTAAAATCCAAGTCTTGGTTATGCGGAAGATGTAAATGTTTCCATTGGGAAGATGGTAGAATGGTGCGAACATTGTCAGGCGAAAAATTGACTGGTGAGACGATCAGCATGTGCTGTTCCAACGGCATAGTTCTACTGAATATTTTCCCCCCACCGCCAGAAATACTTCAAACATTGTTTGCTGGTAATACCAACGACACGAAGAATTTTCTCTCTAATATTAGAAAATACAACGGTGCGTTTCAAATGACCTCCTTTTGTGCCAATGTTGTTCGTGAGGTTAGCTTGATGCCTACCTTTAAGGTGGCAGGCCAGGTTTGCCACCAGATTGGATGATTACTACCTCCTCCTGGTGGCGAGCCGAAATTTCAACAAATATATTTCGTAGAAGACATAAACTTACAGGCTCAAGGCCGATCTTGAGTGAACGGAGGCTTAAAGCATCATATAATACTGTCCCTTGTAAGACATGCTTCACCAGCGCAACAGCTACGTTAACAGTTTCAAGTCCGCCCTGGAGATGCACGCTTCCATTGACTTCACTATTGTCATAGATGCCGGTAAACGTCCTCGTGGAGAACACCAACGAAGATTTTATGCTCCCGCATGCAACGAGGTGGCCATCATTATGTCAGAAACACAGCACAGCAACAGGGATATTGTCTTGAGAAGGAGGGACGATAGTTTGCAAAGGATATACGAAACACACCGTTCATACTACTAATGATAATAATAATAATAATTTGTATATTTAAGGCCCAAGGGGCCCTGTCGTTACAAACTTAGTGCTATCGTGAAAATAAAAATAATGATGGTAAGCAGTGAACTCTTATAAAATAATTGTCATCGGCAGTAAAAAAAACTCCTAGATCGGTGGATGAGTTCAGCGGGCCACCGAGTTCAAAAAAACTTTAGGAGAAAAAACTGCCTTAATAGGTAAAAGTGTTGGATGTGGTTAGTTTGGGACCTGATGTTGAGGGTTCGGGACGTTTATGGTCATGGGAAAAAATACTATATCGTTGAGTTAAGAAGGGGTCATCCGGAAGGCAGGAGAAGGCAGTAGAAGTCAAGGCAACATCATCGAGTTGCGACCCACCAGATTCCAGAGCCAATCGCGAAGACCACAACGAAGGTTGCAAAAACGGAGAAGAATTCGCAGCCCTTGGAAGTGATGCTTGACTCTGCAGAGGGAAATGCTTACATATTTAGAAACCATTTTAGTATCCTGGGAAGAGCTTCAAATGCCAGGAGGACCCTTTTCAAAATCTACAATTTGCGGGTTTGGAAAGGATGCAGACAGTAACGTCTTTATTTCCTCTAAATTTAAATGCTTATATAATTTGCCTTTAAAAATCGACAGTGTAGAAATAATAATAATAATTTGTATATTTAAGGCTCAAGGGGCCCTGTCGTTAAAAACTTAGTGTTATCGTGAAAATAAAAATAATAATGCTAAACAGTGAACTCTTATAAAGTAATTGTCATCGGCAGTAAAAAACTCCTAAATCGGTGGATGAGTTCAGCGGGTCACCGATTTCCAAAAAACTATCGAAGAAAAAACTGTTTTAATAGGTAGCAGGGTTTGATGTGGTTGGATTGGGACCTGAAGTTGAGGGTTCGGGACGTTTATGGTCATGGAAAAAATAATATATCGTTGAGAAGACAGTTGAAGTCAAGGCAACATCACCGAGATGCGACCCACCTGACTCCAGAGCCCATCGAAAGGTTTGCAAAAACCATTAATAGCGACCTCGAAGACCACAGCAAAGGTTGCAAAAACGGAGAATAGTTTGCAGCCCTTGGAAGTGATGCTTGACTCTGTCTCCAGAGCGCTTCTGAAAGTTGGCGATAACCATTAATAGTGACCTCGAAAACCACAGCGAAGGTTGCAAACACGGAGAAGAGTTTGCAGCCCTAAGAAGTGATGCTTGACTCTGCTTCGAATGCCAGGAGGACCCTTTTCCAAATCGACAACTTGCGTGTTTGGAAAGGAAACAGACAGTAAGGAGTTTATTTCCTCTAAATTTAAATGCTTATGTAATTTGACTTTAAAAATCCACAGTGTAGAAGACAGGCTAATATCGAGTGAAAGGTTGTTCCAAATAAAAGCAATTTGGAGGTAAAAAAGGGAGAAGGGTTAGATGTAAAGCTACGGGTTTGTAAAATTATCATGGAAGAGTTACGAGTTCCGAGTGGCGTTAGGTCGGTCTACCGGAAGAAGAGCGTTAATTTGTGAGAGATTATGACTATTGTTAACGCAAAACAACAAGCATATACCAGCTTCGAGTCTTCTTACCCAAAGAAATTCAGTGTTTGCTAAGTGAAATCTATCTGTAAAACACATACCAGACCCAGAAACAGAAAATATTTTACGAGTGAAAACGCGCTGAACCTTTTTAATCTTACTACGGTCATTCTGGGTCATGAGACCAAAAAGCGGACAGCATTATTCTAGTCTAGGGAGAACAAACATGCGGTATAGTTTAAACTTCATTTCTGGAAGGAAAAAATTCTGCGATATAAACCCACATATCTGTGCAGCCTTGGCAGAAATTCGATTTGCATGAGGTGATAATGCAAGGGTATTCGTGAAAGTAAGACCCAAATCCCTTATCGTAGATCTTTCTAACAGTGGACTATTTTGGAAGATAATGGGTCCAGGAAGCATTGCGGGACCAAAACACATGAAACTACATTTGGATGGAGAAAACTCCATCTGCCATATAGCGCCCCAACTTGAGAGGGTACGCAAGTCTGCGTTAACTTTATCAACACAACTTCTGGCCGTGTCCTTAGAATATGAGTAAATACACTTAAGGTCATCAGAATAAATGAAATTTTTTAGAATTGTTTAGCACTGTTGAAATTTTATTTATGTAAAGAATGAAAAGGAGGGACCTTTAACCGTGCCTTGTAAAATGCCACTGGTGATCGGTTGAGGAATCGAGTAGCTTTTGCCTCCTAAGACCTTCTGGCTGCGGTTAGACAGGTAGGAGGCAATGAAATCGAGGCGGGGAGGCCTGATGCCTAGGGCTTCCAGTTTCACTCAAAGGCGCTTATACGGCACCTTGTCAAAAGCTTTACTTAGGTCAAAGTAAATCACGATGACTGATTGCTGTTCATTGCGAAGTGAAGTAACCAGGTTAAGGAATGCCAAATGGCAGGTTTCGCATGATCTTCCAGGCAGAAATCCATGCTGTGAGGCGTTTAATAATTTATTTTCTTCACAAAAATCGAGAATTTGATTAAAAATGGTCTTTTCCAAAAGTTTAGCTAGGGCCGGGGTTTTATGAACACCTCGGTAGTTATTTACGTCCGAACGAGATCCTGACTTGAAGACTGCAAGAATACTATGTATCTTCCATGAGTCAGGAGAGAAACCGTTTAGAAGATAAGCTGAGAATAGATGACTAAGCAATCGGGGAGAGCTGAATACTCTCTTGATAAGTGAATTTGGAAGGCGGTCAATTCCCGAGGAGTGCGAGTTTTTTTAGACGGATTATGTGCTTACGAATTAATTCTATGGAGAAATCTATGGTACTGATAGTATTGACTGAGCATGGCTAAAATGACGGGTCAGGTTCACATTCCATCGTAAGGTGCTTTGCAAAGAATGCATTGAACAGTTCAGCATTCTCAGACTCATCTTGCACAAAGGTTTTATTTTCATACGACGCCTTACAATACCCTTTCATGCATGTTAAGGGTGAAGACGTTTATCGCTTCGGTATACCTCAAATTGGCACCCGTAAAACAGTAAGTTGTAAAGAGTTCTAATCATATCACTTTATGATTCGGGAACGAACTTTCAACCTACTTTGTCGATTCAAAACGTTGTTCATGCAATTTGCTTTTCATATGTTTGCAGAAATGAAAACAGAACGCCTTTGCTATTTCCGCACACACCAGAAAGAACTTCGCGTGGACACCTGCATCCACCTTAGAGATAATATCCTTTCTGACGGTGATAATGGTGCTGGTCGTGGTCAACTTTTCATCTTACCGTCAAGCCACACCGGGTCTCCTCGCTACATTCATGAGAAAACCCAAGATGCGTTGGTTTACGCTAGGCATTATGGTTGCCTGGACCTATTCATTACGTTTACCTGCAACCCATCATGGTCTGAAATTACTAATGAGTTGTTCCCCGGTCAAAAGCCACAGGATCGCCATGATTTGTCCGCGCGGGTATTCCAGCTTAATTTGAAAACCATGATGAGACTCATCACTAAATTCAAAATTTTCGGTGATGTTTAGTGTCACATGTACACTGTTGAGTGGGAAAAGAGAGGATAACCCCACGCTCAAATTTTGGTCTGGCTGAAGGAAAAATTGCACTCTTCCGATGTCGACAAATTTATATGCGCAGAGTTGCCGTACCAATGCGTTGACCCTGTCCTGTTTGAAACTATCAAATGTCAAATGGTGCATGGCCCATGTGGTCAGATAAATCCTAACAGCCCTTGCATGAAAGATGGCAAATGTACCAAGAGATATCCCAAGCGATTTATAGATGCAACTCAGACTGATGGGGATGGTTATCCTCTCTATAGAAGGCGACAACCTAAGCTTGGTGGATTCGAAGCAGTTATCAATGAAAGGCGAAACGGTGGTGTGGTAATTGATAACTGTTGGATTGTGCCGTATTGCCCCTTACTGTCAAAATTATTCAACGCCCACATCAACGTTGCATTTTGCAACTCAGCAAAGTCCATCAAGTACGTCTGCAAGTACATCAACAAACGATCCGATGCCGCCATGTACTCTCTTTACCACCGTCACAACAATGAAAATATTACCCAGTATAAAATGGACAGATACATCAGCAGCAATGAGGCATTCTGGAAAATCTTTGGTTTTGATATCCATAACCGTTTTCTGGCCATTGAACACTTAAGCGTCCACCTGGAAAATGGCCAACGGATTCAATTTAGGGAAGGATTCCTCTTGGATCAGCTTTAGAATATTAAAGATACAACTTTGACTGCTTTTTTAAAAACAAAACCCTGCTTTCATTCTCCTGACCCTAAAAAAATTCAGTTTCGTTATCTGGCATCTATTTGAGTAGGAAATATCTGAAAAAGCTGGATAGATGAGTTTTTTAGTGAATCGTCTTTGGCAATTTCAATTTTTGTACGGCTAGATTCGTTCATTAGACCGAAGAATGGACAACAGTATTCGAGAATAGGAAGCACATACATACGATAAAGTCTTAGCTTCATTTTGGGAAGGTAGAAATTATAAGAGATGAAGCCGCATATTTGAGCAGCTTTTGCTGTAATTCTATCTGCGTGAGGTGAAAGATCTAATTTATTGGTGTAACTTAAACCTAAACCTTTAATGCTAGAACATTCAGTCATGGGACAATCTTGAAAAATGATAGGCTGTGACAGCCTGTAAGGTCCAAAACACATGAACTGACACTTATAAGGCGAGAACTTCATCTGATACGTGGAGCTCCACGCAGATAGAGCGTCCAAATCCGAATGAATGCGTTCTAAGCATCGCTCAGCCGTAGAATTAGAAAAGGAGTATACACATTTCAAGTCGTCCGCGTATATATACGATTGAGAGTGTTTAACTATTGTTGAAATATCATTTATATAAAGCAAGAACAACAGGGACCCCAGAACTGTACCTTGAAGAACACCGCTTAAAATAGCGGTAGGGGTAGAGTATGAGGACCCCAATAAGACCTGTTGTTTTCGGTTAGAAACATATGATCTAATAAAGTCAATAAGAGGACTACAATATCCTATAGCCTCTAGTTTGGCTAGTAGTCTCCTATGAGGTACTTTATCAAATGCCTTACTAAGATCAAAATAGATGACCACCACAGATAAATAATCGTTACGAAGAGAAGTGAGGAGATTACGAAACGACATATGATATGTTTCACAAGATCGGTCCGGTAAAAAACCATGATGAGATATATTTAATATTTGATTGCTTAAGCAAAAATCTGTAATTTTATTGGCGATTAATTTTTCAAACAGTTTAGCTAGAGAAGGTGTTTTATGAACACCGCGATAATTTTTCATGTCAGATCTGGAACCAGATTTAAAAACTGGAATTACAATCGAAATTTTTCAAGAATCAGGAAAAAACCGTTTTCGAGAAATATTGTAAATAATTTGCTCAGTAGAGGAGGAAAATCTCTTAATTGCTTAATAAATGAGTTTGGAATGTTATCCGTCCCGACTGAATGTGAATTGTTGAGACGAGCTATTTCTTTATGAATACTTGTAGGTGAGAAATCAATTGAAGTGAGATTTGCATCACACATCTGAAGGTATTTCGGGTGTTGGACTAGTCTCAATTGTAAAGAACTTGGAAAAGAAGGAATTTAAAATTTCTGCTTTTGCAAAATCCTCTGTAACAAAATAATTACTGCTATCGAGTAAAGGGGGAATGACTTTCTGAAGCTTAGTGGATGACCGAAAACGGAAGATTTGAGCAATTAATTTGGAAGAGTAAGCATCATTCAGTGTCAGGCACTCTACGCCTATCTCGTGCAAGCCTTATTTTTAGCGCTAATTTAAATATTTGCGCTATCCTTAAGTGCACCGACAAAGAGCTATTAGACGGATCCTTAAGTTGCTTCCGTATTTTTAAAGTCTATTTTGGAGAAACATTGAAACGTTAGAGGAAGCTGTATTTGATTTAATAGGCTTAAGTGGGATAAAAGTCTGAATTTTTTTGTAAGGTTTTGTAAAAGTTCATTGAAAAAGATTAGATCATTAGTTGAAAAAATAGTATGCCAATCTAGAGTACTTACGAAGTCATTTATGAGTTCAAGGTTTGCGTTGCAAAATCGAGGTTATTGCATTTTACCTCAGGCTTTTTAGAAAGAGAGACTGGAAAACAGCACTGAATTAATGCGTGGTCACTTGTGAAGAGATCACGATGAAAATTCATAAAGAGAGGGTGGACGTCATTTGTAAAAATTAAATCTAATATGCTCTCATTTCTAGTCACTGAACTGACCAGTTGTGACATGTTTGCAAAGTTAACAGTTTCTACCAATTTTTGAAATTTTGACGGACAAGTATTTGCCTCCCAGTCAATGTCTGGCAGATTAAAATCACCTATGATTATTTTGACATCAACTTCAGCTTCTGCAACTTTTGCAAACAGTTCGCAGAGCGCACTTTCATTACCATAAAAACATGGGGGATTATAGACACAGCCAATTACAGCTTTTTTATTGTGCGAGAGGATGACTGAGATAAAGCAAACATCTCCCGAAACGATGAAATGCTCAGATGAAACGGGAAATGTACAAAAGATGATTTGATATAAAGAAGGCAACCACCACCACGTTTTTCAATGCGGTCTTGTCGGTACAAACTAAAATTATCTATAGCGAGCGTTGAGTCAGAGATAAGAGAGTGAGCCCAAGATTCAGTGATACAAATAACATCTGGATCAAGCTCAAAAGCTACAAGACCCTACAAGAACACAGTCGATATTTCCCCTCGCTCCTCCTAGGACAATTCTACATCGATATCCCCCATCAATTACGTTCTTGGATATTGTGGCTGCAACCGTTCGTAAACAATTTTTTTCTACACTGCTGGAATTATTTTTCTTGCGTGGACGATCTTTTGAAGTCGGAATTTAAGAAGATTTTGTTTTCCAACCAATTCTACCGAGACGCAACCTATTTAAACCGAACACAACCTCTTCAAACCAGCAAATTCGCGGCCTAGTAAAAGAAATCGTCAAGATCAGAATATTCTTGAGACCTTCAAAGGCTGAGTCGTTTCCCAATATTTAATACACTTTTTCAAATAAATTTAAAGTGCTTATTCAAAAAATAGCTACAGTATTTGTTAAGTTCCCTCTAATTATTTGTCGTAAGTCATATAAGGCAGTTTTTTATCAAAATTATGAGAACAAAAATTATAGCTCATCGTAAGATATCTGCTCCCAGACCCAAGCGGTGCCTGACCACGCCT
>JAYGXS010000002.1:69962024-70018318 GCA_036362985.1 Ligula intestinalis | reverse complement strand
AAAGAAATTGCAAAGACAGTTCAAAGATCATTCTACTAGTTCACTATCTGTGCACCTCAAAATCGCAGATTTTTTTCAAATAAACGTCTAAGCTTCGGCTTGCGCGTGACAAACAGAGGGAATCCTGCGCACTCAGCGAGTTTAACTCTGCAAAATCTATTGCACAGCTGCTCCGTCGTCAGTCCTCCACTAAACGAGGTCCCCCTGTACTAAATGAAGACAAAAAAATCGTGCTAGATGAGTCTGACAAGGCTAAACTGTTTCATGCAAAGTATCTTACAACGGAATCTGAACCGGTCCAGTCGTTTCAGCCATACTCAGTCAATACTACCAGTACCATAGATTTCTCCATAGAAGTAATTCGTAAGCCCATTATCTGTCTGAAAAACTCGTACTCCTTGGGAATTGACCACCTTCCAAATTCATTTATTAAGAGAGTATTCAGCTTTCTGCGATTGCTAAGTCATCTATTCTCAGCTAACCTTCTTAATGGTTACTTTCTTGACTCATGGAAGACATATATTATTCTTCCAGTCTTCAAGTCAGGATCCCGCTCGGACGTAAATAACTACTGAGGTGTTCATAAAACTCCGGCCCTAGCCAAAGTTCTGAAAAAGATCATTTTAAATCAAATTCTCGATTTTTGCATAGAAAATAAACTATTAAATGCCTCACAGCATGGATTTCTACCTGGAAGGTCATGCAAAACCCTGTCACTTGGCATTTCTTAACCTCGTTACTTCACTTCGTAATGAGCAGCAATCAGTCATTGTGATTGACTTTGACCTAGTTAAAGCTTTCGACAAGGTGCCGCACAGGCGCCTTCTAGTGAAACTAGAAGCCCTAGGCATCAGACCTCCTCTCCTCGATTTCATTGCTTCTTACCTGTCTAACCGCAGCCAGAAGGTCTTAGAAGGCAAAAGCTACTCATTGCCTCAGCCGATCACGAGTGGCGTTTTTAAAGGCACAGTTTTAGGTCCTCTCCTTTCCATTCTTTACATGAATGAAATTTCAACAGTGCTAAACAACTCTAAAAAATTTCATTTATTCTGATGTCCTTAAGTGTATTTACTCATTTTCTAAGGACACGGCCAGTAGTTGTGTTGATAAAGTTAACGCAGACTTGCGTACCCTCTCAAGTTGGAGCGCTATATGGCAGATGGAGTTTTCTCCATCTAAATATAGTTTCATGTGTTTTGGTCCCGCAAAGCTTCCTGGACCCATTATCTTCCAAAATAGTCCACTGTAAGAAAGATCTACGATGAAGGATTCGGGTCTTACACGAATAAGCTTGCATCATCACCTCATGCAAATCGAATTTCTGCCAAGGCCGCACAGATATGTGGGTTTATATCGCATATTTTTTCCTTCCAGAAATGAAGTTTAAACTATACCGCATGTTTGTTCTCCCTAGACTAGAATACTTCTGTCAGTTTTTTGGTCTCATGACCCAGCATGACCGTAGTAAGATTGAAAAGGTTCAGCGTGTTTTCACTTGTAAAATATTTTCTGTTTCTGGGTCTGGTATGTGTTATACAGATAGATTTCACTTAGCAAACATTGAATTTCTTTGGGTAAGAAGAATCGAAGCTGGTATATGCTTGTTGTTCCGCGTTAACAATAGTTCTAATTTCCCAAAAATTAACACTCTCCTTCCGGTAGACCAACCTAACGCCACTCGTAACTCTTCCGTGCTAATTTTACAACCCCGTTGCTCCACATCTAACCGTTCTTGTTTTCTTACCTCCAAATATGCTTTTTATTTGGAACAATCTTCCATTCAAAATTAGGTTGTCTACTACATCATCGATTTTTAAAGGCAAGTTACGTAAACATTTAAATTTGGAGGAAGTAAAGTCGTTACTCTCTGTTTTTCTTTCCAGACACGCAATTTTTAGATTTCGAAAAGATTCCACCTGGCATTTGAAGCTGTTCTCAAGGTACGGTGACCTTCAAGGTTATTGCTTGGCCGCTGACTTATCGGTGGACTCCGGAGTCTGGTGGTCACATCTGGGTGATGTTGCCTTGAATTCCACTGCCCTCTTCTGTTGTTTCGGATAACCCCTTCTTAACTCACCGCTATATTATTTTTCCCATGACAATAAGCGTCCCGAACCCTCAACAATAGGATCCCATCTAACTGTACAATGCTACCTCTTAAGGCAGCTATTTTTCCTACATTTTTTTGGAAATCAGTGGCTCCCTGAACTCATCCACCGATTTAGGAGTTTTTTACTGCCCAGCTAATTTATAAGAGTTCGTTGTTAAGCTAAAATATTTTTCATTTTTTCTTATTTTCACGACAGCACTAAGTTTGTAATAAAAGGGCCCCTTGGGCCTTAAATATACAATTTATTTATTTATGTTTCACAAGATCGGTCCGGTAGAGGCCCATGCAGATATATATTTAATATTTGATTGCTTATGCAAAAATCTTTAATTTTATTGGCTAGAGAAGGTGTTTTATGAACACTGCGATAATTTTTAAGTTCAGTTCTAGAACCAGATTTAAAAACTTGAATAACAATAGAAGTTTTCCAAGAATCAGGAAAAAAAACATTTTCGCGAAATATTGTTAATAATTTGCTCAGTAAAAAAGTAAAACCTCTTAATTGCTAAATAAGTGAGTTTGGAATGTTATTTGTCCCGACTGAATGTGAATTATCGAGACGAGCTTTTTCTTTTTGAATACTTGTAGGTGAGAAATCAATTGTGGTGAGATGTGCATCACACATAAGAGGTTTTGCGTGTGCTGGACTAGTCTCAATTGTAAACATTTGGCGAAGAAGGAATTTAAAATTTCTCCTTTGGCCAGATCCTCTGTAAAAAATGATAACTACTAACGAGTAAGGTGGAATGACTTTCTGAAGCTTAGCGGATGACCGAAAACGGAAGACTTGAGCAATGGATTTGGAAGAGTTAGCATCAGTTAGTGCCAGGGACTCTCAACGCTTATCTCGTGCAAGCCTTATTTTTAGCGCTAATTCAAATATTTGCGCTTTCCTTAAGTGAAGAGACAAAGAGCTATTAGACGGATCCTTAAGTTGCTTCCCTAATTTTTTGAGTCTATTTTGGAGAAAAGTTGAAACGGTAGAGGAAGCTGAATTTGATTTAAAAGGCTTAAGTGAGATGAAAGTCTGAATTTTTTGTAAGGTTTTGTAAAAGTTCATTGAAAAAGAATTTGGTCATTAGTTGAAAATATAGTAGGCGAATCTTGATTAATTACGAAGTCATTTATGAGTTCATGGTTTGCGTTAGCAAAATCGAGGTTATTGCATTTTACCGCAGACTTTGCCTTGGGCTTCCTTACATGTTGTTGACCCTTAGGTAGACAAACCGCATATGAGAAATTCTTAAAATGATTCTGTCCAGTTAATGTTAGCTTTATTTGGGAAATGCATAGGTAAATACCTTTGAACTCCCTCTTGTACATAGTTATGATGCAGAACCTGTGGCGCTGCCAGAAATGGATCAGCGTTGGGTAGGCAGAGACGGTAAAAATACTCCTCAGGCATTTTCCATAAGACAAGTTTCGAATGCCGTTTTGCGGGATTTTAAGGAGAAAAAACTGTCGAGTGTGCGGCTAGGGCCGGGAGATGGGAGGTGATGGGTATATGTAAATCAGGTGTCCTGCTGCTGAAAGAGTTGGAATCATGTCAGGAGGAGGCCATCGCGGTTGATCAATACCCTAATGGTCACATGAGGGGAAGATCGCAATGGGCATGAGAACATCGCCAAGTACCGGAGTTGAGCCCATCGTACACCCTGGCTGGTTACCGGGGCTGCCGACCAGATATCAAAGCACGGGAGCCCAACGATCGTCAACAGTTATTCTAAGCAAATAAAGCACTGAAAAGAAGCAAGCCATATGGTTTTTAAAGGAAATTTCTGCCAGAGAAGTTTGGTGGCAAACCTTACTTGCTGCTGAGTGGCAATGTAATTAGTCAAGCATCGTTAGAAAGAACATCTTTTTTCATGCTTGTCCAACTGCATCACAAACGTGTCCATAGGTGGCATTAAAATATGAGCGAGTAAATAAGTATGTATGCGGCATAAAGTGATTAATGTGGGCATTAAGAAAGCAAAATTTTGAAATTAAACAATAGTGAGAAATACGGGATCATGAGAAGGCAGAAAATAAGGATCAATATGCACCGTAAGGAGATGGAAGGTAGATATATCAGACTAACGCTTCTGGGTAAACGACATTTTTCGTAACGCCGTTGGGTTTTAATACGTACAAATTGGTTTTCGAGCCAACCCAAGATATCGCAAAGTAGAGCTGACCGTGGGAAAAGCACGATTCTTCCAGGTGAATTCCAGCCACCCTGAAGTTTTGACCTTGGGACTTGTTGGTTGACATGGCAAAGCAAACCTTCACAGGAAATTGAAGTCGTCGGAGATTAAACGGAGTGTCAGATGGCATGATAGGAATGCGGGGGATATAAGCAGTCTTCCCTTTTGCACAACTGGTAATAATTATTGCCTCTATAAGGTATGACATCAGTCGATTGAAAATTAGCCTAGTGCCATTACATAGCCGCGGTGCATCAATATTTCTTATCAGCATAATTGGCGCGCCAACCTTCAGAACCAGTTTGTGCGATGGAACGCCAGATATTTCCAAGCTGTTCAGGAATTCAACTGGATAATTAACACAGTCGGATCAACCGTCGTATCGAATGATTTGTACAGTTTTCCCTCACCTGGAAGAAGACGGCTAATATTGTCGTTAATGGAATTGACGAATTTGTTGGTCGGAGCAAGAATTCCTCATTCGCATTGCCATTCTGCGTCGGTAAAATTATTTTGGATAGCAGGGAATATTTTGTCTCTAAGATCTTCGTCACTGCTCAGCAAATTTGCAGCCAAACTAATAGGGATGTTTCCGGTAGCATCGCCGTCAATTTTTCCTTCGCAAATCTTGAAGATGTTAGTGGAGAATCCGCCGTTTTCATGGGCATTGTGCAGAACAACTATCATATTGGTCGTGAGTTTTAATATCTTCACCTTTGACCATAGCGGTGAATATTTTAGGCAGAATTTTACCTGGTCACCCCTGGTACCCTTTTGGATCACCGGTATTGTCTGGCGGAAATCACCAGATAAAACCATTGTGATGCCACCAAACGGAATGTTTTTTTCTGTGACATCACGCAGCATTCTATCTACCGCTTCCAGTGCAATTCTGTTGGCCATGGTAAACTCGTCCCAAATTATAGCTGAGCAACGTTTCAAAAATTCAGATGATCCACTGCCTCTGCTTATGTGGCATTTTGCGATGTCATCATCAGGTAACCTTAGAGGAAGCTTGAAGGTACTGTGAGCAGTTCGGCCACCGGGAAATAACGTCACTGCTATACCAGCCGATGCAACAGCCAAAACAATTTTGCTTTCTTTGCGCAGCTCAGCCAAAAGCAGCTGAATGACGGAAGTTTTGCCAGTTTCACCGGGTGCATCCAAAAAGAAAACGTGATCGCAATTACTGCGGTTATGGACACTATCGATAATAGTGTTAAAATCGTAAAGTGGATTGATCAGCATCTTTGGTTTTTGACGAGCCACGTATGCTGTCAGCTCGGTAACATTGTAGCAAAGTTCCCGCTGAATTTCAGTTGGAAGCTGATTCCCAATGCTCCTGTCAAAAGGAGGAAATTCATACCTTTCAAGTTGCTCTCCACCCATTGCAACGAAGGTGTTTTCAAAGTGAATGAGTGCCATGTTGTAGATGGTGGCATTGAAGTCTACGGGAAAATGGCATTTTGCAACTGTAGTGGATTTCGGTAGTCTTCCGACATATAAAGGAATAAATAAATAAGCTTTATATTTAAGGCCCGGAGGGCCTCGTCATTGCAAACTTAGTGCTGTGGAAAAATAAATACAAAGTTGATAAATGCTGCTCTCCGTGAAACAACCACATGGACAGCGGGAGCGTTTAGTAGTGTTGGTAGATTAATTCATATTCACCAATATATCGTCGTTTTAAAATAGTAGTCAACGCATGGTGAACTAGGGAGGAAGCAGTGAAAAAAACTCCTACCATTTAAGCTGAGGCGGAGTTCAGCGAAACCCTCTTAAAAAAGCAAAACGTAGGAGAAAAAAACTGCTTCAACAAAATTAAGGGGGTCTGGATGAGAGGACTGATTGTAGTGCAAATGAGACAGGACTTTTAATGAGAACGGCAATGATGACTGGAAAGAGAAGTGGACGAAAACATAGTTGCAAATATCACTCAAAGGAGGAAGAAATAGACATAAATGGAAAAAATTTTGATCTAAACTTAACCACCTCAGATACCAGGGGGACCCTTTTAAAAGTCCAAACGTTGTGTGTTTGGGAAGGAGACGGATAACAAGGACTTTATACATTCCGAAATTAAGTGTTTACGCAACTTGGCTTTAAAAACTGCTAAGTAAGACGACAGCCTAATTTCGAGGGGAATATTATTCCAGAGGAAGGCATATTTGGAGGCAAAGAAATGAGAATGGTTCGAAGTGGACCTAAAGAGGGTGCAATAATCCTGGAGGAATTAGGAGTGGCATAAGGTCTATCAGCGGGAATGAAACCGTTGATTCGTGGAAGGTTAGGGGTAGAGTTAACGCGAAAGAGGAAAAAGAGGCCCGCTTGGAGTCTTCTGACCCAAAAAATATCATGATTGCTAACTGACATCTCTCCGTATAAGAAATAGTGGATCAAGGAAGAGCAAATATTTTGCTAGTAAATGCCCTCTGTACATTTTCAATCTAACCGCGGTCAGAAGCATTCTTTAGACCAAAGAGAGGACAGCAGTATTCTAGGATGGGTAGAACATACATGCGATAAAGTTTTTACTTTATTTCCAACAGGAAGAAATTGTGTGATAGAAAACCACCTATCTGTGCAGCCTTCGCAGATATTCGATCTGCATGACGCTACAATGCATGTTTATTTGTGTAGCTAAGACCTAAGTCTTTTATAGTGGATCGTTCTTAAAGTGGAGTATTTTGAAAGACTAGGTGACAAGAAAGCTTGGCGGGACCGAAACACGTGAAACTACGCTTGTATGGAGAGAATTCTATCTGCCAGATAGCACTCCAACGTGAGAGTGTAAGTAGGTCCGCATTTATTGTATCAACGCATATACTTGCCTTGTCCTAAGAAAATGAGTATATGCATTTGAGGTCGTCTGCATAAATGAGATTGTGTGAATTTTTTAGAAGAGTCGAAATTTCGTTTATGTATAGAATTAAGAGTAAAGGACCCAAGACAGTGCCTTGAAAAACGCCACTCGTGATCAGCTGAGCAGTGGAGTAACTATCACCTACTAGGACCTTCTGGCTGCGGTTAGACAAGTAGGAACCGATGAAGTCGAGGAGAGTGGGACGGATGCCAATGGCTTCCAATTTTATCAGAAGCCGTCTGTGCGGTACCTTGTCGAAGGCTTTGCTCAGGTCAAAGTAGATAACAACCACGGATTGCCGCTCGTTACAGAGAGAACTGACGTGGTTAAGAAAAGCTAAGTGACACGTGTCGCATGATCTTCTGGGTAGAAAACCATGCTGTGAGCCACTTAAAATCTTATTTTAGGCAAAAGTCGAGAATTTGATTAAAAATGATCTTTTCCAGAAGTTTAGCTAGGGCCGGGGTTTTATAAAAACCGCGGTAGTTATTTATGTCTGAACGAGATCCTGATTTAAAGACTGGAAGAATAATGGATGTCTTCCAAGTGTCAGGAAAGAAACCATTTGAGAGATAGACTGAAAATATATGGCTAAGTAATTTGGGAAAGGTTGACACTCTTTTGGTAACTGATTTTGGGATACCATCAGTTCACGAAGAGTGCGAGTTTTTTAGACAAATTATATGCTTACGAATTAATTCCATGGAGAAATCAATGTTCCCGAGAGTATTGTCTGAGTATGGTTGAAACGACGGGACCGGTGCAGATTCTATCGTAAAATGCTTCACAAAGAAAGCATTGAATAATTCAGCCTTATCAGACTCATCTAGTACAAATTTTTATTTTCATTAGGCAATGAGGGTATTTCAATTCCTCCTTTTGCGGATTACCTACGACGAAACAGTTGTGCAACCGATTTTTCAAAGTAAAACTCACTCAGGGCGCAGGATTCTTTGTGCTGGTCACGTGCAAAACGAATCTTTGACGCTTATTTGAAGATCTCTGCGATCCTAAGATGCACAGACAGCAAACTAGTTGATCTATCTTTCAGCTGCCTCCTCAATTTCTTTAGTCTGGGCAAAAAAATGAGGGACGGTCGATTCTGGTGTGTAGGGTTTCGCAATTTTAGTGGGCACAAATTCCAGCATTTTATTAGAAACGACTGACATGAGTTCAGAAAGATATGCAGCGTCGTTAATTGAGGAGAGGCTCTGCCAATCTAATGAGTCAAGAAAATTGTTGATTGAGCTAATATCTGCGAGGTCACACGCATGATAGGTACGACTAGCACTAGCCTTTTCCGTAGAAGGAAGCGGAAGGCAACAGTGAATTCATGTATGATCAAGCATGGCCGATCGACGTCATTCGACAACTTTAGGCCAATAAGTACACTTCCCGCAGCCTCGAAGATCTTGGAGACCTTGATCAAATAAAAGATGATGCGTCACTTGACAGAGAGCAGCCTGCTCAATACAGTTCAACATGGCTTTCTCGAGAAACGATCTTGTGACACCTGCCAGCTCTCTTTCTTCGATTATGTGCTGCAATCTAGAGACGGCGGTTTTGCCACTTATAGCGTCGATTTTGATTTTACTAAGGCCTTTGATCGGGTCGATCATAACCTCCTCCTTCTGAAACTGGCCTCCTTCGGCATAGGTAGCTAGCCTCTGAACTTCATAGCTTCCTATTTGGATGCTCGCACACAACGAGTAAAAATTTCCAATGTTATCTCCAAACCCCACGCATGTGAGGAGTGGAGTTATACAGGGTAGTGTACTGGGTCCGCTCCTATTTTGCCTGTTTGTCAACGACGTTTCAGATTGTTTTCAGTATGGCAGACCCTTCATGTACGCTGATGATTTAAAATTCGCTTATCGATATAAACCGGCAGATCGCAAAATCGTGCTCGAGCTGATAAAAAAAGGATCTTCAGGCCTTCGCCCAGTAATGTTGCACATGGCGCCTCACCCTTTCATGGCACAAATGTTCCATTATGGTTGTTGGCGACGATCATCAACCGAAATTAAGCATTGACGGCCACGAACTAAATGTCCCAGGAGTTATCAAAGATTTGGGCATATCCTACTCTACTCTACTCTTATAGTCTCAATTTTTCAGAGCACTGTGCCCTGATAGTCTCGAAAGCACGCCGAACCACCGGATTTATTCTTAGAAATTTTAAGACTATAAAGGTTAGAAATAGCCTTTATAATATGTACGTGAGACCTCGTCTTGAATACTGTTCGCCCTTATTCAGTCTTCTGCGCACTAGTGAACGGAAGAAAATTGAATCGGTGCAGCAAAGCTGGATCCTCTGTGGCTTCGTAGATTGCAGAAGGATAGATTTTTACTGCTTAGACCTTTGAATGGTCAACCTTTAATCCCCTCAGTACAATAAGGCAGCTTGAGCACTCTCGACGCGCCAGTCATTGCAACGTATTTTTATTGCTTCCTATGGCATGTACAGTTAAGTACCGGCAATTCTTTTCAGTAAACGCCAGATCAATTTGGAATAAGCTGCCCAAAAGTATTAAAACCCAGCAAAACTACCCTATGTTTAAGAGAGCTATAACTAGTTTTCTACATTCAGGACAACTTTCACGAATTTTGGGTGCTGACTTGGTGGAATCTCTCACTCTGATGGCGTTCGTGGACTTTGAACCCCGCCAGGCTTCATGCTGAAGATAATGCTGCTGAAGCAGCAGCCCGTAGTCTGCTAACCCTTCAGCCGATAGCGCGCAACTTTTGCTGACAACCATACAAGGAAGACTGAGAACACTGTGTTCTTATGCCAACCCTCTCCGTCTCGAACTAATGTCCTTAAACGATATGCAACATTTCTCCTGCTGATGAGTCAACTCAGCTTGCAACGGTACATTTATTCCACTTGTATCATACCTTTGAAGGCAGGTTTTTTTCACTTGAAACAAACTCCCTATCTCGCCCAGTATTGACAAAACAAAAAACCTGAAACAAAACAAATACTGGCTGCATCATAGGGAGTTTGTTTTAGGTTTTTTCCGGTCTTCGAGGTGTTGGAAGGCGCCCAAGAGGTGCATTACCAACTCTTTACAATTGCCTGTAAACTGGCATTAGAAACATATCATTATTAAAAGATGTCCTGCTTAAAATCAACGAAGAGGGGGGCAATACCATTTGTCAAAATCAGATCTAGGATATGATTCTGTCTTGTTGGGGAACTAACCAGTTGAGACCAGTTCGAAAAATTAAATGCATCTAGGAAACGCTGAAATCTAGGTTGACAATAGTTTGAAAGCCAGTCGATTTCAGGACAATTAAAATCTCCAGTAAAATTTTCAACTTCAAAAGATGATTCTGAAATAAACTTAAATATTTCACACAAATTTGCATCTTCTTCAGATGAAGAGTTATGGGGATTATATACACATCCGATAATCGCCTTTTGCTGGGGCGACAGGATAATAGAAGCGAAACAGTAATTAACAATGAAGGACTTGCTATTTAGATAAAACGGAAAGTGCCTAAATGGCGTTCAAATATAGAGAAGACAACCACCACCACGCTTATTAATGCGATCGTTACGATAGAAATCATACTCGTCTACGATAAGGGAGGAGTCAGAAATGATTGGATGGGTCCAAGATTCTGTTATGCATATAACATCAGGCATCATCTCGACAGCGATAGCTCGAAGCTGAGCCATTTTATTCATAACGGACCTAACATTAAGCACTATGACATCAAGTGTGTTTCGTGTGACAGGATTATGGCTATCGTTATTCATAAAAAAGAATTTGAAGGTGGGAAGGCAAACTGTAGGCCGTTATTATTTGTGGAATAAGTATTGACGGATATGGATGGCTGATAAGGTCTGAGATATCTAGGGGCCTTGCTTTCTGGCAGGAAAAAAAGAGGAGAGGATAAACCAAAATAAGCTTCTGGGACGTTTGGAAGGAATGGAAGGAGGTGAGAAGGCATGTAGAAGTTTGAAGGTTTGGGTGGTAGAGGATGGGTAAAGGAACTGATAGGGGGGAACGATGACATACTATTAGTGTTGGGGCCGCTCGCGTAAGGACATATGATCTTAATCAGTGAATGTCATGTACGGCAACTCCGATTAGATTTAAAACGATACCAGTTTGGGTTACTACCGTGAAAATTAAATTTTTCGTGGTTTGGGCTCGGCGTTTTCAAAAACGCATTATAAAGGGGAATAATATGACTCCCACGGTATGCGGGGGGTGGAGGATTAGCGAGTGCATTTACCCTATCGGGACTACGAACAGATTGAGGAAGAGTAGGCTGACAAGTCATTTGTCTATTGGACTGGAGAGCCGCATTTATTCGCTCCATTGGTGGAAGATCTCGACAGAGGAAACTTTTAGTCCTTTCTAAATATCGGAAAATGTGACCTTGTTGAGCAAAGATTGAGTCCACCTCGATCGGTGAAAACAATTTAACTACGATGGGCGGGTTTTCGCTACGCGATTGGAGGCGTTTGGCTTCTGCAATTTTGCAGTTGAAACCACCCGAACATAGAAAATCTTTTGCAAAATCGAAAGGGCGACTTAATATGGAGGCATTTTTAAGTATAAAGTTAAAGTTTCGCTTTTGTCTATCAAAAGCTTCCGTGGTTATAAGATGGACGAGGGAGTCTAACATTTACAATCTTGCGAGGGCACATCTGACAACTTACAATCAAACAGATTGCCAAGTATTGACAAAACAGAACCAAACTTCATCATGAAGTTATCACAGTTCTGTAATGCAGATAAATCAATTTGCTTAGCCTTGGCAATGAGCTGCATGTTGATATCAAGGCACTGACTAGTAGGCGTGGTCAGGCACCGCTTGGGTCTTGGAGCAGATATCTTACGATGAGCTATAATTTTCGTTCTCATAATTTTGATGGAAATCTGCTTTAAATGTGAGATGATTTAGAAAAATTCAGCCCATATAATTTTACCGCAGTTGGCTGTTAAAATCCCTTAAAATTGTTTAACAAACTATATTAGTTTCTACGTTCAGAAAAAAACCAGTTGATATGATTTTCAGATTATGACTTACGACAAATAATCAGAGTGAACTTGACAAATACTGTAGCTCTTTTTTATAAGCACTTTAAATTTATTTGAAAAAGTGTATTCAATATTGGGAAACGACTCAGCCTTTGAAGGACTCGAGAATATTCAGATCTTGACGATTTCTGTTACTAGGCCGCGAATTTGTTGGTTTGAAGATGTTGCGATCGGTTTAAAGAAGTTGCGTCTCGGTAGAATTGGTTCGAAAACAAAATATTCTTTAAATTCCGACTTTAAAAGTTCGCAAAAAAATAATTCCAGAGACGCAGGAAAAATTCTTTACGTACGGTTGCAGCCACAATATCCTAGATCGTAATTGATGGGGGATATCGATGTAGAAATGTCCTAGGAGGAGCGCGGGAAAATATCGACTGTGATCTTGTAGGGTCGGGTCAGGTCAGGTTTTTATTGAGGGAAATATCGGTAAATACCTTTGAACTCCCAATTGGTACAGTTTTTTCAATGCATTTTATCTGCAGAACATTTCAGAACAGTGGCGTTGCCAGAAATTTGAGGGCCGACAGTGAAAAAACTGCTTAGGCATTGTTCAGAAGTCTAGGGGTTTAAATGCAATTTGAGAGATTTAAGGAGGAAAACTGTCGCCCGGGGGTTGGAAGTTGAGGGGGTTGCAGAGCATATTCGAAGCGGATGGCCTGTGCTTAGAGTGTTTGAAGCATGTCAGGGAGAGTCCATCGGGGTTTTCGCCATAATACTAAGGGTCCTACGAAGAGAAGTTTGCGGAGGTCACGCAAACCTTATCGAGTGTCGACGATGCGCCTATCGTGCACCCTTGTTGGTTTAACGAGTCTGCCTACTAATTGACAGAAGAAATGTAATCGGAATTTTTTCAACAAACACAGTACTGAAAATTAGCTAGTAGTATATATTTATAATGTGATTATTCCACAATTTGCATACTGCAACTGACAGTTTATTTTCGGGGGCTCAGTGGCTATTTGTTTTAACTTAATCGTGTCTTAAACAAGTCTACAGATGCGTCTGACTAAATCGTAAACGTGTGCTCAGATGGTGACATGACAATGTCCGCGGGCAGAGCATTCCATGCCTGAATTGGGAAAAGCTTTACAAATCCGCGTAGCCTCGGATCACAACGTTTGGTGGACTCGAAGCTTGCAATTCTTGCTATTCTAAACTAACATCTCACTGAAAATCTGTGAGTAGTATGTTTATATATATAGATAATTTCAGTCTCGCCAGGTCTAATTTTAGTGGGCATTTCGGGTATGAAAATCTAAATTTCTCTTGAATGCATTCACAGATGGGGACATAACAATATCCTCGGGGAGAGCATTCCAAGCTTCAACTACTCTGTTACCAAAGAAGAACTTGCGTGTGTCTAATCTGGCACCTGTTATGCGTAGTTTGAAGAGATGCCCTCTTAAGTTAGTCGTTGTTGCTAACTCGAAGAAGTCGCCAGGTAGAAGACAACAGTCCTGCCCGCGCATTATACGAAATGCTTGTATCAGATCGCCACGTAGCTGTCTGTAACTTAACCTTGGCGAGCAACTCGATTTTTTGCAGCTAAGTGAATTTTCAAATTTTAATACGATTTAATCGTATCCCGTCGACTTTATTGGCATAATTGTTGTTCATAATTGGAATTTCTAACCCCTAAGCCAATCCACAAACCGGTGGTCCTTTTCTTTGACTCTAGGTGAAAATATACAGTTTTCTACTGTTTCACCCGACATAGCCTCCTAGAAATTCTCTAAGATTCAGCTAAAATAAACACGTAATTAAGTACGTGAATAGTAAATCAGATTGTATATTTTGAAAGAATACTCTTTTTCCAACAAAAAAATAGTGTACATTGGTCGAAATATCAATCCGGATTTTTTTAACCCTACATAGCCTCATAATTTTACCCGACATAGGCTCATCTGAATGTTTATTTTAGATTGCAAATTTTAACTAGATTTCGCAATTTCCACCAAGATTCAGTTTACACTTGTTGCAATCTCAATCGAGTGAGTTTTCATCCAGCGTAGACTCGTCAATTTTATTTTCTGTATAAGAGAAACTTTCTTGCATTGCCTTGATTAAAAATATATCTAACTGCATATCCTTCTGATATTTTAAACTTCAATATGAAATCACAGTCAGTTTTTAGACGAAAATCCCCCTTAACGACTCTCTTGGTGTTAAATTTTTCCACGATCAACCCATCTCAAATATGAAAAAACTGAATCTTGATGCTTTGGACACTTAATAATTTCATGTCTAAATATGGATGTTTGCTTACGGTTGTCAGTACCCTCTTTGATGGAAATGTCTCTTCGCTCACTTCTCAGAAACGTGAGAAATTAGAGCCCTTCATCAATTTGGTGTCTACTGAGACCTGTGACCGGCAAAAAAAAGTTATAATTTTCTTTGAAAGAATGTCCCAAAAAGTAAAATTCCGCTAGACGTCGCCTGTCAATGCCTTTACTCGTGTGGCTTTAACTTGAAGGTCGCAGAAGCTAAAAGATTATCCTCTCGAAGCAAAAATCCGCCGATTTTGGTAAAAAATTTTCGGCGATAGAAGTTGACAACCTCTTCTCTCAGCATGAGCGTTCAGCTCAATACCTGAAAAAACATTAGCTTTTATATGTAGGGATAAAACCCCCATGGAACGTAGGATTTCGCCTGCATCTGCAAAAACTAGGCCCACTCCTACCCCTACCATTGCAAATGTGGTATCTGAGGTCGACGCAAGTTCACGTCCCTCTGGATCAGCGACAACGTTAAGTTCAGCCGAAACCTCACTCGCAGTCCTTACTCCTGAGACCGACGCAAGTTCACGTCACTCCGGATCAAGGACAACGATACTTTCTCCCGAAACCTCACCCGCAATCCTTACCCCTGGCTCGAGTGGAATTCCGTCGCCTTCCGAGCGAACCTCGCCTGCTTAAGAAGCTAAACCTAATAGACCTAAACATGCCTCCCGTAAATCGAAGCCAATTGCAAAAATCAGTATTTTACCTAATTATGGGAACAGTACTAACATTTCAGCATCCACACCAGATCTAAACACTCATGTTTTTTCTTTTCCAATCCCCAAAATGGCCCACAATCCACAATTAATTCACTCTAATAATGCTAGGGAAAGCTTCTCGCAACCTACAATGCCATTTTCGAATGCCTGTCCTCCGACAAATTATGCTGACACTTCAGCATCTATAGCAGATGTAAAAACTCGCGTTAGTTATTTTTCAAACCCGCAAATTGCCCAAAATCTACACATGATCAAAACAACTAATTACGATCATAGTCTTCCATACCCACTTAGGTCATTTTCAAATGTGCGTTTTCCGAAGAATTATGCTAACTCTTATCATAATCCTTTTTTACTACCACCTCCTACTTTTCTTACTCCACAAAACGGGCACCCTTTCCTCAATCTTCAAGCAAATCTGCCGCCATACAATAATCCTAATATATTTAACAATTATATTTCAGCTAATTGTAGACCACAGCAATCTTGCTTTCCGCCTTTTGTTTCTCCCATCCCAGTTCCCTGTTCGCCACCAAGTTTTCCTTTTTATAAATACGGATGAGCGTAACCTGCATCTCTGGGATACGCTCAGTATGGTTTCTCTGTATGCGAGATCAGTTGTAAATAAAATGACAGATCTCAGAACAGTAGCTTTTGAGCTTGATCCAGATGTTATTTGTATCACTGAATCTTGGGCTCACTCTCTTATCTCTGACTCAACGCTCGCTATAGATAACTTTAGTTTGTACCGACAAGATTGCATTGAAAAACGTGGTGGTGGTTGCCTTCTTTATATCAAATCATCTTTTGTACATTTCCCGTTTCATCTGAGCATTTCATCGTTTCGGGAGATGTTTGCTTTATCTCAGTCATCCCCTCGCACAATAAAAAAGCTGTAATTGGCTGTGTCTATAATCCCCCATGTTTTTATGGTAATGAAAGTGCGCTCTGCGAACTGTTTGCAAAAGTTGCAGAAGCTGAAGTTGATGTCAAAATAATCATAGGTGATTTTAATCTGCCAGACATTGACTGGGAGGCAAATACTTGTCCGTCAAAATTTCAAAAATTGGTAGAAACTGTTAACTTTGCAAACATGTCACAACTGGTCAGTTCAGTGACTAGAAATGAGAGCATATTAGATTTAATTTTTACAAATGACGTCCACCCTCTCTTTATGAATTTTCATCGTGACCTCTTTACAAGTGACCACGCATTAATTCAGTGCTGTTTTCCAGTCTCGCTTTCTAAAAAGCCTGCGGTAAAGTGCAATAACCTCGATTTTGCAACGCAAACCTTGAACTCATAAATGACTTCGTAAGTACTCTAGATTGGCATACTATTTTTTCAACTTATGATCTAATCTTTTTCAATGAACTTTTACAAAACCTTACAAAAAAATTCAGACTTTTATCCCACTTAAGCCTATTAAATCAAATTCAGCTTCCTCTACCGTTCCACATTTTCTCCAAAATAGACTTTAAAAAATACGAAAGCAACTTAAGGATCCGTCTAATAGCTCTTTATCGGTGCACTTAAGGATAGCGCAAATATTTGAATTAGCGCTAAAAATAAGGCTTGCACGAGATAGGCGTAGAGTGCCTGACACTAAATGATGCTAACTCTTCCAAATCCGTTGCTCAAGTCTTCCGTTTTCGGTCATCCGCTAAGCTTCAGAAAGTCATTCCCCCTTTACTCGATAGTAGTAATCATTTTGTTACAGAGGATTTGGCAAAAGCAGAAATTTTAAATTCCTTCTTTGCCAAGTTCTTTACAATTGAGACTAGTCCAACACCCGAAATACCTTCAGATGTGTGATGCCAATCTCACTTCAATTGATTTATCACCTACAAGTATTCATAAAGAAATAGCTCGTCTCAACAATTCACATTCAGTCGGGACGGATAACATTCCAAACTCATTTATTAAGCAACTAAGAGATTTTCCTCCTCTACTGAGCAAATTATTTACAATATTTCTCGAAAACGGTTTTTTCCTGATTCTTGGAAAACTTCTATTGTAATTCCAGTTTTTAAATCTGGTTCCAGATCTGACATTAAAAATTATCGCGGTGTTCATAAAACACCTTCGTTAGCTAAACTGTTTGAAAAATTAATCACCAATAAAATTACAGATTTTTGCCTAAGCAATCAAATATTAAATATATGTCATCATGGTTTTTTACCGGACCGATCTTGTGAAACATATCATATGTCTTTTCGTAATCTCCTCACTTCTCTTCGTAACGATCATTTATCTGTGGTGGTCATCTATTTTGATCTTAGTATGGCATTTGATAAAGTACCTCATAGGAGGCTACTAGCCAAACTAGAGGCTATAGGATTTTGTAGTCCTCTATTGACTTTATTTGATCATATCTTTCTAATCGAAAACAACAGGTCTTATTGGGGTCCTCATACTCTACCCCTACCGCTATTTTAAGCGGTGTGCTTCAAGGTACCGTTCTGGGGCCCCTGTTGTTCTTGCTTTATATAAATGATATTTCAACAATAGTAAAACACTCTCAATCGTATATATACGCAGACGACTTGAAATGTGTATACTCCTTTTCTAATTCTACGGCTGAGCGAAGACTTGAAGACTGGAAGAATAATATATGTCTTCCATGAGTCAAGAAAGTAACCATTAAGAAGGTTAGCTGAGAATAGATGACTTAGCAATCGCAGAAAGCTGAATACTCTCTTAATAAATGAATTTGGAAGGTGGTCAATTCCCAAGGAGTACGAGTTTTTCAGACAGATAATGGGCTTACGAATTACTTCTATGGAGAAATTTATGGTACTGGTAGTATTGACTGAGTATGGCTGAAACGACTGGACCGGTTCAGATTCCGTTGTAAGATACTTTGCATGAAACAGTTTAGCCTTGTCAGACTCATCTAGCACGATTTTTTTGTCTTCATTTAGTACAGGGGGACCTCGTTTAGTGGAGGACTGACGACGGAGCAGCTGTGCAATAGATTTTGCAGAGTTAAACTCGCTGAGTGCGCAGGATTCCCTCTGTTTGTCACGCGCAAGCCGAAGCTTAGACGTTTATTTGAAAAAAATCTGCGATTTTGAGGTGCACAGATAGTGAACTAGTAGAATGATCTTTGAACTGTCTTTGCAATTTCTTTAGTCTAGGCAAAAGAAAGTGAGGAACGGTGCGGAACACGTCATATGTCTTTTCTTTATCTACTCATTTCTCTTCGTAACGATCATTTATCTGTGGTGGTCATCGATTTTGGTCTTAGTAAGGCATTCGATAAAGTGCCTCATAGGAGACGTCTAGCCAAACTAGAGGCTATGGGATTTTGTAGTCCTCTTGTTGACTTTATTAGATCATATCTTTCTAATCTTAAACAACAGTTCTTAGTAGGGTGCTCATACTCTACCCCTACCGCTATGTTAAGCGGTGTCCTTCAAGGTACCGTTCTGGGCCCCTTGTTGTTCTTGCTTTATATAAATGATATTTCAACAATAGTTAAACACTCTCAATCGAATATATACGCAGACGACTTGAAATGTGTATACTCCTTTTCTAATTCTACGGCTGAGCGATGCTTAGAACGCATTCATTCGGATTTGGACGCTCTACCTGCGTGGAGCTCCACGTATCAGATAACGTTCTCGCCTTCTAAGTGCCAGTTAATGTGTTTTGGACCTTACAGGCTGTCACAGCCTATCATTTTTCAAGATTGTTTCATGACTGAATGTTCTAGCATTAAAGGTTTAGGTTTAAGTTACACCAATAAATTAGATCTTTCACCTTACGCAGATAGAATTACAGCAAAAGCTGCTCAAATATGCGGCTTCATCTCTTATAATTTCTACCTTCCCAAAATGAAGCTAAGACTTTATCGTATGTATGTGCTTCCTATTCTCGAATACTGTTGTCCATTCTTCGGTCTAATGAACGAATCTAGCCGTTCAAAAATTGAAAGTGCCAAAGACGATTCACTAAAAAACTCATCTATCCGGCATTTTCAGATATTTCCTACTCAAATAGATGCCAGATAACGAAACTGAATTTATTTAGGGTCAGGAGAATGAAAGCAGGGTTTTGTCTCCCGTTTCGCCTTAATAATAGTTCAAATCTCCCCAGGAATTTCGCCCTTAGTCCCGTTACTCGACCTTGCAACCTAAGACATTCAACGTTGATTATACCTCCTCCTGCTTCTTCCACTTCTAAACGAGCTCTATTTTTTGCTTCTAGGTATAGCTATCCTTGGAATAATTTGCCGATTGATATTCGGGCGTTAACTAGTCTATGTGCATTCAAGCGAAGACTGCACATTTATCTTAATACTGAATCTATTAACGTTTTGTTTTCCTCATCGTTTCCGGGCAGTTTTCTCCACGATCCCGAGAAAGGACTATCGGAAATTAAGGATTCCTTCTTGAAACTACCTTTCTCTGACTCATGTCCCCTGTAATCAAAACGTCTCCCTTTACCAGCAGTCATTTAAATGAAAGAAGTCATATGGACGTACGCAGTCTTGACGGCTCTCGTTTCGTTGACCATTTACCATCATCAAGGCATTATATTTGCACATAAGGCCAGACGTAGTATCGTAGACGCTGTTGCCCGTGCGGTGCATCCTACCCATTGAGATATCCATTTTTCTGGTTACCTGAAGCATTAATCTGGCGATTTAAAGGGGCCTGCATTCTCCCCTCATTCTTTAGTGCTCTCCGCTTATTTTTCCAGCTTAACGTAAAAACATTTGTTGATTTTTAAAAATATGACCCAAAAGCTCTCTTCAGCTGCTAGTTTTTCTTATCCGTTTTAGCTGATATAATAATACAGTGATACTGTAAAACGGTCTATCAATTTACTGATCGCATACTTGATGTGGTTCCGCATCCACCCATTCTGAATTAATGGCTACAAAGTCTTCCTGAAAAGTGCCCCGAAGCTTTAGAAATATGTCCTACCGTACATTGACAAACAAGCACTCTTTATTCTCATTTTTAGCATGCTTCTTTGCGTGTAAAGAAATGGAAACCCAGAAACTAAGGCTTGACCTGTCTCCATAATGGATGTGAATTTTATGTATACATCTCGACTTCCGAATATTTTTTAACTGATACCTTGACCTTACTTTTACTGAAAATTTTGTATGTATTCTTCAACATAAACCGAATTTGCTCTATTTGCCGAAATTTGGGAGCAGAACATGTGGAAAAATGACTTCTCAGGTATGAAAACAAAAAGGGCTCAGAGGGTTGAATTGCAGGAAAATTTTATGACCAGTGGAAAACTTTCAGTCCGTTACAACGGAGAACAGTTAACCACGCATATGCTCTGTGAAGAAAGACAACCTCTAAACGTCGGTCTTTGGAACAAAATTAATCTCTAAAATATATAGGCTAGCAAGTTCCAAAGAGCATTTACGGGCAGATAAGGAGCAATTTGCAGCCACAAGTCTTTAAAGGAAACTCTGGTCTTTTCAAATAGCTCAATAATTTTAACTAAAAAAGCAGATGTATGTTCCAACCTTAAATTATCTGATAAACGAAGAAATGTACCTACAGTTCCCGTATGGCAGAATACTCATAGCGTTCTTTGCTATTTTAGCACACTGACACACTGGTTTGAGGGTAGACATCCTCCTTAGATCTATGTTTAATATATCGTTTGCTGGTTCGAGCTGATGACCTTTGATAAAATACTGATATTCAAGTCACATCCTCTTTTTGAACTTGACCGTAGTCGAGTGACCTGGCATTTGTCTATACAAATCAAGGTTAAGTAGCGATCCATCACACTAATTTTCGAATCGATCCTTATTATTTTGCAAACGCAGCGCGTCCTCTGGGTTCTTCATTAACTCCCATAACTTCAGATCACAAGCGAACGTTATTTCCTCTTAGTTCGGCTTGAAGTCTCAGAAACCACTGGCGTTTTATTTCAGCTAAGTAGATTTTATTCGAGTAGGAAGAATTTTGGCGATAAGTGAATCGTGCCAGTCGTAGGGCCAGTCCCTTGCCTAGCTGCCGTGATTTCTAAATAGGTAAAGTCGGAAACTTTATAATTATCCTCCATTTCTCCTCCAAAGAGCATTCCAGTATCACAATCTCTAATGTTGGATTCAGTAATCACTCATCCAAACAAAAACAAAAGCAGAAATGTGGTCCTATGAATTTGACTTATTAGAGGTTTTGGGTTATGGCTATGGTTCCAGGGAATTTAAACAAAATATGTTCTTTTTTAATACAATACACTTTTTCAGAGTTTTCAATTCTTCGACTCTCAGTTCCTTGACCGCTTAAACTTGGAAACTTGGTTTACCAAAATATTTACTCAATTACACGCGTCTACTCCAACAAGACCGGAAACCAAAAACAGGAAAAAAACGATCAGTTAGTTTAAAAGTACATAAACTGAGTCAAAAAAGCAAAGTGATGTTACCCGTTACATAGGCTTTACCTAGTAGAGTGACCTAGGATTTCTTCCAATTCAGAACAATATAATGTGTTCATAGAAGCAAGGGATGAGACGCTATACTCAATTACATGAAGGAGGGACATTCAAAAGGTTCTACATTTGACTTCAGTACATTGTCAGAAAAAAGTTATGATCAGGTTGTTCTCCTCTGCTTACTTTTCCCTCTGAGTTCCATCAGTGGTCATTAAACCGCAAAGACATTTGTAAGGGACGATCCTGAACCGTCTTTCCCCGGCTTAATTGATTGGTGGTCCTTGCCTTCTTTCTTTTTTTGAGAATTGGTAATATATATTTTACCTCGACCATAACATTCTACCTTAACCACTTCACCTAGCATTCCTTACCTTTCAATGCAAACTCTAACGGTCTTACTTATTGTTTCCAATTTAACGATCATTTTTACAGCTAATTTTGTTTCGTTTCGATAATATTTTCGCTGCCTTCTTGTACTCTCTGTGCATTCCTATTATCGTTATTCCAGTAGTTAGATAACGTTCGCTCTCCGATTTTTATCGTTAAAATTATCAGATGCCTTCTTCTAATACACGGTTCTTCTTGGTACTAAGACATTATCTTCTTTAGGAACCTACAAACGTGACTCAGGGGTGCGAGAAACTTGAAGCTTTTTTGCAGGAGGTGTCTGTAATATCTTTACCTGGAATCCGGCGGGCACGCTCTACACCGAATCGTACACCAAGATCTTCAAAGGCACTACACCTTGTAAATTATTTGGTCGGTATTAAACTTGACTGGATGACTGCAGCAGCCAATAGAGTGTACACACCATAGAGCCCTTCGCCTTAGCTTCCCACAGCGATAACTTATCAAAATGACAAGTTTTAAGGATTCACATACACAAAGGTAAAAAATCCATACCTGTTAATAGAATTAGTGGTTATGAGCAGAAGATCGAAATGAAATTGAATGTAACTGATCTTATGACCATAAAGGAAGCTTTTTCGGGAAGTTGCGAGTTTGAGACATTGATACATACATTTTATTTAGCTTCCAGGCAAAGGTTACGATAATAAATTGGCTCTAAACAAAGAGCAGTTCATTGAGGCTATGCCACTCATTTTAAATCGGGGATCACGCCAGGAAGTTAATTTTAATTTTTAAGAACTATATTATTATAGTACGAAGAATTGTTCGGAAAAATTGATATTACTGGCGAAGGATTTGTCGACTGGGACAAGATTTCTTCACATTTTGTTCTCGATTACTGTGAGAGAGATGAAAGGAACAACTCATTTTCTGTTCCCCAGTGGAAAGACCTGAAAAATCTTCACAGGTAAATTGAATATGTCTGAAGCGCTTCTTAGTCCACATAAAGACGCTATTCAAAGGATACTCCGTCTTAAAAACTTCAGCAGGTACTTGACCGTTAGCAAGGTAATTTGTTACTTTCTTATCTTGACTTTCAAGGAAGGACTCGTGACAATGTATGGAATGGATCTTCATCCACAACGTTCAGCGAAGGTCCAGACAATTGGATGCAAGCCTCGGGACCTATGGGTCGTAGATGCCGTTGCTATGCCGAACATTAACAAGCTTGCCGTAGCACTTACTAGCAAAGAAATACGTAGGAATAGTCTATTACTTATTGTTACAGTTTTCTGCAACATGAATATAAAACTAGAAATATTCGCACCTATGAAACTAGGAAAACTACCGGCTACACCACTTTGCATGGACTACTGGTATGAGAACAATCTAAGTTAGTTGACCGATTAATTCTACTTAGGTACAATCGTGAAAATCACAACGAGGGCATGCTTGCTTGGGGTGATACAGAGGGATTTATACATATAGTATTTTGGCGCATGGCTCAAACTATTCTCTTCGAGAAACCCCCAAACATAACAGCGGATAAAGAAGGTAATTATTATTAGTTCCCAATTACAAACTGCTCTTGGTTTATTTTTTTTAAAACCTCATTTCAATGTTGCGATATCTAGTTTAAAACTATGCATAGTTTATTGCTAGACTGCTCACAAAAGCAACTGTCGAGAGTGAACGGAACTTAGGTATTATATACATGATTTAGTTCACTAAAGTTAGTTTGAAATTGTACAGACATGTTTTAATTATACTTGCAGAGCAAACGATTGAAGTATGCTATGACGATGTGATGCGAACTTCGGCTGTGGCCTCTATCATCAGATACAAAGCTCACGGAGATTGGGTTCGTCAAGGTTAGTGTGATCTTAAACTGAAGCTTATCAGTTCCTGAAAATAAACTAATTGTACATGTCAAGAATTCTTGGTATGCAGTTTTTTCTCTCTTTCACTGAATGTAGTGACTATTTTTATTGAAATAATTTTCACCACCGATCATTTATGGGAATATTCAGCCGCTACTTGTGCTGATATATTTGTTCTTGTATGAAGCGACACAGGAAAGCTGACCGTTTTTGTAAGCTTGCACTTTTTCTCTTCTTATCGGACATTTTATTTATTTTTTTGCTGAGTTTTATGACCCAAGCCATATAATTTTGTGATCACTTTGACGAAAAATGTGGATTATAACTCCGAACAGTGTAGGGTTTAACGCTTTCTGACGCGTTCATCTCAGAGTATAGTAAGGTTCGTAGGTTTATCATACTCTCTCAAAGGTTTTCGATCCAAACTTTTGAAAGGACCCAGGGAATTTATTTAACTCCGTTATTGAGCAAAAAAGAAGGTGTTTTATGCAGCCTAAGGTCAACAAGAAAGGAACTATCTCCAATAATGGTTAACCGACACGCCTTTCTGGATCTACTGTTTGTCGTTCATAAGAGTAACGATATCTTAAATGTCAAATTTATAGATATTTTGAGTTATTTCGTGCAAAAGGTGGACTGAAGACTTCCAAAGCATAGTTTTACTATGTACGTAAAAGTTCCTCAGGCACTAAACGTAATTTTTGATGTTTCCTCCACCACGAACATAGTTGTCACTTGTTTCACTTAATTTTAATCGCTTGAAACATTGAATTACCTTTGCGGGGTTTTTCTAAAATGCTCCACAGAACGTTTTTATATCTGTGCAAACACGTTATATTCCTATGTGCTTACTCTGGCGAGTTCTTTTTGTTTTAGTTAGATACATTACCCACTTGGATTGCTTTATAAGCTGTTCGACACAGTGGGCAAACTCAATGTCTATTGCATGGTTAGAAAAAATTTCACAATCTGAAGCCACTCAGCAAGAAGAGTAAGTCCAATGGAAAATTTTACTGTATCCTCTCATCTAATATACTGTTAAATAAGTAATTTGAGATTTTAGGCGTCAAAGCTATTTTTCGCTCACAAGGGAAGACAGTGCACTGACTAGAGCAGTTTATAGGGGCAGAGTCCTCAGATGTTAACCATGCGGGCCTAAATGCATGTTTGCGGTGTCTTCTGTATCCACAAGCTGATTGACCTACTTCCTCATCACACCTTTAACACATTTAAAAGTTCAAGTTTTAGTTAATACTCACTTCGTAACAAAATTTATTTATGGCGAGGGTTTTATTAACAGTTCTGTAACTTGTGCGATCCATATGGACGAAAATAAAAAATAATCGTTTATTATCTACCTACTTGTTACGATTGACCTTTATTGCAGACAAGGAAACTTTCTTTGAGAAGAAGACAACTCGATCGCTGGGACAATATGTTTATTCGCCTGATGTTTCGACATCCATCGCGGATTCATCATCAGAGACCTTAGCAGAAAACAGAAGCAGAAATGGGTTTGCTAATGCCTCTGATGGTATATCCGTGACGGATGTCGAAACGTCAGGCGAATAAACGTATTATTCCAGCGATCGAGTTGTTTTCTTGTCAGTTACTCACTAGGACTTGCATGTTTGCTTGAATTGAAAACTTCCTTTTTTAATGTGTTAGGTTTAAAGTTTTGGCAATCAATGTAATTTTGAATCAAAATAACTAAGTAATAAATTTTATTAACAAATGATTCCGTAAAATACAAGCTATTTCGTATTTAGAATATTCATATTCAGAAGGTGCTTGAAGCCAAAATTTGTTTGTTAGTGAGTTTGCTTGAAAAGTCTAAACATGCCCCCATAGAAAATTAAAAACTTTAAGATGTAAAGGAATATTAGCATGGCATTTACAATCTCTACAAGTGCATCAACCGCTTGAGTTGCTGTGGAGCTTTCCATTTTCAATTCAACTGGTAAGTAGCTGGGAATTCCGATTGCCAATTAGATGGATGCGTGTTATTGAAGTCAATGTTTGCCTCGATACTCCTAACCCAAATGTTCTCCGTTACTATTTGATGTATTTTGTTATTATCTGGTCTCATCTATTATCATAGACTTGCTGAGCTCTCAGCATTGGTCCCTGAGTTTAATTTTCCGCAGTCTACTCGCGTTATTATAAATATTTGCAGTTATCAAAGCATTTGTTCATATTTTTTCCGGAAGAGCTGGCATTCATAGCATACAAAACTGACCACTATCTTTAATTGCGTAAACGGTGTTTTTACTCGTCATTTAACCAATTTTAAAATAACTAACAAACAAAAACGAAACCAACCAATACTATCAATAGGTTTCCAAAAATAAACTACTATAATTCAGTAATGAGGTTAAAAACACAGTGCCCTACTGGCTAATGGGATCAGGAATTATTTTAATGGACACAGAAACAACTCTTGTCATCAATAATCAGGAAAATGTGTGCGATCACCGTTAGCCTAATTTGAAGCCACCGAGCTCTTGAGTCCTTAATTTCCTGTTTCTGTTGATTTTCTGCCAAAACACGCAGATGGATACCTGCCATTCCAGAGCCTTTCACGGACTTCACGGAAGGTTACTGCAAACGTTAAAATTAGGGTTAGAGCTAGTGTTCTGTTTCGGGTACGGATACAGGAATAGTTATCCTTAGGGTACCGAGAGGTTTCTTGGCCGTTTTTCGAATCGTTGTTACTTACATTCAGTCAAAAGACGATGTTTATTTATCAGATAAGCCCAATACTGTGCTTCACGATTTTACCAGTGCTTTATATTAGTAGGCACCACACAGACGCCTTTCTGCTTTGCAGAATCAAATTGATTCCTTTTAATTTATACAATTACGCACTTGATACAGCGAAGTTTAGCAAGTTTATTTAAGGTTATTTTACAAAGTTTGAATATAAAAGATTTTATAAACTGGAAAGTCAGCATCCCGAGAAGTAAAATTCGGTAGAAGAAGTTCCTTTGTAAAATGTTGTTTATGTAGTGAATTTTTGACACTGGCCCACCAGGTCGTCATCACATGGATGGGAATCATTTGAACTGAATCGTTTGTACTGTTTTGTTTGATTCCCATTCGTCCGATGAAATCTTGTAAGCCAGTGTCGAATATTCACTCAATAGACAAAATTTCCCCGAAGAAATTCTTCTTCTGAATAACAGATTTTGTTTGAACGCAATTGATTTTCTATTATATCCAAATATGTGTTGAACATTTTGCCTTCTATCAACACGAAACCATGATTTCATCTTAGCAGACCTTGTTTTGACGTACCTGCTATTGACATTTTAGATCACAGGTTCGGAGTGTAACGCACTTGTGAGTTCTGCTCCTTCGACTCAGTCCCCTCATATTTATTTAAAGTAGCGAAATCAAAAAATTTATGTCTTCTTATTTTATTGAATGCAGATAGTTAGAGAATTACTTATAATATCCATTTCAATCAGTTGACAGCGTAAGATTTAAAGCCCCATCTGACACTTGCTCAATGGTTTTTTATACCAATAAGAAAAAAAGACCTTGATTAATTTGATTGATTCTATCTAGTCTAAAATAGGTTACTTTCTTCATAAAGCGAAAATTGCGTATTTGCTACTTGCAAAGTGTTTTAAGTTCCGCTTTCACAGCATTTTTGTATATTCTCGGCTTCTCAAGGTATGCGATAATACTTCTAATTTATTAATTGTTAACCTAACTGGGCTTGCCGCAGACATGAGGCAGATGTCACAAAACGTTTATAAATTTTAGGTCCGAATTCTGCGTACATCAAGGCATCAACGCGTTCGATTACCATGAAGCATCAAGTTTAATTGCCACCGCCGGTGTTAACTTCCAAGTCTGTCTATGGAACCCTTACGTCACTTCGAAACCGAACGGCGTATGTCTGCATATCTTAGGCCGATGTTATTTTATTCATAAGAATGTCTGTTTTTAGCTTTCTTTTGGTATCATAGCCTTCATAGCTTGGCAGTCAGATTTGGAAATTTTATATTCATTGATATGTAATTTAGTCACTGCTAAGCGTTTGTGTCTGGGCCGTGTACTGTTAAATATATCATAGCAAATCATAGAGTAACATTTATTCCAGCGCAGGGTTCTCTTTTGCACGCGAATATTTGATTCTTCGAATTTTGAGCCCACCAGCAGTCATTTACGTTGAGACATAGGAAAGAAAGATTTGCCTTTGACCATAAAGCAGACTCGATTGCTGAAAGAAGAGTTTAATTGCTGACGTTTTTAGTGTACCCTCGAACTCGTTGTCAGAGACAGCACAAAGTAGGCGTTAGCGGGCGCACAAGAGTGCTGCAGTTGCTGGGTAACCGCACGGCTACTACGATTAACAGCCCCCTTCTCCCCGTATTCAACGCATATTTTCCTGCTTGATGCGAGGATTGTTTCTTTGCCCAAATGCTAGATGAATGGCCAACCCTACACACATTCTGACAAGCGCATCCTCGTGTGACGTCATTCCATTCAGATGCGCAGTGGTAAGCAGACTGGAGGCTATCATCGGACGTCAAGTGATGACGCTGAAAGATCCACAGCCGCATCAAAAAGGTTTGGGGTCGTTTACCAGACCCTGTACAGTTGCGAACAAAGCAAGTACCTCAAAGAAGCATGACGGTTGCCATGCACACGGGATGGTTGAGCATGCATTAATAGTGAAAGGGCGTTGCATAAAGTCGCAACTACGTGAGTCGTAAGCTGCTTGCGCCCTAGTTCTGCGATCGGCAGTCCATCAACAAATGCAATGCTTTTATCACCCCCTAACTTATGGTCGGGACGAAATCAATAACAATATTGGAAGCCCGAAGGTGAATACTGCTTTTAGAGATAGTACTGGGCAGTCACATCGCCAAGCAACTGTTACAGCAGATATCAGCAGTACTGATTAAACTATGAACATAAACGACCCGGCCGAAGAACAGTCACAATCACCGCATAGGACAGGAAAATGTGCTATGAATACAAGAGGAGGAGGAATACATAAGAAAATAATTCTTTTTAATCAATAAGTAGTAATCAAGTCTTCGCAGTGGTTTTGGGTTTGTTAAAGTTTACTAAATATTAATTCTATTAGAAATACAATTACAGTGTTAAGATGCCGATAGAATTTAGATTGTTGGTGGGATAGCTGCCTCTGCTTGCCCTCATTCACTGAAGCAGTAGGAGTAGACACTTTATAACTAATAAAATAAGCATGTAACATGTATTCGTGCGTGCTGACCTTTAAGGCGAATAAGATGCGCTGGTTGGCTTAAATATATAATTGTTCTGTGGATTGAGTTGTGTACGCCTCGTCAGTAACCACACAGGCTAAACAGTCAACAGCTTTTGCTTTTAAGACTTCGACTTATGAACCAGAATAGCATACTTAAATAACAAGCCTTGAACAAATTCTTCAAAAAAAAGTCGAAGCTATAAAAGCAGTCTGGCCGCAACTGCCAACCAGGATGAAGTGAAGTCTTTCAGGAATTGGAGACACAGTGGCTTTGACAAACCCACTGTGACAGTGACGTCGTGTTCAACTATACTAAACCATTATTTCTAAGCTTCGCCTACCTCCCTAAGTCAGTCTTTTAACCTTTTTTCTACAAATAAATGTCACCAGAGAGAACGGAATACCTGACGTCCAAGAAGGGTTTCGAAAAAATATTGCGCTGTTCGATATTAGGATGTTTCAGAGTTATTTGTTAACTCTAGCAGTGTTCTCTTTTATTTGAAAGCAACCTGGTAAATATTGCCTTTAAACAGATGTTACGTGGACATATGGCCCCAGTCATCGCTGTACAATTTGAAACCACACGCCAGCGTCTCATTAGTTTTTCGAAGGACAATGTTCTTCGAATATGGGATACGCAGCTGCAAGTGAGCATTCAGAAGATCAATGGAGTCTACCCCAAGGGTCTTGAAGGTATCATACTCTTAAAACAAACATTCAAAATCCTTTTCTCCTAGCTTATTTTTCAGGCTGGCCATATTTATGTCTAGCTGTTTGGAGTATGCATGCAGAAGAGGTTAAATTAATTTATTTAGTTGTCGTTCACATTCTGTGAATAGCATTATAAGTGCCAACACAAATGCTTCTGACTGATTTCGGGCTATTTGCAAAAGCAGAAAGATCAGCAGCGAAATCCTTACGGTTTCAGTGGATCTGGCCACTACCAAGCCAATAATCGAGCATAACCTACGTGATTTGTCATCGGTGTCATGAGTCAGAGTCTGAGTCTGCGCATGTCTCAGACTTGTTTACGATTACCTATGACTAAGGATTCCCGACGGAATCCGAAACCTCAGGACAATAAAAATCTTGTTCCAGTGATCGCTTCTTCTCTTGAACTGCTTCCTGGAACTCGGATATTCTCCTCTATTGGCAGCTTTTGAAAGTTTATCTGTGTACTGCTTGTGAAAGCTTATTTTGTCAACCAGGTTTCTTTTTGCGGCTGGTTTTTGCTGAAGGCCGTTTCGCCATTCGTTGATTGCGGATGCGTCCTACGACACGAATCCTTACTAACAAACATTATTATTTGTATATTCTTGGAAAGAGAGTTTCAGTATAATTTCTACTACGCCTATATCCTTATAGCAACCTCCTGACCACTAACTCCAAATTTTAGTATTTCGTTCCACACATGAGGATAATCGAATGGTGAGATATTTACATAGCTGGCTAGAAGGGGCGACAGAGGAATAAAAATGAAGAGGTTTATTGACAATATAAATACAAAAGAAATCGATGGGGTAGCAATTGGAAGCTATGTGCAGAAATACCTATCAAACAAATGTAGGCATTGCTCTTTTCGCGATCTCGGGAACTTTGCACTGACTGCATACGGTCACTTCTCTGTTCAAAGGATCGAACTAAGTCGACATGTGTCTTTATCTTCTCTTGATCCGGAAAAATCTGATTAACAGGAATACGATTCGTCGGTCATATTCGTCCATGTTCACATCTAATGAACATGATGTACTGTGCACCTCAAATAGTTTTAATGCATTATAAAATTTATGACTTCAAGCAATACCTTCAAATAAACGTAGCGTGGGCTTTTGCCAAGAAGTTTTTTACAGAAGTTCAAATAGTTATTTGTACTTTTGTAATTTAAGGCACTAAAAATCCACTAGGCTACACACTATAACTGTCCTAGTTATAACCCATGGCACGGATACCACAGGTGAGTCAAGAGATGATGGTATTCGAAATAACTATACTTATGTAGGTGTAGGTTTTTTTCGTTCATTTTAATGTGATTGACAGCCAGTTGGGACTCCATTTATAACAGGCACGGGTAAATAAACCTAAAACACTAAAAGCGAACGTAACAACAATGATAAGGTGCACATTATTTTATTTGTTAGATTGACGTTCTTGCCGTTATATCATTCCAACTGACGTTCGTCGTTATCTTTTTCTCCTCTGGGTTTGCAAATGCATCAAAGGCTCTGGATAATCAATTCGTCTGGTGATACACCAAAATTTGTTTGGTACCCAAAATATCAATCAAGTTATATAGTCTTTATTCGCGAATTTTATATAAATGGTAGGTTTAACTTCAACCAAAAAATAATATACCGATGTTGTCCATGGTGCTTAGTGACAGTTATTTTAAAAAGAATTGGTCGAAACTGTCGCGCCCTTCGGGCAGAATGTACTGCTACCCTGCATTTAGTTTTTTCTAGGTGAAACCTACCTACCTTCCTATCATAAATATTACAAAATTTAATATAATATAATCTCATACAGTGACATCTCTAATCTCTTACCGTTCTACCATTATTGCTTTCTGGTATATTTCCAGAGAATGCGCTTCATCATTTCCTCGGGCAACTATTTAAAATGTATCTAATGCGCTTCGGCAGAAGCTGAAAGTCCCTGGCCTTGCTGCGTGTAGTATATCAGGAATTCATAGGCGTTATCCAGTCAGACGTAACTCTGAACGTGTGCTTGCCAAATAAATAATTAGGTGCTGATGTTTTCCTTCAACGTTTTTAAAACAGTATTACACTCTTTTTGTGGAATCCACGAAGCATGAAAATAATTACTCGCAGTACCTTTCCTTCTGTGATTGTTTTACTATGTGCTTATAAAGTCCTGCTAGCAAATCGCGTGTCTCCCTCATAAAACCTTATACTGTTATCTTTCTATGCGTTGAAATCTTATCTCCCTGTCGGTATTACTCTTGAAAATGCAAAGAAAGCTAATTCAAACCATCTCAATGTATAACTTTACATGATGCCCGTATAATTACTGACAGGCGGATATCCCAAACAGGGAAGGACACCTTTGTTGAAAGCACACAACAAAAAAAATGGCACACCAAGGTCTTGTGCGTATGCTGATAATCGAATCAATGAGAATAACTCATGTTGGCTAAGGTTGACAGATTTCCCAAATATAAAGTGAATCCTAACTAATAAATCCAGTTATCATTAAAACATTCCCTTATGTACTTTCTCGAGTGTGCATCGGGGGGAAGTGCTTTGGCCAACTGTTATTTAGGCTCCCAAATAGACCATAAAACTTTACGAGGATAGTTTTTGAAGACCCGAATATAAAGAAGCATCCATTTACCCCCATGGCGTGATACCATGTGCTGGATGTTAACTGCTTGTGTAATTTGAACTCTAGATGGACGCTACGTAAAAAGCTCAGAAAAAATTGCTTAACGGATGACATCACGTTTAGGATACGTTGTAAAATAATAGGTGAACCTAGATAGTTGGGTTCTAATAACATCTGAAAGCATTTACTGTTGTGATCAAGTTTGGTGTCCTGCTGAGTGCTACATTATTATTCTGCCAAATGACCATCCCCATAATTATGGGAAGATTTTAAGGTGCATCAAAGCTCCTTTCAGATACCAGATCATAATGTTTTGCATATCTTAACTCGGCAAGCGTTGTATAATTTTTATGCCAAGAAATAACACAGGAACTGTGGAATAATTAGTTCAGTATGACGTGTAAAACGTGCATGTGCACAAACCCGTAAAATTCTACTAGACGCCTTTAAATCCGTTATCGACCTGGCTAAACCATGTCAGGCTGAGTCCTGATTTATTTAAAATTAAAATTTTTGAACGTTTTCGAAGAGACACGCTTCTGCACTAAAACATATCGATATAGTCGCATTTTGCCTACAGATAGACAACTAAGATGATTTCCTTTGTTGCGGCAGTCCATAAAACGTAGAGCCTGATGCTTGTTGCCTCCATCTGGTACAAATATGCGTAGACTTTTTCAGTATTTCGTAAAGCATACTTGTTCCAAAAATGCTGAGAAGAATATCGTTTAATTACGTGGCCTGAATAAATCGTTCATTGATAATTCCTACACACAATTGAATACTTACCTCATGCAAAATGCCAAATTTTACGAAAGATTGATAATCATTCGCATGCCTGCATCAATGCATGTACCAGAATTGCTAACCCCTATTACACAATAACGTCTTCAACGCAGCTGCTCTATAAATCTACAGCACATACTATAAATAAATTTGGTAGAAATAGAAGCCGTTTGCTTCAAAAATGCACTATTGATGTTCAGTGAAATCATAAACGTAAACCATTATGATAGCCTGATGCACGTTTTCATCTTCAGATGAGGGAACCGATCCTCGCAGACAAAGTAAGTACACCCTCATCAGACCTAAGTTCTGTTCATGTTACCGCAAATAACTCTCCAAACAACTCTTTCAGTCTCAAACACAATCTTTTTCCACGAGGCGAAGGGGCGCCTTTTCATCACATTTAACCAAAGACTTAGTTTAATGGAAATGAAGCCAGAACAGACGCGAGTCTTCACTCACGATACGCCTGTTGTCGGAGCACTTTACGACACAGCTTTTAATCAGGTTTGTCAAGTAACTTGAGTATTCCTGAATCCACGATTATTTTGATTTTCGCAGTCTATATCTTCGGATTGAAGTAATGACGACATGTATGCTTTTACTGCATAGGTTGTCACAGTTTCGCAGGATGGAACAATTTCCTATTGGCTTGTGGAGACCGGACAGCGAGTAAAGAAGGTTCTTGATTGCCACAATGGAGCCGAAGTAACTTGTTTGACCCAGGACCCCACTATGAGCCACTTTTACACTGGAGCCACGGACGGAACTGTGAAGGTCATATCTACAAAAGCAGGCTGCAATTATCGATTATGCTTATTTTTGACTTTCCAAGTCTCCATTTTACCCCACAGGTTTGACACTTGTGCAAATTATCCTGGGTTTAGAACCCTTTCTACTTGTGACGAAAATGGCCATTGATCACCTAGCACAGGAAAGTCTCGCAAACATGGATACCCATAAAGTACATGATTAATTATTGCCGCTGTGCGCTTATCTTCTCAGTGATGTCAGGCAGTCGTGATTGGGATCTAACAACGTTATACGACAGTTTTCAGGTAATCCCTAAGCCCAACAACCCCAAGAGTGCCAAAGTTCAAGACAGCTCCTAGTTTTGCTATAGTTTTTCACTATCTAAATTGAAGGCTGGGGAAATGGGCCTTATACGCTGACAAATTGTCTGCTTTTTCTAACTCCTCATTGAGCAAACGAAAACTTGTTCTACTCTTTAATTTACTTAAGTAGCAATATTATTTAACGAATGAAAAGACCCACACAGCCAGCAAGTTTCTGTTTAGGATGGCCTTAAACCACCGACTTCTTATCTTGCAGTCGACTGTCCTGTAGTCCGAGCAACCTGAGCATAGACGCCTGCTGTGCAAAATTCAATGCTTATGAGGAACAGCAAACTACGATCAGATAGCCTTTAGCAAAGATGATAAGAAGACGGACTGAGCCGGTTTCTCGTCAATCGCAAAACTTGTGGGCACTGAAACTTTGAAATATGGTCAGAACTTACGCAGCACAGGACGTTTTTTCTGATAGTATTACCCAGTACGGTGAGGTCAAAACTTCGAAGAAGAACAGATAATTCTTTTGAATGTTTTGTTATTCATTAGTCAACTGCACTGCTCAAGTAATCTTTTCCTTAGTAAAATGGATGTAGGTCAAAATAGGCACGTAAACTCATAAGTCCCTGCAATATATATGTATACTTTCGAAACGTTATGCAAGGTAAAGAACGGATTTTATACTGGAAGAATGAACACTCAACTGAAGCAACAGATAAATTCAGACATCCCGTCCAAGAAGGGACTTCCCCTACATGTCAAACGCGTCCTGCAAATAGCCCTGTGAGAGCGTCAAGTGTAATGAGAAGATAAGAAAGAAATGAGGTAGTCATCGAAATTCTGTAAAACATGAAAGAACAAATCTTTTGAAAGGAAGTTGACTATAGTGTGAGGACAAATTCTCTTTACCGGAATTTTTTAGAGGCCAGAACAGTCGTAGACTAAGTTACCAGTTAAATGCTAGAACTCAAATGTGGAGTTATATTTTGTGAATGATGTCAAAGCATAAGTCCTTTTATGACCAAATTCTCAGGAGAGGGAAGTCTCTTTTATAATTTGATGAAATACAGACGTAGATGGAAGTCAAATGTCCCAAAATAGGCTGAACTACTTCCATCGCGTTTCAAATATTCACCGTCGAGAGGTTCCGCTGGAAAAACTCGTAGTTTCTTCCGACGAACACCTTAATCACAATCATCCCGCTCAACTCGACGCATAACGATCTGCAAAAAACACTGAACGACGCTTAAGTCCCCCATCGCGAGGAAATTTCTTGTCTGTTCCGGCAACCTTAAACCTAAATCAATTAAAACGTATGGCAATGTAAACAAGTTTTGACGATCCTATCAGATTGAACGAACGAATTGCTGTGGTGCTTGCTTTAGAAGGAGATACCCGTTCAAAGCCACAATGACTGAAATCAGGATATAAATTAGCGATAGCATAAATCCCTGTAAAAATTTTGCCAGCTTGACTCTACCTTATCCAACACCGATATCTCAACTGTAAGAAATCCAAAGTTCGATCATTATATTGGTTTATATATATGGTCATCAAGTCAGCAAAGCACAAAAATTCCGATCATATTTAGTGGGTAGTAGGACGTTTTCTTACATTTGTACTGACATATTTTTTCAGGCCTTTCTCTAAACGATACACACTTTCGTGATTTTTACGCCTGTTAGGTTTGGGATATGAATGCACATTGTCATCACACGCTAATCTGTTTCACAAACGCTGTGACTGACATTAGTCATATTGTCATACTTCGGCGGGCCGTCATTGTTATGGGCAGTTCAAAGCACTTTACGGCATTTAAAATGACAAACTTCGATGAACATTACGTCTTCCCATCTGAGTGGAAGGGCGCACCGGTAAGCTTAAATTGTTTGCAACAACAACTTTTTACTTTTTAAGCAGTGAGGTCGTCCAAAAGCAAGAACAACAAACCTTGAATAATATTTTGTTGCATGCTGGTAGGAGTTTTGTTTAGCATATAATGGATGCGAAAATTGTATATTGCGAAATTTCAATTGAATTTCGGATTCAGTAGAACAGCTTTTATGGAGATTCGTAAATGCTGCAAGCTTTAAGCTGAGCAGCACCTTAAAAGTAAAGATGTATATTTTTACGAACATAACATGAACATTGTGTGTGGTAAATGTGGACCATGTTGAAGAAAAGGTTGGTGAGTATCTAGTGATAAGGTGACCCAGAATAAGCAAACAAAGATGAAATATTCTCAACATTCGTTTCGGTACATGCTTCCTAAAAATATAACTGTAGCCACAGTGACAAGCAGTTCCCAAGAGATCATCGAATTTTGTGTGCTTACGTCTTCAAGATAAAGTTAGGTACTTCAAAAGGAAAAACAGGTGAAGTGAGTAATTCGAGCGGTGGATCCTGTTCCTAGGTGTAACAGGTGTTAATATTTTATTCGGCGATTGGTAGAAAACGTTTTTAGCAATTAAAAAACCTTAACTAAAGGGTTGCAAAAAAGGTCGAAAGAGGAACTTTTCTTGATGGCATGAACAACACAAAATTAAAAAAGCGGAACATTTCAATAAAAATGGAAGCACAAGTTTTCACAACGAGTCCAGTGATGATACATGTGGGTAAAAGCCTTAAATGGAGCCACTTCGTATATTTTATACCTACCTCTTCGGATATGTAACAGCATGTTGGTGGAGGAGGTCCAAAATTTCTCATTGAGGGCAAACTTACGTGAATTTTTTGTCGGCTTTTCAGGAACACCAAGACGACGTCATGGCTGGCTGTGCATTACCTCCTCACAACCTGATAACGGCCTCTTACGACGGAGAACTGATCGTTTGGAATACAAATTCTGATCTTGTTTCTAGACGCATGAACCAACGCTCGAAGTCAATGGCTGATGTTGTAAGTTTATTTCTTTGTTATTCTTTTTGGTCCCATGGAAACCCACAATCTGCGTGACAGTCAGAATAATATAGCTGTTCTTTTGAATTTCCTACCAGCTGCTAGATGTACTTAAATATTCTGCTTTTTCTGAGTGCAGATTTCCGTGCTTTTTCAAATTTCGGACATGCCACAGGGCACATCATTTTGCATACCGTTCACACGGAAAAGGATCTGACGACTAAAATTGAGAAATCTGCGAAGAAACTGATAAAATGTCCTGCCTATCACTCTACACGGGAAGGAATACTCTCTCAAGAAAGGTTGTATATCTACGAATACTAAGGCAACCCTGAATTTTCATCGAAGCTGACATAAAACGATTCAATTTCATCCAAATTATTAGACTCTGGATTCTATGATGATATTATATTGTATGAAGTCTATGAAACCTTTTAAACTTTACTCTCGAAAAATGCAATTTCCAGTTGTGTTCGATAAGACCCGTCGGTTTCTAGTTCATCTCGATCCTCATTACAGAAATCAGCCACTATCGGACTTTATAGCGTCGTATTGCAGGTTGCCACCATAATTTTAACCTTTTCCGCACTTATGCATAAAACCATTTTGGGAAGCCATGTCGCTTCTTTCTGCTGGTTATCCTCAACTATACATATCTGCACCAAAACCCTTGGGTGTGGCTGGCCTTGTTTACTTTTTTGATAGAAAAGTGTGATTGCAATTTTGCTTTACCTTATAAAGTGTGTTGTAGGTTTTTCAATAATTAAGCAACATGGTAAGTATTCCTTATTAACGCAAGTTGAAATTAGTTTATTATAATTAAGAGTATTGCCCTTTAGTTGGTACTGGTACAGTTTTGAGAACTCGTTATATAGTTACTGGACTAGAAAAGATGGACTACTTCGTAACTTAGTTTTAAGCCAAATAAACGCCTTTTTATTAATTTCTTCTTGACATGAACCTGTCTTTCGGTCTCTAAGAAGGCCCTTCTCTTATTTTTAGTATTCTGACGTTTTGCTTAACGTCTCCCGTGTAAAACTCCTTCCCGTGCGTAAACACATCCGCTCCGGCACTACCACAGGGGCTAACCTCGTTACTTGTGGTGGCAATGGTTTCGTTCGTTTCTGGAACGCCTATGCCTGCATCTTAATTGGTGAATTCGTGGCGCATCCAAAAGGTTCTTCTTTTCCTGGATTTCTTTTTAGATTTCAGTCCCTTTGTGAATAAGCCATTTTTCTACATATCAACCGGTTAACAAAAGACTAAGCTTCTTTTCAATTTCTTTTAGATAATTAACGTTATTTATCAGTGCTTAAAAACGTTGTCTCGAGTTCGAGTGGTGCACTACTTGAGCGTGGGTAGGACTGTGAAACGACCGCTAATAAGCCAGAAGTGGCCATTCCAGTCTCCCTTGTCTTTGCCGGCAATACTATATGTAGTCGTCTGTCTCCAATTTTTAAAACAGAAAAAGCTAAATTTTACGATTTATTAATTTTATACGGAACGCCATTTGTGTCTTTAATCTGTTACCTTCGTTCTTCATAAACTACCTGATTTGAACTTCACTTCATTCACTATGATCTTAACTCTTGTATTTACCGATTGACCGCATGCACCCCAAACATCCACACGTGCACCACTGTGGCGTTGGTAGAAAGGAAATTCGTAGGACAGGGCTATGCTCTATCAACCCTGTCTCTCCCAAGCGCATCTCTACATACCCCAGTTTAAATTGGCTGACTGCGATTGGGGCTGCTTAATCACACTTCAGTGGCCGGCTGACTAGTAATTTGATGACATCTACTTGACGCCGTTGGTTTTGAAAAAGTCACTTTATGTGGCGTTGCAAGCGAAGCCCAGCCGCGAAATTTAGTTGGCTTTTTCTTCCTTCCGAGGTTAGCTTTTTGCGATCACAAGTAGACTCAGGGACATATCTCTCTGGTAACTCAAGTTCAGGCTGTCCTTTTACGTTGACTGAATGTTATAGAATGCTATTAACTGAGTTGTTAGCCGTCCATTATCTAAGAATGTACAGAATACGTTTGAACTTACCTGCCAATGCCACCCGTCTAGTGTGTTGGACAGTAGTCAGCACGAACTTATCTCTACGTTTGAAAAACTGAAGTCGCTGGAATTTTGTCTCTAAGGGACCTGGTCAAGTTAGCCCGCATTTTCTTCTTTTTTTATCTACGTTCAATCCAATAAATGTCAAATGCCAACCAGTTCTGAATCTGAACAAGGCGAAGGTGATGAAATTCACGGAAATTATTGCCAACATAGAACTTAATGACCTCGTATTCAACTTTATATGATAATTGCCATGATATTGACAAGTAAACTTTATATGATTATACCCAAGGCACAAGCAAGACACAGTTACAGGTAAAAAAAGCATGAAGTGTTTGTCTGATATGCGTGTGCGCAGGTTGGGGGGAAGGAGGGAGATATCTAAAGAAGCCACTTCAGATTACGCTGAAAACCTGTCAAACATGATTTAACCTGCAACGCACGGGACAGTAGTCACGGGAGACCAGAGAGTAAGATAACGAAAGAGGGAATGAGGTCCCTTCCATTACCCATCCTTACCACGGCAATAGGAGGTTGATCACGGAATCCAGCTCGTTAGAGGGTTCACGTTTTTTTCTTCATATTGTAGCACCCTTTGCAGAGTGCAGGAGACTCTCAGCAGTCGCTCGATGTCTAGAATTAAATGCAGTCAGTGCCAAGTTTCCTAAAAGAGAAGAGGACTACCTATCGGTTTGTCCATATGGACAGCCATTTGGACGATAGCTAAATAGGCTGTACGCTTGTGAGGCTACCATTACTAATCGAAGCCTGGTGTGCGCTGGCAGTTTTCCTTGGATCTGATTCCTTGTTGGTGTATGTGCTTGCACTTCCACTGGGTCTACAGACCCTGCTCAGTTAATTTTATCTTCTCTCTGATCCAGGGGAGTGAATGCCGGCTAGTGCCCCTAGCCCTCATCTGTGTAGTTGCAAGGGCCACTCAGCTAGTCGCTCCGTGCGTATCTTACATAACTGACCGTTCTGAGCGTTTTAGTACGCTTGTGGGCGGTCTCGAGCGCACCAGCCACCTGCAGCCTTCCTCATCTCCGGTCTTTCTGACTTTGTCTTGACACAGGGTACAAGTGCGGGAGTAGCAGAGAGTGGGGTAGATCCAGCGCGAGTCTACTTTCATTATAATCCAACGCGAGTCGCCGCGCTTGCCGTCAGCTTGCTGAAGCTCGCAGTAGACCTCATCGAAAGCGACGGTCGAAGTGTTGCACTAGTCGTTACCTTTAAGAGCGTAGGCCAATCATGTTAAATAGTCGTCTACTGCGGTGCGTATTTGTTTAATCTCAGGCGGACTCATCTAGAACAGACATAATAATTCGGTGATCATGTCTAAAACCAGGATGAAACATCGGAGATTGCATTTGGGCAAAATGTTTCGTCTAAATAGGAAACACTAGGAGCTCTAAAATTCTTCATTAAAACGCTGGCAGTCTAAAATGGAGAGTGTTTGGGTTTTAGTATTATAGATTTCGCAAGTGCAACATTATCAGATCATTTAATTTTAATTGTACACGATTTCGCTTTTTTGAGAGTGCACATAATTCTTTTGCATTTTTGTTCTTCCCATCACCTAGTGAGCAGCATCATTATGGCTATAGACAAAGCAAATGTCCTCCTCGCAACAGCTGACGTGGACGGAAACGTCAAGATGTGGAATATTGAGAAATACTGTCTAACAGAGGCCGAGGAAGAAGTCACTACGCCACCACGTAAGTTTTCAGCCCTTAGCGCCCACAGTACTGATCTCTCATTCGACTGTTGAGTATGCAATCACGTAACGAAAGGGTGCGCACGGAGATAAGTCTCACTTATAAATTATACTCGATCTTCCAGTCAGCAATTTTTTGCAAGACACCGGATTAAATAGTCCTTTTTTATTCAGCACTGCTTGCTCAATGGGCGGCTCATACGGATCTGATCAGTGAAATCGCGTTTTGTGCACGAGCCGAAAAAAAGACCGTCATTGCAACTGCAAGTTCTGACTGCTCTGTTTGTCTTTGGACACTCGAGGGTGTGCGACTGGGGATCTTTGGGCAGGTAGGTGAAAGTTTACAAATGTGTAGCTCACACCTCCCTTGCAGGTTTATTTGTATTGCACAGATAGAAGATTTAGACACTTTGTCAACTTTATTTAGTGATTCGCGATGGATGACAATCCAAGATTATATTAAATAATTAAAAGATTTGGCAAACTCTCATCGTCATATTCTAAAATTTACACCTTTTTACACAAACAAACATAATCAGAAAAACAGACGAGAACCAATGCTTCGACGTTTGCCTTGTGGGGAAAATTAAGCTCCTATCGAAATTAATGTAATGGTAAGACGTTAATAACTGTAGAGAGATTTTCAGATAGTCGAAAAGATCTTTTGTTGATTTACGCGTGGCTTTCGTTTTACGACGCCAAAAAGATTTTTAATGTGAAATAAATGACTTTTGGCTGTATGTCGAGCAATAGTCTCATGGATGAACATCGTGTCTGGTAAACGTCTTAGGGAGTTGTATTTTACTGCTAACCGTGGACTGGTTTCTTGTCCTATTTTTCTCATGGTTCTTGTGGTCATTCCAATGAACAAACCTCCTTCTTAAGATCAAAGGAGTCGCTTTTGAATTTGCTTAGCTTTCTCATATATGCGGATGACAAATTGCCCCATGGACTCCGTTTATTATTACAGATAACTCTATCCTGTACTGTAATAAGATGCCAAAGTAAGAAAACGTCAAGTCGAGGATTTCATTCATGAATATTTATTTCTTTTCAGTATGTTTTACCAAATATTAACAATTTATCATAAAACTGCACATTAAACTCAAACAGTAAATTATCGAGAAATTTGCCATTTTATCTCTTTCACCAGATCATGCTCATTGTTGATCTGCGAAAAACTCTACCCCTTCTTCCACACCCAAAAGTCACATAATTCTTTGTTTGTTTCTTCCCCTCCCAGGAAGAACGATGGAAACTGGAAGAAAAGGCCCGTGAACTAACTAGTGGTTCAGGAATGAGCACAGAAACTGCCCAGGAAGCTGCCGGCCCGGTGCCAGAAGAAGTCGACGATGACGAGGACGAAATGAGCCTTCACACGGAACAGACTGTACGGTTTTAATTTTAGCTTAGAATTGCGGGCCCTGTTAAGTCTACGACCCAACTAGAGCTCTAATCTTTTTAAATGCCTACATTATGACACTTGTCGTAGACACCTCGCTGTAGGGCGTAGAAGGAGAAAAATGGTTTACTTTATAGAGAACTGGAGAGATCGTGCTATCTAGTCAAATTAGATTCGTTCCCAAAATTATAATATTGCACTTGTGCCGCCTCTGCGTAAAGCAGCCCCTCCACGATCAGATCTTTTACCTCTGCCAATATAATTTGGATGCAAATGTTAATGGCTAAGATACATATGTACACGGATAAGGTTAGGATGTAGTGATAATCTTTTGGCTGCTCAGTCTGGGAACCTAACGTCAAGCCACTCGTGTCCTTCGTTTGAATATAGCAGGAATTTAGTATTTAGCAGAATATGAAGTCAGCTACAACTAGATTAAGGTTGCCAGTGAAAACTTTCTAATCCCCGCATGCCAGAAGTTCTTTTGGCAAAGATAGTTTAAGAAGTGCATCTCACATACCCCCAGTCCCAGCATTTTGTCCTACAGAACCGGTGGTTATAGGTGTTTTGGGTGTAGAAAAATCGGATTAGCAGTGAAAGTAGTTTGTATATGTAAGTTTTAAGTGGAAAAATGCAGTTAAATTTGTTTTCCGCAGCCGCTGGGAGTAAGTTGTTCCGCATGTAAATTGGAGGTGTGTGCGGCGCTTCGCGCCGCGTACTCCATTAATCTAACTCCAGAACAGTAAGTTGGACCTCAAGTAAATTGAAGTGAACGACCTCCTAACCACCATTTCTATTTTTCCGGAATTTCAAGGAACCTGCATTTTGATAATCGTGTATTCCCGCAATACCTTAAACGATAAGACAGATTAGGAAAATCTACAGTTATAAATCAAGAACGTTTCTAAAAACAATAAAATGAAAATTCATATAGCATTTATTAAAGTATATTCCACTACACATTCTAATTATATACCCATAAAACCCCTACAACAACCGTTTCCGTAGGAAAAAATACTGAGTATATGGGTATATGAGGTGCACTACTTAAATTACTATTGCTGTTCTTTTTTAGACATGCATTATCACTTAGAGTGCCAAATCTTTTCAATAACTTTTCAGATCTCATAGGCCAATGTTCATAGTTGCTCTGTACGCAAGGTGTCCCTAACTTGCCGTATTGCTATAGATTTACTCAAGAATCGTCCAGGAGGAAACATATTTCTGTCCATGTCCTACGCGCCTTATTGTTCAATGAGTTCAATTATTAGAAGACGCTCATGAAAGCGGAATTCTAATACCATTTTGCACCTTTGATCCGCGAAGACGTCTATTATATTTCTATTATATCAGAGCATTCCCCATGGTGATTATGTTCGGAACTTTTTGAGCAGACTCTAACTTCAGGTTACAATGTAAAAAGTACAGTACGAGCAAGCGAGGCTGACGGAGAAATACTAGGTCACTTACATAAGTTAGAACATGACACTGACTAAATTTACGTACCGACACTGTTTCACAGCACTAATTGGCTAAAGTAAAGTTTTTCTTACTCATTTTGAAAGAGTAACGGGTGACTGTCTTAAAAAGATAGCGAATTCAAAGTTGTCTTTCTCGGTACCTACAAACCTATCTACCAAGGAGAAAAGCACGTGATCACTGGGGCAAAAGGTGTATTCGCCTAAGCTTTAGGACCCGTGTAGGAGACCATTACCAGCTACTGGGAGAAGGCAACTGAAAACGAGTCATTTTTGCCGTCCATTAAGTGTATCTGTAATTTTTGCTGACTAACCTGGAGGGATGACAGTTTTTCTACATTAATTTCAGCAGTTTTTAGTTGCGTACACCGCTTTCATCTAATTACAAAATTAAAAGTTTTACCAATGTTCTTAAACGTCATCATGTTCATAGTTTTCGCCTTCTTCTTTTCCAGCCCTTTCAAAATCTGGGTGGCAAGGACTTCAGCTTCGGCCTCTCTGAAATACTCAATTCCAATGACCTGGATGATCATGATTACCTAGCTTCGTTAAAGGACAAGCTGGTTGTTTGGGACAAAACCATACTGGGTAAGCCATCATATAGATGTTCTTCCAAAAGGCTTTTCTAAACTTGTGGAAGTAAAAATCCTCCTTTATTCTTTACTCTTTAATGCTCAGATACTGCCATTTGGTTTACTATTAAAGATCATTAATAGCCTTTACCATTAACTGCTGCTAAATCTTAAAAAAACTGAATCATCTTATCTCATGTATAAATGGAAAGGGTAGACGTGGAGATGCATACCTGTCGTTATGCAGGACTGCTCATATAAATTTTCTTTAGCTGCTCACAAGTTATCAATAAAAAATAGATAGTAGGGTGATGCACCAACTCTTTTAACTACCGGGGTATATATTGAACAACATTGAATGTCCAAATGATTTTTCGTAATATAAAAATGACCTCTATCGGTCCACCGATATCTTGCAGGCAAAGAATACAGGGAGATTCGGTTAAACAAACGTCAGAGACAACAACCGGCTTTGATTACGGATATGCCATTTCTTTATGGAGAAAAGCTGGGGAGACCTAGTTACGGACCTTACTATGTAAGTCTCGAACCACATCGTTATGTAAAGATTTGAACTATCATTCAACTAAGATTTTGAACTCCGTATAATTTTAAATCGAAGTCCGGATTGTTTATTTATACACTGTTCTTTACTCTTTTTTTAATGTTTCCCATGGTAACTTATATTCATCATCTACTTTTAAGTCTGTGGCAATAAGTCCCATCATAAAGAGACCGGATTTGGTGCACCCGGATTTCATGAGCCATCCAGAAAAGTATTTCACAAATCGCGAGGATTTCACCGGATCAAGCGCTCTCTTGGTTCACAGTAAACTGCCTCTGGTGGAACAATGTGAGTGGTTTCCCATCGTGATATTAGTCATTTCCGACTATCAGACTATCAGACGGTGAAAAGCTATTCGGTGATCCAGTATCAGCAAACAAATCTTATAAAGCAAAATGCCATTGGCCAACTCGGTAGTAGAATACTCAGATATCTGAAAAGCTCTCGAAGTCAGGGTCAGGGAGAGGCAACCATCTGAACGTGCATTAGCTGGTGAACAAACTGATGATGAAAAGTTTGCGTAAAAGTCACAAAGGTACTTATACAGATTGAGGGTACTCTTTAACGTTATATTTTACTTTTGTCTTCTTCTTTTCCCTTAGCGATGGCTTGACCTATTTCATCTGAGAGGCCAGCTTCAGTTCTCAGTCCGAATCTAAAGACAACCGGGCCATCAGGAACTAGCAATTCATTATTTATAGTGGCAGATAGGCGCGTACCGATCAAACACACTCGTCTCGCTCTAGTGCCTTTGGGGCTCACAATCGAGCCACGCTGCAAGGCGGCCAATGATATGGGCAGAAGGGCATTACCGACAAACACAATGAAGGCTAGGATGGCCATTTTTGTCCCATAAACCGTCGTCAGCCAGTCGTACACAACCCAACTTCTGCTCCATAACCTCGAGTGGGGCAACAATTGGGTAAGGTATGACTAGGTGATGACGGTTAATAAGCCAGAAATTACCATATGAGTATCCCTTGACTTTGCTGGTAATTTTCTTCGATATATATATATATATACACTCAAAAATGTGCGAACACCGATCGAATAGGCTTCTGAAATAAACAAAGTTCATGTGGTGGTCAGAGGTCCCCAACGGGTGACCGCCTGCCAGGCGGATTCCGGCCAATTCATAAAAGCAGTAAGGGGGATATGACAGCGTATGGGGGTTACTTGATACAGAACTGTTTCGGGCTGATTAGCCTTCATCAGCCAAGCATAACCCTAAACACCAGCTGGTCGGCCAGCACAAACAAACGCACTCACAGATGGCGCAGTTGGTCCACCACTGTTGTCTATCAGATGGGTCATAAGCACATCATCGAGCCGCAGTTCATCAGCGCCTCGCCACCTGCCATTTGCCGTCACTGCTGATCGGGTATATAGTCACTCAGAAATGTGCGAACACCGATCGAATAGGCTTCCGAACTAAACAAAGTTCATGTGGTGGTCAGAGGTCCCCAACGGGTGACCGCCTGCCAGGCGGATTCCGGCCAAGTCATAAAAGCAGTAAGGGGGATATGACAGCGTCTGGGGGTAACTTGATACAAAACTGTTTCGGGCTTATTAGCCTTCATCAGCCAAGCATAACCCTGAACACCAGCTGGTCGGACAACACAAACAAACACACTCACAGATGGCGCAGTTGGTCCACCACTGTTGTCTATCAGATGGGTCATAAGCACATCATCGAGCCGCAGTTCATCAGCGCCAGCTCACCAGCTGGTGTTTAGGGTTATGCTTGGCTGATGAAGGCTTATAAGCCCGAAACATTTCTGTATCAAGTTACCCCCAAACGCTGTCATATCCCCCTTACTGCATATATATATATATATCTATATATATGCACATATATTTTATGTATACAATGAAATATTATGGTTAGTGATTCCGTAGTTCTATGCTTACTCTTTTCGCTCTATAGCCTATCAGGTAAGGTCTCCTCTTTGGTTCTGCTGGTATAGCATATGCTTGGAAGGGTATTTACAGAAGAATAATAGTTTCATTCGAATATAAATCTTTGATGTCGGCTGACTAAGTTGTAAGCTCGTGTCTCTTCCTATTCAGTATGCTATGTAATCATGAAATCAACAATTAGGAAAAAGTGACGAAAGCAATAATATAAAGGAGGAGGAACATATTACACCCAGTAATATGGCAAGCGGACTATAAATGAGAACTTTCATGTGGCCTCTCTTCGTCGGTGCGCCTCTATTTAGCTTCTGCCTCTGTCTGTTTGACAGCTTAGCTGTCTAGCTGCGTAACAAACGGGACAATCGTCACTCAAGTTCTGTGAACATCTTTCCTCTTAAGACTGAAGTTTAAAAGTGTAAATGTATCCGATATATAAAAGAGTTATGGCTTAACATTAGGTTTGTTTGCCCAACTAGCCACGTAAAATTTGCCTATGCATACTCAGTAGCTGAGTCAACAAGAAAATATTCGTCAGGCATAGTGTCCCCTTATAGTTGTTTGTCTAAAATCCTATCACGGCTTTCTATTCATGTAGATGTTACTCGGCAAACTAACATGAGTTCATCGATCGGTAAGTTGAGTTGCAGAGTTCCGTTTTCCTTTAAGTATGGATGTATTACATTTTGCCTGCTTTATTTAGTTCCAAAGGTGAAGTTTGACGAACAGTCCCTCTTTCCGCCCTACCTTCTTGAATTTGACCAGCATATGCAGCGTCTGAGCAAATATGTTACTAAAAAGGAAGCTGTAAGTCACTAGCAAAAGTATTTTAGTTTTTATTTTTATCAGGACGTCTGCTTACACTATGAGTGACGTTTTTATTCATCCGTCATCTGTTACTTGTTATCAAAAATCCGTTGGAATCTTTAAAGCGTTTGTTAATCATATAGCCATAAAAATACACTATTTAATGTATCATTTCGTTGACGATGGCCTTAGACCTATGTCCTTCATTACACTATTTTTGTCAGTTCTTGCCGTTCTAAATACGATTTTCAAACAATTGAATTTTTTCAAAATCTAGAGTAGGACTGTGATTGCTGGGATCTCATGTGTTCAAAATTAATAGTTATGAGTTTTAAATTGGTTTCGCCGCAAAAATGCATTGTACGCAGATAAAAACTAGACTATTAAAGAAACTGCCGTCATAGGAGGTTTGCATCCATTTAGATAATTGCAAACAGGTGTCAGTATTACAAAGCAGTAAGTGCGCGATCACTAGGGCAATATATTTACTGGTCTGAGCTTTCGGTCTCGTACAGGAGGCTACCGCCAGAGACTGTAAGTATGAAAAACGAACAAATTTAGTCGGAAACATAAGAAAGGAGTAAGGGATGCGATAAGACTGAGTCCACCACCAACTGCTCATTCATCTTTGTTTAACCTCAAAAATGGCTCATTTTTGCATTCTCATAGTCCCGGATTGTGACCCTCTCTACAAGGCTGAAAGCTCAGGCTAAGAAACGTTTTACTCAGTGATTGAGTACTCATTTTCGTTGCAATAATATTTTTTCTCTCCCTCATGTCGAAATTTACACTTGTCGAATAAAAGGGTAGCATGATGTGCCTTGGTGAAATGAAAAATATTCGTTTTACCCATGCTGCTTAAAAAGTCGCGGCATGTTGATTTATCGTCTTTTACATGAAACCAAAGATCTCAGTGGATTACTCCTAAGGACATGATCATTTCAGTAATCGAAAGCGCAAAAGAACAGTCCATTTGCGTTTTGTTTGGTTAACACTTTTATGGCTTCAACTGTACTATGAACTCCAGGTATTTACTCTACCCTTTTACATTATAACTAGCAATCAAATTCATGCAATTATGTTGTCAAACCTATCCACCTACCAGTTGTCATGAGGGCTCAATGGTAACTTTTGCGGGCAGGGGATTGTTGCAAAACTATAACGCAGCATTTTCTTTTCTCTCAAGCCTCTTCTGTTTTAGTGGAGAGACTTAGTCAAAACGATTGAATATGAATAGTGGCGCAATACTGTGAGCAGACCGCATCACTTTCTACACCTGCCACATACGCATAGTAGGCTGGCGTCCAGTATAATTAGCACATAGGATTCTACATGGGCAAACTAGTGATTACATGACACAAGTGCGAATTTTCTATCACCTACCAACAAGGCTGTATTTTCACTTACGTCTTTGTCCAATTCTTCTGCAACCCATCAGTGAATCGACGGATAAAGTAACCCCTTTATTTAGTTCTATCCCGCTACCTGGTGGTCAGCCAAACATTGCGAAGTCTAGATTTTAAATTATAACTTGATTGTGTGAACCATGATTTAGTTCTAGAATGAATACAAAGATTATGTCACCTGCTCTTTAGCTGCTACACTTATGGCATGAATCGGTAAAATGCAATGTAGAAATGCATAAGAAAATGCGTATGCAGCCAAGACAAGGTATAGCCGTCTAGTCTGGTTTGCATTTAGTGCTCTATGTTTTAAGTATTCAATTAAGCTTTCAGCCTGTGATGAGAGCACCTGCTATCAGCCACCTTTGACTATAACACAACCAGAACAAGTGCGTAGACTTCAGAAAATGACTTCAATTGGGTTTTAAGTCACATTTAAGAGAGTATCACTATTCCAAAATATAAATCACCTCAGCCATTTGGTCTTACGTTGAATGAGGGTGCGAAATACGTTAAATTGACTCAGCATGGATGGATGGTTGACTAACCAATGGGTCCATGCCCAACGGTAGTCATAATGATCTAACCCTGTTTTAACCGCCTCACACGTACAGAGGTGGTGTGGAGACAATGCTACGTAGGTCTCTGTCCCTGCACTTTAAATTTCGTTCAGCTCACCACAGTCGCTCTGGCGTGGATGGTCCTTGACGAACCCGGTGAGTAAGGGCATTGTAGTGTTGCTAACGGACACAGGGCTAATAGGGATAAAAACTTTAAAATAGGGTCTCGGAGAAGGTTGTCGTAGTAAAAAATGGTGATAAGGAACCCCATTATAAATTTTTTTAATAACATAAACTTAACATCAGACTTCCAGTTTCGTTGTGACCTTACTGCAATATGCTCTTATAAACCTAGAGATTTCACTTTTAATTTGTACCCCAAATAGAAAGTATCCATTTTCCTCACTGGTTGATTATTCTTTGACCAGAAACGGAAAGAAACGTAGCACGCGAGTGGCATGTGCAAGCAACTAAAAGCTTTACAGGTTTATGTGAAGAACTCAATCGCTGTAAACACAGTTTTGTTTAATCTAGCTTTATGTGAGCTAACCCAAATAATCTAAAAATGTATACCTAAACTTTATTACTTTGCCTACTTATTTGAATTAGGTAGGCGTTTTATTTTAAGCTAACTTTCTGACTGGTAGAGTAAGGTTTGCCTGCCGTCCTCTCTTTTATCACATTTGGCCTTATGTTAGCAATAACCGTGGATTTCCGGGTTTTAATCTGTTCACCCACCCTAAATTTCCTTATTCCATTATGTATATCTGTTTGAGCTCCTCAGTTGTGAAATGAAACCAACTTATGTGAAACATGCGATTTTTCAGTGCTTTCCACGGAGTCCATTAACTACCTATTTTATCTGCTTTATTAATAATAATAACATTATCATTCTCAAATTTTATTAGATTTTCTGCTCTGTATTTTCTTTGTGCACTTACATATAAGACTCTAGCCCTTACTTGATTTATCTTAATGTCTTGCATTAACTAGCTAGTCTAAAATGTAGCCGGTAGGGCCTTTCCCGTATTTTTACACTCCAAATATGCGGTTAGCCCTATATGTTAAACTAGAAGGACCCCATATTTTAGCTAGGATTCCTTAACTGTAGGAATGGAATGGCATTTTGTTATCAACCACTTCGGTGAAATGTGAGTTTGGATCCCTTATCAGCACGCGAAAGCCCCATTCTTCTATAATAGAGAACAAGGTGTAATAAAGAATATGCAGGTTTGGCAATACAAAAGAAAAGAAATATGAATAAAAAGTAAGGTTTATAAAAATTGAAAAACAGGAATATTTGTTAAGAAAATGCAGTTTTTACAACAAAATGTGCGCCAGAATTAAAATCTGCAATTATTAAAATATTGGGAAATAACTAAATTAAATAACAATTAACTAAAATTAAATCAACTAACCAAAAATGTAAAAGAAAGTAAGCTTAACTTACTTAACCGAAAAATGGTCTAGGGTTAAAATAAAGTAAACACCATGAACTGAAAAATGAACTTAAAACTGAACTTAAATATAAATACGTTTAATAAACCAAATAAAATAAATCAATGAAAGATTGTTGCGCATTTAAATTGCATCTATGTACGACGCTTCACACTGCAAAGTAGACTAATCTTACACTAAACCGTAAGTGGAAGTAGACGACTTCCTAACCATCAAATGTTTTTGGGAACATCAAGAAGCCCAATAAACTATAAAACGTAATTAATAAATTAGTGCCAAATTTTTGCACCCATAAGGCTATAAATAAGTACGATATGTAAGTTAATTTCTCTTTTATTTATGGCACACTATTGGGTTGCAAAAATAAAAGATAAACTAAACAATTTCTGGGACCCAATCTTCCAGTCCACAACCGCTTCTAATAATAAAGTTAGCAGTCGCCAGAAGAAGTGGGAGGGATTTAATGCAAAATGTTTTACGAACTAACATGAGCTGGTCCGGTATACCAATGTAACTCTCCGTTCCTAGGATGCCAGGGTAGCAGCCGCTGCTGCTTCCGCTAATACTACCAGGACTCGGCTCCCAGATATCAACGAGAACAACATGGTGTTCCCAAGGATCACGCCTGAGGTCTTTTCTGGCAGCAGACCCAAACGAGGTTCATTTGAATTACCCAGGACGACTGCTCCGACAACAGCAGGAAATGGAATATTCAGGGATGACATGGCACATCGGTAGACATGGAGACTGGTTAACAGACATTCCACGTTTTGTGTAAAACTAGAGTGAAGTTTGTAGTATGAGCTGTAACACACGCTTCTAAGAGCCCATGGCACGTATGAAAAAATACACACATGTACATGTCTTCAAGGCATTTTCTGTTGGTTATTTCCTCGATTTTGAATCCTCTGAAAATGCTGATGTTCACATTTTATTGACAACGTGTTCCTGCCAGAATATCCGGTTATGTTGAGTGAAGGTCCTTGAAAGTTGAAGCCATTTGACTCCCTTACCAGAAGCTTGAGACATCTCAAGACGTGGGATGCCGCCATGCGTATGCTTTTCAGATTTCTATAAGACTCCTCAAGGTAATAGTATTCTCATTATTTATGCAATATTTTCGAACAGACAAAACGTGAATGTCACATTTAAACTCGTGCATGATTACTTTCATGGATACAAACGTTTTGTGAAAATTTTCGTTGTTGTTTCGAAGATATGCTGTTAGTGTATGAGATGTATCAGTTAACCCAAAGTTTCAGTCCTATGGTCACTCCAGACTCACGGCTGTGTTTTGATGAACGCATAGCCATTCACTGACGAATATACCTTCTTTTGTATACACTGTTGGCATTAACCATGGACCAAAGTGCAAAATAGGCGATGCAAACTGGAACCTGATTGTGCAAGAACGAACAGGGTGATGACAGTTCAACTGTCGATTTGGACGATGTCCATCGCATGCCTTGCAGCAGACTGAAAGCAAACGCAGTGACTTGTGCGTGAATTAGAAAATAGAGAGTAGACTTGCTCTGCGTCTACCGCGCTATATAATTCTCCCAAACCGAGGCCCAGTGCCATGATCAAGTCAAGAAAACAGGAAGGCGGGGAGGCCACAGATAATTAGCGAAGCCCTAGGAGCCCCTGGCCGTGTCATCACAGCTGGCTCAGATCCCACAAAGTGGGAGCACCATGAAGGCTCCATTAAGATGCAGCCATTTAGATGATGGTCAACAGTAAATTAATAGTCTTGGTCGAACGCATCGTTGGACCTGGTAACCCTGCCTCCTCTTCCGGCCGGTTCGTTGTGGGGGCTTCTTCGCTTGCAATTCTTACATTTAGTTTGGCTTCGTTCCGTTTTTTCCCCACGTAATGGTGCATGACTTTTTAGGCCGCTGGCAGTTCTAGATGCCTGTTGACAGAGTTGGCAGCTGCGTACATGGCCTCGAGCGTCAGCTTTTCGGCTTTTGAGATTCCTCGGCCTACGATGGCCGCTCCTTAAAGATCGAAGTCATGCCCAGTTTCTGCGATGTGTGCTGCAAGTTGCGAGTTTGGGTTAAGTCTCCGGGCTGGGATCTCACAACGAACTGACCGGAAGAAGAGGCGGGGGTAACAGGACCCTCTACCGTGTGACAAGGCGGCACACGAGTTGCCGTTCAGGACCACCTGCTCCCTCGACAGCTCATTAGCATACATCGCTATAATTGTCCTCCTTCCCCATCCTTTTTCGATTGCTGTTTCAAACACCTTGAAAACCTGATGATTTTTGACAGTTTTTTGCCCTATGGCTACTATAATTACCCTCTTTTTGGTTGCTTTCTCATCTCTGAAGATGAACTCCTCTTAGATTTCGAAAGCTCAGAACAATGAATCAATTAATCTGATGCTCGACACACCTTCTTCCTCGTCCATGCAAATACCTGAATCGCGAACCCTCTCGTTCATTCGGGAAGAATTTATTATCTAAGAACTAATTTGTTGTACCGTAAACTGTCAAATCAAAAAGGCTGTATGAGAAGTTAATGATAAAAAGTCGTTAAATAAGTAGTAAAAGTGTAATAAAATAAGATAAAATGGCAAGATAAGATAAATTAATAATTATATGACATAAAAATATTTTGTTGAGTGTACTTAACGTTAATAACAGCAGTAATTCGGGAGGGCATCGGGACAGCTATGTTGTCAGTGGTGGTTTGGTCTGTACAATTATTAAAGATGAACATTAATTTCTGTTGCATTGAAAGATGTTTCGGTGGCTTGTCCTTGTTCATTTTGATAAAGGAAAAGATATTTTACATGGGATTGAGGTCCGGGCTTTTCGAAAGAATAAAAAACGTTATCAGGCCGCATGCGGAAAGCGTGGCTGTAGTCATAAAAAATTAGACTATAGTCGTTACGTAAATTATACTCACACCTCCTTTAATCAGTGAATTGCGGCATTGTCTTCTGGCATGACAAAGTCCATTCGATGCATTTGAATGCCCTTATAACCAAAAGCATCTTTGACAATGTCCACATATGCCTTGCTATTAATGATATCTTTTGTCGACCGCCAGATTGGCCTCTCGCCGAACCTGATCGCCATCTAAACCATGAATGTTGGTGACGAAGCATTGCGTCTTTTGGGGAAGTTCTTTCCGCATGCGACCGTTTGTACCGAATTTGTAAACTTGTCGAAGAAGAGTAATTCATCACAATAAAAAATGCTTTTAAAAAATGAAATTCTGGGACTAACGTATTCCTGAGCAAATATGAAACGTTGCTTCATATGGTTCCGACTTCAAAATGGCTAAACCGTAGCCATCTACTGATTCTCACATTCTGTTTCTGACTAGGGTGCGCGAGAACATTCACAAATGTTCTTTGTGAATAGCCCTAAAGGGTATATAATGGTATGTGTTAGTGTTCCACGAATAAGATCGTCATTCTGTTTTGTTGTACACCGTTTTCGCCTGGGATATTTCCTTCTGGGCACCGTTTTATGGTTAATACTTCTGGATACTTGCTTACGCCAAACATATTAGCTAATAAAATGCGCGGCAGCTCTTCGGCTGCCAACTTTTGTAAGCGGAAAAAGCAGTTTCAGATAGGAAATGATGTGACATTTTCGCAGCACGGTTCAACATGGAAAAGTTGCAGTATGTCATGCGTTCCCGTTTATACATCAAGTTCACGCTCATTGTTATCGGTACCGTAAAACAATCTTTTCATACACCTTTATTACTGCATTTTGTGGCACAAAACTTCACAGAATGGCGAAAAAAATATTTTTTAAACTAAAATTGTTCCTTTTTTGCGACAATAAATGCGATTCCTTAAACCTGAACTCTTTTTCATCTGAACAATTTTGGACAAAAATTTCCGGTCTTGGAGGGGATATGTTTTATACCTTTTTAACTTATTTTGGAGTTCCTCCATAGTATAGTCTACATTAATAAAAAGTTTGGTTCTGTCATACGTAATAGCGCAGGAAATTCCTTCGATATGATACTAGACCCAATGTAGCCCAAACTAATGCCCATTTTTCTCAATAAACCTGACTAACATGGTGATTTTCCGAACTAAAAGACTTTCCCAGGATCAGATCCACTTAGTGAATCAAAATAATGTGACCAAATTTATCCTAAAATATCCAGTCGAATTCCGTCATGAAAGTTGCATGATTTTTGGCCTGCACTGTAAAATAATTATAGAACTGAAGAAGCACGCGGCTGCGGTGACCGTCTGGACACATCTGCATACCCTTTTGTCTGTGCTCTACCTGCTTTTGCCAATTAGACATCACTCTGGGGTGATTTTAACTACCACATTGTACTTTTAAGGCAAGAGTGAGCCTTAACGGTTCGCCTTAGCAGTCTGGTCGGCAGTCCACTTAGACAATTACAATGAGGAGCATAACCAGTGACCGAGAAATAATGTGAACTTAAACACGGAAGACTAGGGTACCAACTTCTTGCTTATCTGCACTTGCCAGCTCTGCGCCACAACCTCCAACCTAGAATCTAATCAGTAAGTGTACTTACTGTGTCACAACAGCCACACACACAGTACCACTTTATGGGAGAAGGGGAAAGGCACTAGTAGGATTCGTATATCTGTACCAGAATCTCATGCTGATCGGAGTCCTGACATGCGGACAGCTGTAGATCTGTAGTGGGTCGTGCCTGGCCAAGTAGCTTGCGTCAAAAAGCACTTTCCCAAAGGATCACCGACGCGCTTTTTGACGTCTCAATCAGCCAGTCACAGTTCCTGCATCTACGTGGTTTGAGCCAAGCGACGAATAGCGAGCTTGCAGGCGTTCCCGACGCAAGCTGCTTCCTTGCCCAAAATCTCTAGGCCGGCCTAGCCAATTGACGCGCTCTCTCTGTTTTCTGGCCGGATGACTGCTAAGACCTCACTTGGACTGCGGCTGGCTCTCCTGCCGGTTGTAGGCTTGTCAAGTCAAACTATCTATCTATTGATGAAAAGGAAGAAGATCTTCGGAAAATCGAGTTGTACTCGTGAATTTTCGAACAAGTATCGCGTGTTCGTCGTCAGACTAAATTAAAAGTGAGGGCTGGGAATGTCGCACTAGATGTTTTGGAGGCAGGGTTACAACGGACGGGGGAGGGAAAGGGGGGGGATTGGGTGGAAGGGTTATGGTGA
>JAYGXS010000002.1:69860741-69957024 GCA_036362985.1 Ligula intestinalis | reverse complement strand
TATGATCGATGCTTACCTTTGTAACACACTTAATCAAAATCAACCTGGCGATTTATTAATTCTTGTATTTTTTACTCACCTTTTTCTATTCTTCATTAATAACTCTGTTCTAGTCAAAAGAAAATTCTCTTTGGAGGCGTATTGCATGCGTGATTTCATTCATTATTGTTGCTTAATTCTCTAAGGTTGATACCATGGTAATGCGCTTTCGACCGATAGTGTAAAAGCTCTCTCACTAAATTTCCAAACATTCTGTTTGACCCCTTTATTCCGATAAACTTGCTATAAGGTCTCTCCTCCTATCGCTTTGTGATATCCATTCTATCCAGAGCAGTCAGTTAGCTGATGAGCTGGTCAACTACCAGAAATAGTAGAGCTGTCCCGCTTCCGGACGCGCTGGGAGGCAGAACTGTTTGGCAACTTCGAAGTTAAACAGACTTTGATCATGCTCCTTTTGTACTAGTTGTTTCGGTTATATTTTGTCCAACTATTTTAGTGAAGTTATTGGCTTATTATTGTTAATTAATTCAAGTCAAGTTTATGAAAGGAAATATTGGCAAAATACCTTGAACCCCTTATTGCTACATAGTATTTAAGAACTGCATCGGCACAGCTGAACATTTCAAAGAAGTCGTTGACACAATTGTAGACGAATACTCGCTTGTTTCAAGTAATACACTAACATTTGGTGATGTCAGTTAACACGAGCCAGCAGTGTTACTGAGCACTGAGAGCAGACAGTGAAAAACCCCTAAGACATGGCTAATAATTCAAAATGGAATGTAATTTGCGGTTTTTAGGAAAAATAACTGTCGCTCGTGGGGAAAGTATGTAAATGATAGGACCAGGATGCTGCTGTGAATGTTGGCGGCAGCAATGGGGTCCACGGGGAGGAATATCTACATCCGAAGGGCCATACGAGGAGAAGACCTCAGAGTCACGAGAACGTCCCCAAGAACCGGAGATGTGACCATGATATGCCCTTGCTGGGACAAGAGTAGAGGAGCTCGCCACGTCGTCAGCAGTTGGTTTTTAGGTCGATTCGAGAAAGAGCGTGACAGGGCCGCGTAGCCTAGGACCAAAGGTACGGTAGATGCGGATGCAGACGCAATCAGCGCAGTTCACATAGTGAGAAGAGGAGCCGGACATGGCAAAGTATGGTTAGCAGATATTTGATTAAATTATAGAAATGCTACTTAAACATTACTATTAGTATATATGTATAGCATTTCAGTGTTTGGTTTTGGAGAGCTCTGTTCCCATGGTGACACGTAAGGCGGTACCGGTCAAGCTTTGTTTTGAAAGTATCCACAAATGGGGACATGAAAATGTCTGCAGGAAGGGCATTCCATGCCTGGATCACCCTCTTAGAGAAAAAGAATTTTCTCGGTTCAAGTCTTGCCCCCGTCACACGTAATTTGAGAGGGTATCCTTGCAGCTTTTACGTGGTGGCCTGGTCAAAAAAGCCATTTGTTTGGAGGCAGCAATCCTGACCACGCAGCATGCGAAATGCCTGGATTAGGTCCCCACGTAGCTGTCTGTAATCCAGAGGAAACGAGTCAAGATTTACAAATCAGGTCTCATAAGGGATGTTCCCTCGGCCAGTTGCACCAGTAAATATACGTCTTTATCCATAGACGAGGCGAAAAATAAATATCTAATGAAAAAGTACAAGATATGCCTTGGAGTGCAGGGCCTACTTAAGGACGTGCTAATAAGTAAAAACACTGATAAATTTTGTGACCAAGCGGCTGAAACATGCTTGGGGACAGAAAATGTGCAGGAACTCCTACAATTTACTAACAAAAACTTTACTTTATTGGATAATGAGCATTTGTATAGACAGATCGGTAGCATGCCTATGAACAGGTGGTTGAAGCCAGTTCAAGTTAGCATCTTCGTATCAGGCCTACAGCTAAAAGTCTTTTAGAACTTACCGTGAGGTACATTTTACGTGCAAAGTATCACGATATCATTAGTTTAGGTAGGAGCAGGGAAGACAAGGGATTATTCTAGAAAGCTATGAACAAACTACTGGCGTAAAGAACAATACAATGAATCAGGAAATGTAAAAAAAACACTACATTTCCTAAACGTTTTTCTCCAGTAGGCCTTAGACTGCTCCATTTGGAAATGTGTCTGTCGAAAACCCACTTGAACAGGACAGTATATTGACCTTCTGAATTTCGTTTCGATTCCGAGAATATGAAACTCTTTTTTTCTTTATCAGTGTAACCAATAGTATCTGTTTCTAAGGAAATATTTACGACGGAATGAGTTTTCTGGGGGGCTCTTCTCTTGAAAAAGGGCTATCTGGAGAAAGAACTTGATAAAGAGCTTTGATTCAATTAATAAATTCTATTAGAATTTCCTGCGCTAAAACTATCGGTGCACACCTACCTTTCTTTCGAGGCTGATTTTGTAAAGATACAAAAACGATGTTGACAACTTAGTTTCCTTAGTTTATTTGCCAAAATGGCTACTGCATTTAAAGATATAATCTATGTGATGGCTTTTTCGTCTTTTGCGCTCTTCAAAAGCCGCTGAAATATGGAGCCAGAAATAAATAGATTTCCTATCTCATAAAATGTCGCACAAAACTGCGAAACATACTTTCATTTCAAAAGGATTGCTCAAGTAGGGCTCTCATATAAATTATCATCGAGTCTCATGCCAAGATTTTTTAAGTCATGGTATGATGCCGATGGTTTGGAAAAAGATCTTTCTAAGGCCTGCAAGAAGCACACTCCTTAAAAAATGAGTTCTTAGAAAGTACATATTTTTCCAATTGCTTTTCAATGTCTTTTTAAATTCAAATAAATTTTATAGAAAATACGCATGTACATATTTTTTATACCTATTTAATAGTAATTTACGTCTTCTTAAAATTTTGTAACTGATAAAGGGGTAAATTATGGTTTTAAAACAGTTTCTTATTATGAGATTTTCTAAGACTATTAAATGTTCATTGTTAATATAGCATGGCAGAGAAGTCGTGCGAAATGCCAACGTTTAAGAAATATTAATAATCACTAGCAAACTGGCATCAATGCATGTATGATAACGTAGAAATAATAATTAACGAAATCAGGCAAACTTGCAACTTGAAAGAAAAATAAAAGAAAATATTCTTTTTCAAGAGAAATAACATTTCCTAACCAACGCAAGACCCTCGTACGAAGAAATAGCTATAAATTCGAACAATAAATTTTAATATTGTCGTAAGTGAAAAGGACAACCCTGACACTTCCTATATATAAAAAAACGTTTCCTAAGTCAACATGTTTTAAAATAATTGCCGTTGTTTCATTACAATTACCAACAGATTGACGTTTAAAAACCGACAGATTGTTGATTTTTCTTTTTTTAAAGCTTTTCTTCATGAATTTATATAAGTTTTTGGGGTTCATAAAAACCTTTAAAATAGGATTTTATCAAAATCATCTACCGAAAAAAGGTTACTTTGGATATCAGTTCCTATGAAGACGGCAAAATATTTCATTTTTATAGACTGCACAAATTACCAAAACGCATTCTTGCGCAAAAAGTGTGTCCGCAAAACAAGTCTGATATTTTTATCTCGATGATTAATAAAAACCACTTTTATAATAGGTTATCTCGTTAAAAAGCACTCTAACTAGATATTCAGTTGACAAATATCTGTGCAGGTTACCATTTGCCAAAGTAATTTCGAAATGAAAATGGAGATCTTTGACAAGTTGTTTAATTTATCTGAAGCTTAGTGAAAAAGCTCAATTTCCTCTTTACACTGGAGTATTATCCATCATTGTGGGTTTCTTTCAGACTCTATTCTAGGCTGCCAAATGCAAAATGAGTGGCCGAAAATATACAAACATTTTTCATTGTGTTATTTTGGTTCTGCTTGTTCCGCTTCTAAACTATACATAAGCGGATAGTATAGTATACAAAAATTATATTCCTACATAGTCTAGATTTAATAATATTTGGCTTTATATTCATTTTCGCGATAATAAAGGGGAAATTTTGGTTGCGTCTCAAATAGTTGACGTGGAAGGAAAGGTGGTCAAAACGTTTCGCTTCTGCATTGTTTAGCAAAACATTCACATATGAGCAAAAATAATTTAAAAAACGGCAATTGTTCCTTTTTTCTGAAAATAAATTAGATTATTTAAACTTTGTGTTAGGTGCATTAAAGCAACTTCGGACTAATTTTCCCGGTTTTGGGAGGGATATGTTTTAAACCTTTTTACTTAATTTGGGGTTCTTCTATACCACAATGCATAAAAATAGGATGTTTTCTTCTGTGGTATTTAATTGCATAAGAAATTGCTTCGATCTCAGGACTCTCCTGATTCAGTCGAAATTCATGTTCATTTTTGCAATAAATTGAACTAAAAAGGTGACTTTTCTAACTCAAAAGCTTTGCGGGATTGAATAGTTTCATTTTATCAAAATAAGGTGATCCGATCAATGCGAAAGTACCAAGGCAAATTTCTTCGCGACCTTTGCACAAATTCTTAGTCATACTGTACATTGTCTTTGTCAATCGATTTCTTTGACCTTTTTATTATAAAACATGATCCACACCCAGTATAAAATTTTATGAGCACTTTTTTACTTCTTGCTCATGGCTTAGAAACTTGTGTAGTTTTTCCTGGACAGAATGGAAACTTTTAATGTAAGTTTAACGGCTAGTATGCTTTAAAAATTATTTGGCAATTTATCATGTTTTGAAAACCAAATTATCTCCTTTCTTAGCGTATAAAATTTAAAGAAGACTTACGTTTCTACCAAATATTAACATGCATATTTTTGATGAGTTATTTGAATTTATAAGGACATTGAAAAGCAATATCAAAAATGCATACCTTCTAAGAAACCATGTTTTATAGAGTATGCTTATTGCAGGCGGCTAAAAAGAAGTTTGCTGAAAATTCAGCATCCTACTGTGACTGAAAAAAATATAAGGCCGCACAATAATTCATACTACAACACAACTTAAGTAATTCTTTTGAAAGGAGAACGCGCTTTAGTATTTAGGTTTAAATTTCATGAGCTAGGGAACCTAGTGTATTCAAGCAGTTAGATTGCATGATCCAACTCGCACCGCCAATGTTTTGACGGACATAACTCCATTCATGCTCCTGTGTCTCATCCTCTCACCTCCACAAGCCTGACTGATAACTCTTTAATGATATGCTTGAGGAGGTTCGCTTTAAGGCAAACTCACTCACCTACACAACCTCCATGTCCCCCCTCACCCTCGATGATCATCCGGGTGTGAAATCAACAATTCTGCCACGGTTGATCTTTCTAGATTTTTTTCTAGCTGACAAATTTAGCTTCCTACTATGCAGTGACCTTATGCATTTCAATAAGTGATGGAGACAACTTTATGACATTTTGTCGCTTTTGCCTTGATCAATATATTATAAAAATGAGGCAACTTCCTTTGTTTATCTAACGTCAGTAACTTCACTGTTGCCCGGATGAACTCAGACATCTTGACTCCAGAGAAAACATTTATTTTTAGGAAGGCGCAAAACACAGTTGCTTGTCTTTTCACACCAATGCGTGCGATGTAACTATAAATCAAGAGCGCATGCATTTTGATCCCTGTACGCGCGTAAATTCAAATGAGCATGAACTCAGAATCTACCTTATTGGTTTACGAGATTTATTCTCTTATCCTGATTAGATAGGCTGCCCTACCATGCTCTCAAGCACCGCTTATCTCCAGCCAGAGCAAAACGTTATCCGCTGAAAAATGATGTTTAGCTGGACAGGCAGCATGCGCCTGATGGCTGAACTAGGTCTGCTTAGTCTCAACCACGGTCCAAGTTTGCGGGCATATAAAGACACACAGGTAGGCTGTGGCTGGAAAGGAAAACTTTTGATTGGCCTAACCTCGGCAGGTAAAACTAATCAATCCTAATTCGGGAAAAACAGACAGTTAGAGACTGCTAGCATTGCGTTCTGTACGAGAAGGCAAATGATGAATGTTTCTTCATTCCTGCTTATACTGACTGTAATTGGCGTATTTCATAGGTCTAAATGTCTGTATTCAGGAAGGGGTAAGAAACCATTTATTTTTTATTTTATTTTCATCGTATTCTCATTCTCTGAAAAGAAAGTCTTTTTGCCGTTTAAAAATATCATAAAAGCTTAAACTCTGGCCAAGGGGACTATTCGTCAGTTAAAAATCTAGAGAGCAGTTGCGTTATTATCTTACCAAACCGACACTTGAGATTACAATAATCAGATAAGAGTACTGGCACAATAATTTCTGAAGTAAATAAGCGAGAAATTAGGACAAAAATATACCGAACGAGCTCTATCTAGTACCCGTTATCATACACAACCGACATGGAATTCTTTTCTATCTCACTATTGTAGCTAGCTGCTCACTGATAAGCTATGCAAAAGAATGAAACTGCCCTTGTTTACCGATTAAGCAGTGTACTTTGCTGTTTAAAAATTAATTTTACTATACTTTTTGTAGGATTTTGGCATGGAACGCTGATCATATACTATTTTTCAGTAAAAAAATTTAAAGGATTTGATCAAACTAGCATCTTCATACCTTAAAGCCAAGGGTTTCAGATGACTTCATTCTTCCTATGTGGCATGCTTTTGAGGACTTAAGTCAAATGCGCAGAATAAGAGGCTGTTATATTTTTCTGTGTCATTACTAAACACTCAGGAGTAAGCCCTTTACTCTGAACATGAAAAAGAGTGTTTTAAATGCCATTATAAATATGATTCAGTCCAAGAACTTGCCCCTCTCCTCTTCTTCCTCCTCGAGAGATGAGGAACACAATAAATATTCAAATCTTAGGTTAATTCGTCTTATTTGTGTTCAAGCTAAGGCCAGACAAGGCATACTTGGATCTACGCATCCAGCTTACATAGCGCAATGAACAATAACCTGCATTTTTATCAACATCACTTTCTACTTATTTTCTCGAAGAATACGAGAGCGCTTTTGTCTCTTTATTTTTAGATCTGGGTGCTAGCGTTTTAATTACCTACTTGAATTCCAAACCAATTGTAGACTGTAGCAGTGCAGGCAGCATGACATTACCGACAAACACAAGAGAAGCTGTACTGGCCTTTTTTAGTTCATTATATGTTACCAGCCAACTATTTTAATCCCATGTTTTGCAACCCACTGGGCTCGAACTCACGGCCTGTAATTTAGAATTCCAACACCAAACCTATTAGGCTATGGCTTTGTTTTCCCGTCCGTTGTGATCGGGTACATTAACAATGGTAAACGAGGTGCACCCCTATCGCGTTTCGAGACACACTTCCTGTTGTGCCTTGAGACCTGCCCATAACCGAACCGCGACCAGTGCTGAGGGCAGAAAAACATTGCCGACAAAGACAAGAGAAAATGAAAAGGCAATTTCTTGCTTATTAACCGCCATCAGCTGTCAGGGCACAATGGAACGAGTATGTCTGGTAAAGCGATGGGTGAGCTTCGCCTCTACCACTTGAGCAGCTTATCGGGAGATCCCTCGATTGCTTTTCAAACCATTGTTTTCAGAATAATAGAGGAAATTTTATTCCAAATTTTCTCTGTCGTTCTTTTTTTCCTTACTAAGTAGGCATGCAGCCCTCACATTATTAACGCACGTATAGAAATTTACACTGGTAAGAAGTAAGTTTCCTTTTTTCACTTCCAATAAACTATCGCGTGGTATTAAGGCTAAGACGGTTTAACCCTAATGGCTGCGATTTTTCAGGCCAGGTTCCTTAGAAGAGGAAAGAGAAGTATCGGGCAGGCCAGAGTAGTAGGAGGAATATATTCTTTGCAGAATGATTGGAAGAAGAATCAAAAGGAAATTGCCTACCAGACGCCCGACAAACGCAAGCCAGTGAATGGCATCTGAAGTGAGGTCTGCTCGGCAGTGCTCACATGAGGTCCTGTGGGAGTCGGTCTGTGAGTGGATGTTACAGAGGCCGGAAGTAGCAAGTCTTCTGAAAGTGAACTCTAACTTAAGCTTGTCATGACAGACGTTCACAAATGCCTTTTGTATGGAGCTAGTCACTACAGTACCTTTGCTCAAAAACTACGCTTAAGATGCGTAATGATGCAGAATAAATTTCGCATTGCGTCATGTAAATACTCCCGTTAGATGTTAAATGATGCTACTTTTACTCCTTTGTTCTCTTTATCTAATCTTAAAAATATTCTGTAATTTAATAATAGCTGGAGCACCACCACTGGCTCAAGATCTGCTGATAAAGTACCTGTTTCAGCACAGGCAATACGACGCGCTTTCAAGACCGGTGCTCGACGAAAATGCCACTGTTACCGTTCAGTTGGGCCTTGCAATGGTTCAGATTGTTCAGTTGGTAGGTATTCCTTACACTGTGAACCATAATCCGAACCTTCTATGCAGAATTTTAATTCATTTTATGATAGATGGATTTACCTATTCGAAATAGCGAGGTTTTGTCAGTAACTGTGTTATTTAGTCGCTACATTAACCACACAATGTAGGGAACGAAGAATTTAATATGTCTCGCCTGGTCTAACAAATTAATTCAAATAATTCGGTTCATGTTAGCGCCAGTAACGACGATCTGCATGTAGAAAATGCAATGGACGTATTAGAAAGGATACAAGATATCCAGATTTAATAACGTTGTCAAACAATTACAGTTCAATGATGCAAATGTTACAGTCAACAGGTCTTGAAATAGAACTAGAGGCTATCGGTAAATGCTTTATGCAATTCACTTCTGGTCGAAATTCTGCTTTTTAGAAAAAAATATAGCATGGCATTTAGTGGATAAGTGAAGTAAGTTGCATTCCGAGATGATGTGATGAAAAGAAAGAAGATCTTCGGAAAATCGAGTTGTACTCGTGAATTTTCGAACAAGTATCGCGTGTTCGTCGTCACACTACATTAAAAGTGAGGGCTGGTAATGTCGCACTAGAGGTTTTGGAGGCAGAAGTTACAATGGACGGGGGGAGGGGGGATTGGGTTGAAGGGTTATGGTGACGTGACACCCGCGGCGATAAGTTGTGCTAGTGAGGGGAGGGGGGGTGTTAGCGTTTGGACTATGGGCCGCGTGTTCGGGGGAAGGGGGGGGGCTGGTTTAGAGTCAGAGAAATTCCACTTGACCGGGCACAGAGAGCCAGTTGTTGTTTCAGGCTGTGTCCAGATTAGTAGACCATGCACGAAACCCGGTATAGTGTGAGTCAAGCTCTACGTGCCTGTTTATACTAGCCGGATTCGAGTGCCAAGCTTCAAGGAATTATCTCGTGTGTCGCGTATTAGCCATTGCGATCACGTCGGTGGCATCCCAATTGAAGCGGTGATCACACTCAATGGAGTGTGCAAATACGAGTGATAAATGGTTCCGTAGGCGAACGGCTGACTTGTGTTCGTTGATGCGAGTCTCAAGGCATCGGCCCGTTTGGCCAATATAAACACAAGGGCAACCAGCACACGGTATACGATAAACGACGTTACTTCGTTGTCCCACGGGTAGAGCGTCCTTTACTCGACATAAGCTTGCGCGCAGTGAGGTTGCGGGCTTGTAGGCAACGGAGATGCCAAAGCGATTTGGTTGCCGAGAGATGGTTTCAGATACTCCATTCATGTAGGGTAGAGAATAAAATTTCCGTGGCAATGTAACATCGTTGGGAGGGAGGTTTTGTGCTTGACCCCGACGTCTAAGGCAATTCTTGACAAAGCTTGTCGGATATCCATTGGCCCGGAAAATTTTGTACGAGTACGTTAGTTCTCTTTTGAACAAATCATCGTTACTGCAATAACAGTGGGCCCGTTGGAAAAGAGTGCGACCACAGCTTCTTTTATAGGCCGCAGGGTGGTTACTCCTACAGTTAAGGATGATTTCTGCAGTGGAGTCCTTTCGGTAGACGCTTGTTGTGAGTTCGCTATCTGCGAGTCTTTGTATCCTCACGTCAAGGAATGGGAGGGTGTCTCCTGTTGCCTCTTTGCGGGTAAATTGCATTTAGTGTAAATTTGTAACGAAGTGCAGTTGAGTTGATCCAGCCAGATGCATTAATAAGGTTCTTCCGCCTTCTAAGTATTTGGTTCCCTGATAAAAAATTGCCTTTTACTGCTGTTTCAAACATACTCATTGTCTGAGCCTTGTACGCTACAGTTTTGGCCTGAAGCAAGGCGAGATAAAATCTTATCGCAAAAGAGTTAAGGCTAAGCCGGTTAAGGCCTAACTATTTCGATCTTCCAGGCCCGGTTCCTTAGAAGAAGATAGAAGTCGTGGAAGCCAAGGTAGAAGGAGATTGTATTCTGTACAGAATCTATAGGAGAAGAATTAACAGACAGGTTGACTCGGCATGGGGTGGAGTTCGACCATGAGGAGCAAGAGAGAGAGAGCGCGCCGCAGCCTCGCGTCCGCCGCGCATTGGGGCGAAAGGCCGAGTGAGTTCCGCCTTGCTTGTTGGATGGGCTTTGTGTGAAGTTGCAGCCAACCAGGTGGACAGGTGGTCATCGATTGGCTGGCGCTTGTGCAAGGCTTGCTGCGTCTTCTGTCAGCGGTTGCCAAGTCCGAGGCGAAGAAAAGCAGGCAGTGTGAGTCAACAGCGGCAGGCTCACAGCGTCATTCAAATATTAATATCTAGATTGCTTGTGTTTGAAAGTTTGGGCCTTGTAATCAGGCTGTAAATATTCCGGAACAAGAAGGAGCCTGACAATTCCACAGCACGCAATTGACTGTGCGAGAACCCATATCTACCGCCGCTCGTATGATTGTGGCCTTGGGAAATGATTGGCCAGTTAGGCCAGACGCGTCCGTGACCTTGATCGGATGTGGATAGGAGAGCTAGACATGTGGGGCATGTCCAAAAGAGTGCGAGAAAAGCATGGCTTAGAATACGAGGTCGCTATTTCATTATGAGCTGGTTGGCAGGCTGCATGGGAGAATTAAAGGAGAAAGTAAGGCTGCCAAAGAGAATCCGTCTTCACGGCAAGTCCACACAGTTCTTACTGAAATAATTCCGATGTGGTTGAAGCTGTCACGTTGTGCTAAAATTAATTACTTACAAACTGACAGAATGACTTAGTCCTTAGCAGAATTAAGAGTCCGCCTTCTTCTTAGTGTAAACCTTTCTGGTATCCCTACTCATGTGAAGTCTAAACAACCAGTATAGAAACCGACCGTATACGTTGGATATCAGGTTGCTTTGACAGTAGATATCAATCGGATTTATGAGGTTGAAGGAGGAGGAAATGTGGTAGATGCTACTTGAACCTGCCTCACTATAAACTAGTTCACTCATACGTCAGGGGGCAACATGGCCTTTCAAGGATAGGCCCAAACCTCTTATTGTACAACGAAAACAGTTGCTGTAGCGGCTCTAGGCCAGGAGGAAAGGAAGGAAATAAAATTAGTCTGGAGATAGGCACCCTAGCAGCCAGACAGCCTGTGCTGATTCAGTTTGCAGCCCTTATACATCTTCCTCCAGCTCAGGCAGGGCTTTCGCCATGTTTTGGTCAGGTGAGGAAAAGAACAGCAGATGGAGCTTACAGGCATTATTATCGCCCGAACTATTGTCACGCCTCTGCAAAATTGAATTTGCTTTCAGAGGTCCAGTAGTTCATTATCGCACCATGTAGACATTCAGCATCAAACTTATGCCAAATGTATACGTAGGCAGATATGATTTCGCCCTCAAAAGGCGATATATAATTTCCTCGTTTTTGTCGAGTGCTTATTTGGAAGTGTTTTTATTCTATTTTAGGATGACAAAAGTCAACGATTGAAAAGTAACATATGGCTACGCATGGTAAGTCGGATCCACGTCCCTCTGATTCAACTAAATTGATACCGCCCTTCGATGGATAAAATGCTTCTATACTTTTGATTATTTTTGCCGCATTAACCTTATAGAATTTCTGCGGTCAATTTTAAACCCATTTCATTAAAGTTCTAAACAGAATTTCCCGATTTCCAAATTTTTAAATAACAACTTCCGTGATAACCGGATGTTAGGACCAGTAAAATGCTTTTTGCAACTAAGTCCTCTTTACCTGCCGTTGTAAGTTGTTATAGTTAACGGCACCCTGATTCTGCACCAGTTACGCCTCAAAACCCTAGGAACCGTGTTAGTGACTTCGCCTTGCAATGCTACTAGGCAATATCTAACATATCTGAAATATTCTACCAAAAATACATTGATGTATAGGTGTCTGTATTAGATTTGAAATTAAGAAGCGCCAGATGACCGTTTGATCAAAAGACTGCGAATAAAGGTACTTGCGTTCGTGACTTGCATTGTTTAGTTTACTTGGTCTTCTAAGGAACGTGCTTGTAAGCGAAAAGAACATCAGTTTATGCTTGAAACCTCCTAAATAGCCCTGCCTTCCTGGAAGTTGGCTTTAAATGTTTACAATTTTTATTTAAATATGCACTTCCCTTATTCAAGCATGCCTTTTTGCACGCTCGTGCTATGATCACTTATCAGGTTTGGAAAGATTACCGCTTAGCTTGGAATCCACAAGAATTTGGTGGAATGACTACAACCCATGTGGCAGCTCATATGATGTGGAAACCAGAGATCGTCTTATTGAACAAGTAAGTTTTTTGCGCTTTCTATTCCTAATAACCTAATACGTATATTTTGGAATAGTTGGCCTGCACTATTAATATCTGTTCCACGACCTAACAAGAATATTCTGCCCGTTTTGGGCTGCAAGCATGTATATAAACAGTTGCATTATTACTTTGTTTCATTCTTCAGGTTTAAAGTCACCTAGACTGTACAACCATCCCTCAGTCCATAAGTGCACAATGGATAATTTATGCGTGTTTAAGTTAGTTCGACCTATGTAAACTCATACGTTCTAAATATATTTGCAAATTTCAAAAATCAACGTTAATAAACGAACTGGAGGTGTAAGAGCACTTGCTTATTTAAAAATTCAATAAACATTTGGTTTTGTAACTTTTTATTAAGTTTTATCCTATAAAGTATTGAAAACGGAGAATTGTTTTGACCACATGAGCTTATTTATATCACATCATTAGCCTCTATTTGGTTATTTTTACTTGCGCTGCTGGCTCTTCTTGTAACATTTTCCAGAGCGACTAATACTGTAATGAAATCATATTGTACTTTCGACATAGGTACTAGCTAAAAACCCAGACACGTGTTTCGCCGATATTTCTGCTACTGGGTGACGCGACAACGAGGGGTTCGGCTACCCAATGGACGGCCCAAATTTCTCAGAGTAATTTCTGCTATAGGAACACCAGAGAATAATTAAGGCGATAATTTCAGAAATTACTAAGTGCATGGCATGGAGTTAATAACTTAATATTTAATGGGAGTATATACTACCAGGAAAAGCCTAGAAAACGCTGGGGGACTCACTGAGGAGCCGAACTCCTCGTGGCTGTATCGTGCAGTAACAGAAACGGCGGCAAAACACGTGTCTGGGCTTTTATCTAGTACCTATCTCAGGAGTACAGTATAAAAATAATTTATACTACTTGTAGTACTACTTGTTTGCCGAATAGGCATTACGCAGTTATTCCCGAATTGTTTATTGTCTTCGGGTCAAATGTTAATTGAAATTTCGGGTCTGACCCTACAAATTCATGTTCCGGTCATTTAACTCAATGCCATGCACTGAATAATTTCCGAAATTATTCCCTTGACTCGCACAGTGTTTGCCTCCAGTTTGCCACTTGCATCGCCAACGATTTACCTCCGCTAGATTGTCTCTAACTAAATACCATTCGTCTGACGCATCCGCTAGCCTCAAACAAAAAATCGTGTACCACCAGCTTGAGTGAACATAACGATTGTCTGAAAGTTGAACTATGCAAGATTGTTTGTTGTTCAAGAGTCTACATCAACAACTGTAGTATGACCTTGTTAGTAGGAGCCGTTGCTTCATATTTCAGCAGCTAAACCTCAAAAGTTGCCTTTATTGCCAACCATTTGTGACCAGTCACGCTAACGGTATCAGTGTTATTGTTCCGAAAAGTGCAAGAGCCTATTCTACACTGCGTCCTTGAGGGGCATACTGCCTGTTGGTGGATGACCCATGTATTCTCCGTGTCTGTAAACCGAATATGCTGGCTATCCACGAGACCCCTTGGATGATATACAAATTGCAAAAATTCCCATCAGAGAATTCAGAAGAGTATTTGGCAAGCATACGTAGCTTTCGATAAATTCTCTTCGGGCCGTTACAATTATTTAGGGAGGGGTACAAATCAGCATGCTGGTAATTAAGTTATCACAAAACGCAAATTAGTCATGGGGATGAGGGAGGGCGTGTGGGGTTGGATGAAATCAGCTGATGAGGGTTTGTTGAGTCCGGACAGGGGATGGGGGGTAGGGGGTGGGGTGGGGTGGGGTGAAACGGGGACAAGCGCAAAAAGATGCAGGTAGTTAAGTAACCGTTGGCCTAGCCAAGCTCGGGGCCTGCAGGAGGTTCTTCTGCGCGTTCAGGACCGGCTTCCTCAACCGGATCATGGTTGCTTCTGCTGTTGACAGCAAACGCTGACCCAGGGGCTTTGGGTAGTTTGGTAAGGTAATTTACCATGTCTCACCATGACATGCCGTGAATAATGCGAAATTTCATAGCAGGTCGCATCTCATTTATCTACAGGATAAGGAAAACAAATAAATTTTAATCATTCCTGCAGGATAACACATAATCCTAACGAAGTCCACCAGTTTTTATGCCTATCGTTGAACCTCCTCGATGCGATCAGTTTCTTGCTTCATTCACGACACCCATGCCGGCATTTTGTATTTTAAATGCGGTCTAACGAAAGAACTGAAGGTCGGCGAAAGCAGTTCGGGAGTTAAGACCATGGAATTATGCCTGATCCAGTGTATGACGCTCATCGCCTTTTTAACGACCCTTTTTAGGATGTTCAAAGGGCAGTAGGTTTGAAGCTGTCCAAATACCTACATCTTTGTGAGCATATTATAATTTAATCCAATTCAGTAACTGAAATCAGAGAATATATTGATAGTGCTTCTCTGATATTTGCTTTAAAATCACTGTAAATTGCCCTTATATCCCAATACCGACATAACTACTAAGTCACCTATTCAAGACTTGCTTACCTTTAGTGTCGACGGAAACTTTGAAGGCTCCTGGAAACCTAACATGGTCCTCTCTAGCAACGGAGATGTACTGTGGATACCTCCAGCAATTTACAAAAGCTCCTGTCAAATCGACGTCCGCTACTTCCCTTTCGATCAGCAAACTTGTCAAATGAAACTAGGTAGTTGGACCTACAACAGCAAAGAGGTGAGTAAGTTGAGTACTTCATCAATTTCTGACGCTGATATAGAAACTTTCATATAATCAACAACACAAAAGTGTGCGTTAGCACAAAATCGAGTATCTTAATAAGGAGTTCGGTTGATAGTTCTTTAGGAAACAGGGGTTTATTGTGCAAATTTTCGACATTGGCACACCAGATGGTTGTCAGATGGATGGAAATCGTAGGAAACATTTGATGCAAAATGATGGTTAACAGAAGCTTACATAGCAGATGAAGTAGTAGTCCATAATCATCACCCACATGTGATTGTGCGGTCAGTGGGGAAAATAGTTGTCATCCGCAGGTAATCATGCGGCCGGTCGGAATGTAATTGTCGACCGCAATTAATCGTGCGGTCGGTGGAAGCTGGTTTTCGCTTCCTCTAGTCCACATAGGTTGTCGTCTCTTTTATGCTTCCCTGAGGTTGGTATACATTGCATCCAATTCGACGTGCCTGTTGATGCACGAGTCGTTGGAGTTGATGGCTTCTAAGAATGCATGGCCTTTCTTGCGCATTTTGTCCCACGCAAACTGATGTCCAGTTTCAAGTGTCTGCATGGCGACTTCAGATAAGCGATAGTGCCCTTTTACCACCTGTTGATGTTCGTGTAAGCGTGTGTAGGCTGATCGTCCTTTCTGGTGCGCCATTGTCGAAAATTTACATAATAAACCAGTTTTCCAAAGAACTCCTTCTACAGAATAATACTTATTGGGATACCGATTTTCCGGATAATAAGGAGGTTAGGTCAATCTATCTTCAGATTCTATAATTGTCATTGGCATAATTATACTGAAAAGCACGCCAGTAGGACCTTATGATCGAAGGAGGTCACAGTTATAGCAAAAGAATAAGTTCTGAAGGCGTCGAATTTCAATATCTTTCCAATTAAATTATGCCAATAAAGAGTAGGCTGATCTTGAATCTAAGTCGCAAAAGGCAAGATATATATTTCTGCTAAGTGGCAGAACGATGTTAAATTCCGTTTGGATTAGCGGGCTCACAGTAGCATGTTGGACTGCACTCAAAATCGATTTTTCGAACACCGCAAATTTTGCAAATAAAGAGGATATACTTTCTCAGCGCGTGTCAAATGGGTATGCTTGGTGTACTCAGAAATGTTGGCAACATTGTTTGCAAAAGCGATGGAAACCAAATGCTCACAGACAAAATTAACACAGCGATTACAATAAAAAAAGGAAAACTGTGCTACCTTTCAAGGTATTTTTGCGTCGACAGGGAGTCCTGTTTTCTCTAAAGCCACTCAATATGGTGTTTTATTTGGTTAATCGATCACTATTCTAGTATTTGCGGATCCTTCTGTCTTTTTGAATGCAGATTAATTCGAGGTCACGAAATTGTATGACCTCAATAAATTTTGGCTCAGCTCTTGCTCTTCACCTTGTTCAAATTTCTTCAGAGAAAAAAATATTTCAAATCTTTTGAATCGTTCATTGCCGAGCTTGTACAACATAAAAATGTTGCTGTTTTATAGAGCACGCATTACTTTTCACGACCAATGGAAAAGTCATTGATGTTAAAGGTATCCCCAAATTAACTAGAAGCAGTCAGAACAAGTCCTTTTCTACTAAGTGGTCATTACCTTATAATCTTCCTCAAAATAAACCAAACAAGATATAAGAAAGCCAAAGTTTCTTGTTAAATCACCTTTTATTAGGTAAGTTGTATTGAGAAAACAAGTTAGATTAGTCGAATAAACTAAAGAATACAAAACAAGAATTTGACAAAACTACGCCAAATTTAGTTCAAGATAGTGGTAGCAAACCTTTCACTTAATCTGACCATAGTTCGCTGTAAAATGTTAAGTCAGCATTTGATATTATGATATCTCTGAACTCAAAAGTATTTAACGTGTTGATCCAAGCTCACGGAATTTTAACTGTTGGGTGTCACAGTAGTTGAATCTGTGCAGTTCAAGCACCTTCATGCTCTACTACTTCCCCTTTTTAATCACATTCTACAGGAAAACTTCGATGGGTATACGATAAGCCACCAGAAATTTCATAATTTTTTTCTAGGCATAGAAGGATTTAAGGCTTCACGGTGTATTCTAAAAGTTCTTGAGGTCTCGGGCAAATGCAATGATTTTTGCAACTGCAAACTTATTTATTCATAGCTATTTTCGGTCGAACCGATTTTATCTTTCCCCTGCATCAGGAAGCCAGCAAGGCAAAAGAGAGAGAGGCTTATGATAAGTAACTTTGCGTCGGCATACTTAGTTTTGTAGGCAGTTCATTAACGCACATCCTCCTTCATCCGGTACAGCTTTAATCTTCATTACTTACGACACATGACCGAGTCGTATAACAGCAACCTTCCTTAATGAAAGGGGTATGCTGCAGCCAACTAGCCTTGTGCGAAGTCAGACCTTAATGACAGAGTGATCGACCGGTTAAGACTGGTTTTTACACTGATGTATCGAGGAGTATAAGGCTAAACTGGTTCAACCCTTAGGCTGCAATCTTCTACGCCAGGTTCCTCAGGAGAGGAGAGAAGTCTTGGGAAAGCCAAAGTAGTAGGAGGAATATAGTCTGTACAGAATAAATGCGAAGATAGGCAGTAGGAAAGTTACCATCAGAAGACCGCACAACCGCAAGCCAACGGACGGTGTCTGAAGTAAGGTTTCCTTGGCAGTCGTCACATAATGGCCTGTGTGAGTCGGTTTGTGATTGGCTGTTATAGAGACCGGAAAACAGCTAGCGTTCCGATAGTGCACTTAGACTTGAGTTAGTCACCATAAGCGATCACAAGTGCACTTCGTGTTGAGAAAGTCACTACAAATTCTTCAATAGCTGATAGACTTAATTATATTGAGTCAATGCTGAGGGTAATTTTGTCCTACGATTGAATTTTCCAGGATAAATATATACTAATCCCACCTGTAAATAAATACAGTCTGGCGCGATCAGAGCGATAAATATGCCGTCTATTAAACTAATAGATTCCAAATAAAAAATTTTAGAATACTTTGAACTCTTGAATGTAACACTCTACCTTTATAATCGCATACTTGCATTTGTTCACGTCGGCAGAAAAGCATTCATATGAGTTCAGTCATTCAAACTGGATGCATTTTAAATAATTTAATTTGTCCGTCTGATCTGCGTAGTTGTCTATCATTCATTACAACTCTGTTTTGTCCAAGCATCTCAACCTAAAACCCGTTTTCCCTATTCGTGAACGCAGTCGATTGGCAATATCGCTTTGTATTTGTCTTATACTGTCTCCTCTGTCCTGCAGAAAATTAATGGGGTATTTCTTTAGGCAGATGATAACAATAAAATGGATACTTGCGCATTCGACCTTCGGAAAACTGTCATATTATTTAGGATTATCGGTTCAAATGTAGCTTTACTGGTATTTCCTGATTGAACTATTACATACGTACAACCAGATAGCAATTTTCACATCTAATTCTTGATCTCCTCTGAACTTCATACCCTCAGGCGGTGACATTCTCATTTGCTGATGTCCTTTGATATATGTGCTTATACACCTACTACAGTAGTCGCCGATTATTAAGCCCTCGGTTAATAGGTCCAACCGCTTATTAAGCCCAATTTGGTCTGGGCCCGAGGTGGGCTTAATAACCGGCTATTACTGTATATGTAATTTCTTAGGCATAGTCATGCTTTTGACTGCACTCCAAAACTCAGAATTCTTAAGCTTCCTGTGGTTGCTTTTGGTTAATTAGTTTTATTTTAGTTTTATGTTTATTGTTTATTGTATAAGTGTAATTTTGGTTATAGTTTTAGTTAGCTTTATTTTTAATACAATGTGGTTTCTAAACAACATACGAATGCTTGTCAGCTTATCGTTCTACAATATCCGTCCAAATGCGCGAGTAGGTATTGTGAGTTTTAAAAAATGGAAGAAAAGCCTATCTTTGGTGGTTTAATTCTAATCTCTTAATTCCGATTTAGAATCGATGTTAATTTTCAACTTATTTGCAAGCACGTTTGCTCGGACTTTGTTTCCAATTGGTTTTATTTGTCATTTTAATTATCGCGCGCCAATTTTTGGTCATTTAGATAATTAATTACTTTTATTTTCTACTTTTATACGTTCAACTTTTTAACTTATTTTTTTCTTTCCTGTGATATGTCCCAACCATAAAACCCTTATGAACAACGCTTCCGTAGGACACGTTGATGGGGCCAGCGATATCTAAGTACCTCGGTATAGGATAAGGCTGCCCCTCAGTCGTTTCTGGATTTGCTGCTTTATTCTAACCTCAACTATCTAACTGAACCGATGCATAGGTCAACCTCCAGTTCTACAGCAATCGCACCAGCCTAGACCTCTCCAACTACGTCACAAGCGGAGGCTGGGATATTGTGGACTGTCCGGCAAACCTGGATGTGCAGCCCGTACTCAGTGAGGAACGTCGGGAAGGGGAGGTGGAGTTCGGGGGTGAAGTACGCTACGGCACCATCAGCAACCGGCCCAGAGTCAGGCAGATGACCTTTCACATCGTCCTCCGACGCAAACCCCTCTTTTACACCACCAACATGATCATTCCATGCGTGCTTATTGCTCTACTGAGTACCTGCGTCTTCTATCTGCCAACAGACGCAGGCGAAAAGATCACGCTCTCAATCAGCATCCTTGTGACTTTGGTGGTTTTCATGCTCCTGGTCAGTAAAATGCTGCCACCTGGGCCCAAAACAATCCCCCTGCTATCACAATTTCTGCTGTTCACCTTTGCAATGAATTTTCTTACACTTTTTATCACCGTCGTCATTATCGATCTTAATCACCGGAACCCGAAGACACATTCGATACCAGCATGGATGAGAACACTGTTTCTACACCTGATGCCACGATTCCTGGGGCTTAAAAGGTGAGTTAATGAAGGTTTGCCCAGTGAATCCCGTTATATTTCATCATGCTCGATGCCTCATCAAATTACCCCCGAAAGTAAGTGTTCCACAGTTGCAGACTACTTACAGGTCCGCTACTTACAACAAAAGGACAGGTGCACGGATTATCTTTCTTGAATACCATAACGTGCGCAACAAGCTATTTGCAGAGATGGTATCCCTGAATTGCTTTTTGCGTGATTGTACTTCTCTTTAACCAAGAATAAGTTAGCCCCTGGTGGATGCTAAATCAAGAACACGACCGTGCATAACAATGTTATCCACAGCGCATTTAAAGTTCGACTCTCCGAAGATATTGTATCTCTTGAAAATACGCATACAAGAATATGGAAGGGAGCACACTTCCTCTTCGAAAGCGATGGGGTCCTCCATTGCCCAGAAAAGTGGATTTTATGGTGGTTTGCGTTTAAATTATGAAGCAGTGTTTTGTCACATCGATCTTGTTCGCGTTTGACGTGCCCTCAGGCGGCGAAGCAAAGTTAAGACGTCCAAACATAAAGCTGGAATCTTATACGGGTATAACGAACACAGTAGTCCCTAAATTTACAAGTCTAGGCTTCCATTGGGAGTCTCTGAGCGCATCTTGTTGCGAGCACCTTAAATGCAACATTTAAAAAGAATCTTTGAAGTTGGTCCCTCAGTTCTGACCGAAATATAGTGAGCTCCTCGGTTGACAACCTTCTAAGCACGACTAATAGTTAATAACGATAATTGCAAAGCATATTTTATTGTACTTAATAAAGAATTTCGAGGTTGATTGATCTCACTCTACTCTGCCACTCCCAAACATAGCTGGCTTGTTTGAATCACGCCTACTTCAGATAGGACCGAGCATTGTGCGCGACGTGACTTGGCCAATATTAGACCTGCACACACGTGCGACTGAGAACGGCACCACTATCGCTGAATCAACTTTTCCTTTGGCTGGCAGACCTCGTGATAATTTCGCCTTTCGCGGCCGGTCCGTCACAAGCTCTTGCCATCTGACCGCGGTAGCCACTTATATTGTTCCCTTGCCTGTCTCTCGGTCGGGTCGACGTCTTGCCTCTTGGCCATTAGCCTTGTGAGCTCAGTGTGTGCCATTTCCTGATTGGCTGAGGCAACAGAGGACCGGTCACATGGTTACCTTCTAATTCTGCGCGTACAGGCAAACAAAAACACAGCCACTGGCTTGTTTGCTGCGAGCAGCTTGTTTCCCCAGGGCCCTTCGTTAGTTCCTTCCTACAATGCACTGTCCAAACTTATTGGTTTTACCTGAAGTCAGACTTGGTGGAATCCTCTATAGTCGATGATCACTACTTTCGACACGACCAATGCTGCCTCTGTGTAGCCATAGCGTTTTTATCTGTGTTAAGACATACATAGTAAGGGGAAAATGTGTATATGAAGCACCGGCATGTAATCAGTAGGGTTTTCAGAGGTATTGCCTACTCCCCTCACCAAGTAAACTGAAAAATAAATTGAATGTCTGAATGAGCCTACCTTAAATGCTCTCAGTTACAGTGCGCAAGTAAGGCTTTCTTACGGGAATAATTGGTTAGTGCTCCAGACAGAGTTCTACGGTCACGCTATGATGGGTTGGTATGTGAATGACTAGGCAGCTGTGTGACTGAAATTCGGTCGCAGCTTGGAGAACACGGTTCTGCGTTCTGTATGCTGAAGGTTTCTAGGCTACGCTGTTTAGCTCAATGTCAAACCAGGCCAAACTATAAATAGCAGTTAGCTTTACAGGATGGGTATTCGCGAAGTGTGCCTCCAGTGTTGAGATGGATGGAAGTAATGGTGGTGCTGGTCGTGGAAGAATGATCGATTGCTTCCCTTGTGGCGAAATAGCGAAAATAATTCGTGTAACATTTGCACCGTTGGCAAACGGACATTGTGAGTCTCGTAACATCTTCTGAAGCCGCTACAGTTTTTCAATACTTTCGGGGACTGTATCTTTGTAGTAGGTGCCAGTACACTGAAACTCCGAAACTTGATTACTTCTGAGGCAGTTTCACCAATTCAAGTGGACTTGCATTAGCTATCGCGGAATGTGAACATGCATCCACACTTGTACCTCCCAAATCATGTTCGATTTTTATTTGCCTGCCTGCTATTTGGACTTTATTTATTTAAAGCATTTTTACTAGGTTTAAATAAATGGGTATTCAAAGATTACAGTTAGCAGTTAATGAAGCCTCCCACCGCACATTCCGCACAATAATTCCTTAAAAATCAGACTCTGTTACATCCGCCATCATCGTCTATGGTTCCAGATCAGATGCTTCTTTGTACAGAGTAAGGCTCACGCCGATCCATTGGATAATCATAACAAATGAGCCCGAATAATTATATCCAGTTCCACTTTACATGCATTACCGGAATAACCATACAACATAGTGCCAGGGACATTCTACTTTCCCGCCTCATATACAAGGCACTTCTAAAGCGGACGCATGCTAAGTAAATTGGCTTGCTGCCTATGTCCAGCGCCGTCTAACGCTCTTTTGCGTACAACTTCTTCTCGAGTAAGTAATTGGACCTCTAAATAACAACAGACATACTTCCTTTACCGCATGCGGTATTCCTATTGCTTTTACGCCCACACTTGCTAGATGAATCGACGCCTTTGAATCGATTATAATAAAAATAAGGCCGTGGATATGTCCCCTTAGTACTGGTCTTTGAGCACGCATAGGATTGGGAGTAACCATCGAGGCCAACGAAAAAATGGACGGGAACCTTCTCGAAGCATCATACAGCAACCGAAGCAGTTTTTACCCACATTCCAATCTGGTCACTCAATACCACGGTCTGCGTGCATGGTTCGCTGGCCTCTCTACCTACCCTAAAACCAAAAAAAAAACTCCGTATTTCACCAATTGGAATCTGCAGAATTGGTGCAGCGAACAGTAACTGTACGTCCCCGCCCGCAGGTCTCATCACAACACTGCATCCACCCTTCTTCCCTCCCCCCTCTCGCAACTACACTATGTTTGTGTAACCTCCGTGAACACACACCGCCTGGTGCACTAACCCCACCACTACTTTGTTTAATCCGCCGGAGGACGGCTAAGTGTCGCGAAGTTTTTTTATTAACTCAAACACCAACTTAAGCATAATTGAAAAGTTTATTTGGTAAACATATATTTTCAGTATTTCACCATCAGGCCAGTACAAGTGCAGGTATAATGAAAATCGTACAGTTGGACAGGATTAATTAATGTCTTATGATTACAACTCATCGTTTTCCGCGCCGCCCGCATAGCGAGATCGACGTGTAGAGGTCCCTGTGCTGGGAGGGGGGAGGAAAGGAACTTGGGATAGGTCGTGCGTATTGGTTATGGGTCATGTATGTCGAATGATAATTACTGTCATTTTCACAGGGTGAACGACTGTCACTAGGGTGTGGGCGCGACCTGTCTTCAAGGTAAACATAGGAATATTTACAAAACTTGTGCGAATTCCTTAAACTGCATTCATACATAAAATTCAATTTAAGCTAAGCAGAATTCCTTCAGTCAAAGTTTCTGTAAAATAAGTTTGTTTTTTAGGATGAACGAGGAATGTTGTCGGCGACAAATTCTCAAAGGTTAAAAGTAGAGTTTTCTAACGCAGAACAGAAAATGTCGAAACAAATCAGTTTCTAAGACGACGTCATAGCGACAGTTTCGTGTGACTGCAGGAGATGACTAAGGTTAAAAAAAAAAACAGAAAAGCCAATTGACATACACTGAGAAATGCAAAAGCCATGGCGAAATTCGAGATTATGTTTTGCTTTCTCCAGGTCACTGTTCAGCGAGGAAGTAGGAAAAACGAGAACCATTTTCTTTATAAATTATCGTTTTGCTCTGCTTAAGGCCACAATAGAATTTAAATGATATTTGCTATTTTGCGACACTTTACAAGACCAAAACGGGCGTCAATTGCCCGTGTAGAAGCTTTCAGTGAACTTGACCGGGCCTTACTGCCGGAAGTGGACGACTATTCAGAAGATGAGAGCCCCAGCTTCAGCGGACGATGTGCGAATGAAAGCAGCTTCACAGAAAACAACTCTCATTTTGGGCCACGCGCGAAGGACGTGGAACATACAGGCACTCGTGGTAGCGCCTGTGGGACTCGTGCTTACGCATTGCCCCCGCAAATTCAATCAAGTTCTGACGACGTATGCCAGGATTCCTGGCTGAGTGGCCCACAGCAGAGCATGGCGACTACGCAAAATCATGTAAGCTTTGGTGATTTTAGAACAAGAACATTGGCATATGGCGAATACTAATCGTTTCGGTACATTGTAGATCAATGTTCACATTAACAAATTCACAAGAAGAATTTATATACATATACATGTCTTTGATGTGTCTAGAATTATTTAAAGGAAACTGGAGCTAGTTGCCCTCGCATGAAGTTCGGCTCTTTCTATATTACCTCTTTAACTGACCTTACTGTCTCTCGTTTAATCGTCCACCCAAATCAAATATGAGCAGGTACTTTTATTAGTCTGTCTGTAAGTTGGCTAAGGTGTTTACGTCCGCCGATTCGTTTTTTTAGTACAGATTTTAGTGAAAGTTATCGTTTTTCTCCTCTCAGTGTAAAGTGGCTGATGAGTACTTCGTATGTGCAAAATGTAGATCAACAGTACATGTTTTGGCTTATTCAAATTGTCAAAGTTTAAAAACGACTGGTAATGCCTCGCAAACTAGCACAAACAACTGCGCCAAAGCTTTGAACGACTACTGAGTGACTTTAAACAAATTAAAAATATTAAAGAAATACTAAAAATAATATTACGTTGTTTAGAAATACCAATTTTTTTCGAAATCTGAAAATTCTGAAAATGTCAAAAATCGTTGTAACTGAGTAAGATGGAGATGTACAGGAAGCTTCTCCATGCATCACTTAATGACCATGAATAAAGAAATTGGTAAAACTAGAATACTGTTTACAATTAGACCTTTGGTGAAGTTTGCACTTAACCGTCCTTCAGGAATAAGCACAATGTTACGTATGACTAAGAACAAACAGTCTACTGTTTGAGTGTAGATTCAAATTCCGTTTCACAAGAATTTACTATGAATTTTCCCGCTTTTACATTGTTGAGATGCGGTTGACTAAATTGATATGAAATTATTTTGTAACCGCTCATTGATTGCTAACTGAACTCACTCATCCCGTTCTGCCTTGGGGCTCATTGTCGAGCCCGCCAACAGCTGTATAGCGGCTGGTAGTGTGAGCAGATTAACATTGCCGGCAAAGACAAGGGAACCAGGGATGGTGATTTCTGGCTCATTGACCGTCATCAGCCAGTCATACATAACTCCAGGTTGTGCACCACCCGAGACTCGAACCCGAGACCTGTTGGTCGGAAGTCCAACACTCTAACTATCGACCCTTACCTAAAGCAATTAATTAGATATGTTATGGTAATAAAAACCATAGAGTTACATATTAGGTCATCGCCGAACGTTCTGTAAGTTGCGGAAGAAGAAATAGGTCAACGGACGAAAATTCCGCTCCAGGTTGCGATTATATAGAGATAAGTGGTCTCGAAGCACAAAGCAATACTGCGGTCAAAGCATTAGATCACAAGATAGGTGAGGGTCGGTGGTGATCACAAAAGAATCAGTTTTCGGGAAGCTTTATGAACAAATTTCGGGATAACCTGAATGCTCCTTTCTGGCATTTAAGAAATTGTCAACTAATGATAATTCAACCTCATGCAGGAACAAATCTGATATCGAATTCGCACTCTCTAGTCATTTTACACTAGGCTGAATATCTCAACCATAAAACTAGGACTTCGTGTCCAAAAAAAATTGTCGTACTTCGTCCTAGAAGCAAGCTAGATATGTGATTGCTTCCAATTCCAACCCATAGGAAATCAAGTCATAGTTTGATGCGATAATGTCCAAGTAAATGCTTGATGACCAAAACAGTCGGATTTGAACCATGTATGACGACGTATAACCCAGAGGCAACCCCTCTGGTCTTCGTAGTTTTCTGGCGGTTGTCTTCCTCCTTTCAATATAAAGTGCCCATTCTTGACCGCATGTTTACACTTCGAATCCGGGCTCAATGGACAAGGGTGATATCTGTATCTTCTGTTTGAAAATATGCGCAAGCGTCTACCTAACGTTTATTGTTGTATAGGTAAACTTAAACACGAATGAGCACCGTTTTACAATACAACGGATAGTCGCAAAATTTTACCTGCGGTAAAGAATGTCACTTTAGTAACCAGCATTTCAATGCTGGTGTTTACAAAATTCCGTCGTTTTATAAGAGAATAGAAACTGTGATTAATTCACATGCTTCACTGAAAATAAAACCAATAACTCCTGTTTTCTAAAGCTTCTGATTTATAGGATGCTTGCGCAACTGACTAAAGTACCGCGTTCTGAAAGCTATTACAGAAACATGAAAAGCTCGCTAGCTTAGGAAGAAGATTGATGGATTTAGACGAAGAGTCTGATTTTAAACAATTAAACCGTATTTATTCACTAATTTTCTTCTGTTTATATCTTTTTCCAGACCGCAATAAATCAGTGTTGGCGTTGCAGTCAACAAATCACCTGGACAGGCTACATGGCAGACATCGATCGTAGCCTGAGAAGCGTGATGAAGAGTGTCGGATACATAACAAAAAACGTTTTGGACGAGCACGAAGAAGCCAAGGTCCGTTTACACTTTCACATTTATTCAAATATTGTTGAAGCAGTTCACGTTGGCTGATCGTTTTAAGCAATCGGGTCGGCCCCCAGCAACAAGATTTTGGATCTCGCGTTTGTGAGCGTCATGAACGCACCATTTAGGAGGAACAATTGAGACTTAATTGCCAGACCTGAATTGGGCTAATTTGCCCTCTCAGTTGGCGACCTTCCAAGTCATGTCTACTTTCCATACTTCAGAAACACACTTAATTGGTTATATAGCGATGAACTTGAGCGTCGGGTTCGAATACGAATAACCTTGCAATAACCAAATTACTGCTGCTAGTTCGACCATTGAATTCGATGATGTCTACCATATGCCCAAGAGCAGGGATGGTGACTGTAGTCAAGTATAGTGAAAGTATACGAGCAGCCATCTACGACATTCTAAACCCTCTCTCCACTTGAACCGGTGACAAGACAAAGTTCAGATGACTGAGCAGGAATCAGGCGTAAGCCGCTTCCTCCAATGCAGTCTGGAAACACCGCCTAGCTTGTTCTTAAGCAATAGTAGCCCCTTTGCGTTGGTACTACTTAAATACCTACTCTCACTCACCTTCAGTAGGTGTCCAAAAAGACTCAATGAGACAGAGGCTGATATTTCTACTACTATTTCTACTGCTGCTGGGTGATAGTAGTGCTGGTACTATTACTGACACTAATATTTGGTCAGAAATGACAGTGATTGGAGTCAGCAGGCCCGCATACCTATCGTCTACTGTTCCACGAGCCGCGTCAAACGGGGCCGTCTGCTCAGGCATAACCTATGCAAGCTATCTATTCTTAATGCACACTAGTTCAGTATGACTTTATTGAGGGAAACATAGACGGAGGGTAAAAATGGATGGATAGGAAATAAAAATGGAAAGAACGCTTCAATTACATGCTTCCAAGCGGAGTGAAAAGCTGGTGAATTCTAAATAGTAATGAAATATGGCTACTTGATTTGCACAAGTAGTATAATGAGTAGTGTCATAAGTTCACGTCGCTTATTTCATTGCCTGCTGATGCTGGCCACCACTTCTGCCCTGTCTAAGTCTGACTCAAGCGGGCTAAACATTGACTTGGGTGCAGTGGCTGGAGTTACTTGAAGCTTCCTTCTACGCCTATGATATGCTTCACTACCTAATCCGTGACCTACATACCATGTAATTCCATTTAATTTCTGTTCTGTCTTTTCCAAAGTGCCTTGCAATCGTGCAATCGAGTAAACGCAAGCATCATTTGGCAGATTGTAAGTCATCATGCGTATGCGAAAATCAGTTATGATAGCGCCAGTAATGAAATGGAGTTTGCAATTCTGTCCGTGATTCATACCTCGACTTGGCTCAGTGGGCCCCTTCTGTGCCAATCCAAGGCAAAATTGCTAAGAGACGTTTGCGTTATCTAGGTGGAATAAGAAAAAGCACGTCCAAATCAGCCTAACCCAGCTTAATGGGTCAGTCCTGAAATGTAAATAGTAGCCTTTACCACTAAACAGACACCTTTTACGAAAATACCATAAAATCGCTTGCCATTTCCTACAGTACTTCCATGTTTGTTGCACTTTTCTCAGAATAGAAGTTTATTATTGGTCTAAAATGTCTCTGTTTATACAAGTTATCGGTGTGCTGGGTCAATTTAGCTAAACAGATTAACACTTAAGCATACTGGGCACATTCGAAGTCATAAGCAGGCTTCTGTGTTTTAGCAGCCTCATTCAGTAAACTGACTATTTATCGAGAATGGGTATCACTGGCATTTTCTACATTTTTCTGCCACTTTTCGAGTTCCAGGACCGTGAAATGAAATCTCCACGATTAAAGTGTTGACTAATTACTAGCTCTCTGACAGGTAGACCAAATACGAGAAATGAATTTGCTGGGCCTGGTTAAAATAAGATAGCAGCCAGGTCAAATATTCCATCAGCAATCAGCATCTTTGAGGAAACCTTCTGAAAGAAAGGCAGAGCAAACCCGCTCTGATTGTAAAGGTGAAAATGTTTCCGAGTCGGGTTAGAAAAGCATCTTTGTTCACCTTTTTTAGATACACGAGGACTGGAAGTTTGCAGCGGCAGTTGTCGATCGAATTCAGTTGATAATTTTTGTTTTCGGAACAATTGGAGGCACCTTGGGAATACTCCTCAACGCCCCATACATGCTTCTTGATGTGGATCAGGCGTCCATAATACGAAAGTTCTCTTACGAAGACTGAATCGATGAGACTCTTTGGCCACTCCTGTTCATCGTTTATCGAAAAATGCATTTCTGAACTCGGATGTCTTATATTGTATAGATGTTTCACATAAAACAAGACACTAAACCTGGATTCGTTCACTACCCATACCCGCACGCACAAAGGCGTTGATACAAAGCATGCAAATCCTTTGGGAGCCTATGGTGAAAATCTATACCTGTTTTGGATCCATATTTTTTGAAAGGCTGTGAAAAGACTATGTGATCTGAGAAGGTTTAACCGCTGAGCCAAAAGACTATTTGCCTTATGCTCCGGATTCTCAGTTCATTCCACCAAGTACGACTACCGGTGATGAGTGCAGTATGTATTCCATCTATAATGGTAGTGCCGACCAAAAGTGGAGACTAAAATAACCATTTCTGACTTATTAGCCGTCATCAGCTAGCCATACCCAACCCCAGGTTTCGCACTCCTAAGGCTCGAATGAACGACCTGTTGATTAGAAGTCCAGTACCCTAATTACTTAGCCACGGGCTGGTTGTTCTATCAGTTTCGATCAGGTATACAAACAGTAGTAGTGGAGACCTCACCGGTATCGCTATGGGGCATACACATCCTATTGTGCCTTACAACTCAATCTCGAGAAACTCCAGTGGACATTCAGTGGCTAGCAGTATAGGCAGAGTGAAATTGCCGAAAAAGGCAGGCTGGAATGATCATTTCCGGCCTAGTAGCCATCATCGGCCGCCCATACCCAACTCAATATCCATGTGCGCTTATCCCTCTAGCTGTAGCTTTCTTCTATGATAGGCTCGAGGGAGAAACCGAAACTTATGACGAACAAATTTCGGATTGCAGCGATTGCACAAAGGATACAATGGGACCTCCTGTAAATTACAATGACGCCACTGACGGCTGCAACGCACGCTACACTGCTAATGTAACATCCTGTTGCGAGTTTCTCTCAAAAGGCCTACCTCATGCACCTAGGAAAAATTCCGTATCTCAAGCACTGAAAACCCTCAAAGAGAAAATGAACACTCTTGTTAACCCTGCCTTGCAGACACACGCAGATTATTGCCTATTCAAGGGTTTCCGCCGAAACGATGGTAAGAGCCTTTTGGCTTGATGCAAAGACAAAGGCAGACTTGACCAGTAGCACTGGTTGGCCTTGAGAAAAGGGACACGATCTGAATGTTATGGAAACCACTTTTAGATAGGACGACGGCGCAGGTGATTTGACGACACGAACATGTACTAAAATCAACACTGACTTATAGATACGAAATGTGTGCAATTTAAAGATGTAGCGTACTGAAAAGTCTCAATTCATCGCATAATTTTGTGCCAGATGAGGCAAGTGAAACGTCTAAGACATCTGGAACTGATTCAGCATGACCATAGTGAGATGGCAGCATGTTCCCAAGAGTAGTCTGTGCAAGTGTCATCAAGTTAATGCGTCTCCCTAGTCAGTTCGGGGCTAGTATCAGTTAAGTATTCCTCGTGGGGTCTTCGAAAGGTCCTTATGTATTAAAACCACCTACTTACAAATTGTAAGTGGGTTGAATTACCTCCAACCTTATAGTTTTTGTACGTCAGCCGCCGATCCAGCAGGGATTGGATGATGGCATTGATCTGCAGAGGGGTCCTCGGAAGGCCGCCACTTTAGTCAGCCTACTAAGCAAAAATGTTTTTTTCAAATTAGCCACGGGAACAATCGCCTACTTACAAATTTTAAGAAAGGTCAGTTTCAAAAATCTTCAACTTTCTGCACTCGTTCGCCTTCATTCTTGTTGGAGTTAGTGTTACTACTAGAAAATGTACCCTAATGACCTCGCCTGAGGTCAGGGTACAATCCCCCGCCATACACGCGCTCGCCGTTGATCCGGTGGGGGATTAGCGATGACATTAATGCGTACTTCAGTGTCCCCGCCCGAGGTTTGAGTACGCGACCCGACTTACCCTCATAACTTCCTTATTTTACAGGATTATTGCGATCTTATTTGTTCCCTGACATGCCCCACCCATCCTCTCCCCTAAAATCAGGTGCCTATAAGACCGGGGACGCGCTTAGCGCTCCCCTCAGGCTGCCCCACGAGGTACTCCTACCCAGTATCCAACTTTACATGTTGGCTTAGGGTCGAGAAAGCTCGATTTCGAATCTCAGATAATACGAACAAAACTCCTAGTTCGAAAGTAGTCATAGCCATTAATGGCAAAAACTGTGGAGACCTCTTAGCTTTTAATTTGACATACTGTGAATTTTTGAAAAGAACGTCAATTTACTGCTCCCGTAATTAAATATTTATTGAAACATATAGACCTGTTAGAAACAATTCCAAAAGGCAATCTACGGCCAGACCTGTGGGAAGTAACGAAGATGTTCATTTTGAAAAGTAAAATTTTCAGAGTCCACCACAAGAATTGTTTTGTAAAAAAAGATCCTAATTTTCTAACGCCAAGCAATTTCATGCGCGTTTCTTCTTCGAGACTTGCGTGACGGAAGAATTGGTCTGAGAAGTGGCATATATTTGCTGGGATACCTGGTTCACAAAATATGTCATCAGCAAAGACATTAGGAAGCTAAAAATAAAAAGAATAGAGGATAAGATGAGTAAAAGTACCAACGAGTCTTTGGTTTTAATGGTAAGGGAATGTCTGCAAAGCCTATAAATATAGCACTGATACTTAGAACAGTAGAAGTATAAGTAGCTGCAATTAGTACTTCTTTTGTCATGTCTGATCTAGCCAACCTATATGATGTCGAGAACATTGTGAAGTTCCTTGAGAATTTGGAGCATAAACGTGTCTTCAGCAGCCGCTTACATTGTTTGAGCAAGACTGTCTCCTCTAGCATTTTGACCCAAAAACATAACCATAAGACAACGGTGCTATTCAAAAGTAATTCGTATCAGTGCACGGTCCCCATGTAAGGCTTGCTGGCGACCTTTGCGGCACTTCATAAGGCAGCGAGCGCGCCAGACCTCAGTCCGCTGCATTAATGTAGCATTTTCACTGCTGGTTCACGACTGTTGGTTCGTCAAACCTGAGAGCCTGCATATCGCGCAGACAACCTGCTAGGAAGGCTGTTCCTGTATTTGCCGCCACTGGCCGTTCCGGCTAGTTGGCTGCTAAACTACAAGGAAACCCGTCTTCGGTCATATTAATACCGACCGGGCCGATTTAATCATATACCAATCGAATGCATTCATTACTGCTCCAAGAGATTTTCGTAGCCGCGATTTGCAAATTGGACCTATTTGGACTGGATTAATAAAAGTTAAGACTCTGTCTGTGTGTCTCCGTTATAATTGGTGGCAGGCAGCTGTTTGTAAAACGATCACGATGCATGCGCAGGCATGCGCGCCTGTCCGTATGTCAATCACAGGGAACGCCCAGCACGCCCGCCCTTCGCGCGCCTGTCTGTACGTCGATCACACAGGGGATGGACACCATCCCCTGTGTCTGTGTTTATCCCCGTTATCATTGGTGGCAGGCAGCTGTTTCAGTCGCTCACCGTAAATCACTTGACCCACTTCCACTTGGACCCACATACTTGCATCCAGGTATTCGCGATCGCTTGAAACACCACTCCCGCACAGTAATGCGGCTGTGTACCACACCTTTCACTGAAAAGTACGTTAAGAAACAATGGGACAGCATTTTGAGCGACTACAGAAATGCATGAGATATTGCCACACGTAGGTTTTAATACGTATATTAAGTTAATGGAAGGTCTAGTCGTCACATTAACGTTTCTGGATAAACCACATTTCCCGTAACTCCGTTAGGTGCTAAGGCGTACAAATTGTTTTTTAAGCCTACTCGAGATATCGTAACGTGGAGTTGAGCGTGGGAGAAACACAGTTCTTCCAGGTGAATTCCAGCCACCCTGAAGGTTTGCCCTTGGGACTTACTGATGGACATAGCAAAGCATAGCTTCACCGGAAGCTGAAGTCGTCGGAAATTGAACGGAGTATCAGATGGTACGATAGGGATGCGGTGGATATAAACAGCTACCCCCTTTTGCACAACCGGTCATAATTGAGGCCTCTATCAGGCATGACATCAGCCGCTTGACAGTTAGCCCAGTGCCATTGTCCAGCCGTGGTTTATCGAATTTTCTCATCAGCATAATTGGCGCACCAACCTTCAAAACCCATTTGAGTGATGGAACGCCAGATATTTTCAAGCTGTTCAGGAAATCCACTGAGTAATTAACACCGCCTGAAGGATTAACCGTTGTACCGAATGATTTGTACAGTTTTTCCTCACTTGGAAGAAGATGGCTTACTCTGTCGTTAATGGCATTGACAAATTTGTTTGTAAAAGCCAGAAGTCCCCGCTTGCATAGCCATTATGCGTCGGAAACTTTAGTTAGCATCCAAAAAGAAAACGTAGTCGCCATTAATGCGGTTAAAGACGCTTTCAAGTATAGTGTTTCTTTGTTCCAGAGGAGGAAATCCATGTTTCAAGTTGCTCTCCACCCATTTCAACCAAGGTGTTTTTTGTATAAATGAGTGCATTACATTCGATGTGAACATCAACATTTTGCAACTGTAGTTGATGTCGGTAGTCTTCGACATTTTATTTCTGAACTTCAACCATAGATCATACGGGCATTTCAACTCGCAACTTCTAATCAACAAAGCAATTAGTCGTCGTAATTGATAATAAAGTGTTAGTAACAACAGCTTCAGCAGTGGTATTCTCCCACTGTTTTCCCCGTAAACGTACTTTTAATTATTATTTTAATGTACGTAACTTTACCTTTTGGTGGAAAAATCTCTACCCTTTATGGTTCCGCCCTTAAAGTTTCCCCATAATCAAGTATTGCTCATTATTGTTGGACTTGTTTAATAAATTAACTCATTCTTTCAAAATTCTGCTCTACTTATTCTTTCACAATTCTGCTCTTCTCGTGCCTTAACTTACCTATTTTCGCCGCAAACCTATTTCTTTACTCTTATTTTAATACCTGTTAAGTTGTCTTTTAGTGGTTGCAGACTGCAACTCCATAGGATACCACACTTACATTTTTCCACTTAAATTTGCGGTTCTTTACTGGTCCTTACTTATCCTTCGTGCTGAACGGCGCTCTTGCCTGCTCAATGAGATCAAGCAGGGCTTCATCACTGTTAATATCATAATTTTCATGAGTTAACGATATTTCGCAGCCGTCGGATTTACATATTTAAACAACATTTTTAGTTATTTTACGATTTTTTATCGCTGCTATCTGCGCAATCACTCCTTCTGAGCACACAAATACTATTCGTCGAGTTAAAACGACCTCAGAAATTCCGACCTACTCACCTTCTACTTCATGATCATTTTAAGAGGTTCCCATATACGGTTTGCCTACCTTTTTGACAACAACGTGTAAGGAAACCCAAGGCGAAGCCGGGCTTCCGCGCTAGTTTGGACTAAACTTCTATTAGGCATACCTAATTATCATCCCCACACAACGCTTTCCGACGGCAAGACGTCCAGATTACCTAAGGTGGTTGTGTGTGTAATGTGGGACAAAATCAAACAGATCCTTATTTGCTACTGCTTTCTGTGTATGTCTCTGATGATGAATCTGCGACGGATCTCGAAACGTCAGGTGAATAAAAGTTTTGTCTCAGCGATCGAGTCGTCTTCTTCTCAACAAAAAGATTATCTACGAATGCCACTGCACACGTACCATACTCCACTAATAATATCGGGTCTAACTTGAGCAATATTACCGTAGAAACCCCATTCAAAATTAGTTACTACAATTTGACTTCTGTCTTAATAGAGGAACAGGCTTTTTTGTCAGCTACTAATCCTCGAAACCCCGACCCTAGCTTCAAAATGTTTGATTACTTGGAGCGAAAAATTAAAAGTTTGATCTTATCAGTCCGCTTCATATGCTAGCGATTTCTTCGAGTCTAGCAGAATGGAAATGAGACTGGGCGCACTGACTGACGTAAAAATACATAGCGCCAACTACAAAAGTGATATATTCCTATAGACGTCAGATGGTTCATAAAACTAGCATCATTGTAGTCCGGTCCTCGCTTTGGAGGACGGTTTATGCCATCAATTGACAGCCTTCCAAACAATTACTTTCAAGCGCGCCGAACTTGCCGTAGTGAACGATGCGCTTATTTTATTGAGAATTTGATTTCTCTGGGGGCAGCCCTACACTCTTTTCCTACTTCCCATCAGCTAGTGGTCAAGCATGTAAAGCGTAACAGACAAAATGACGGATTGAGCTGATTTTCTACATCTTCGTACATAAATAGAAGGGATAACAAGATATAGGGTACATTTTGTTAAGTGTGGTTGCCCACGACTATGATTACACTGAACAATGAAAGTGGAACTGAAAAAATGTCAAACAACGCGCAACCCGCCTGGAAGTGACCCTGTAGATGACCTAGTAACATATACTGCTCACTAAATACCTGGGTGGATTTGGCATCCATCCTGCCTGCGTCAACACGTATGCTGCAGAACTTACAAAAATGCCTATGCAAGCAAAAAGGCGCAATTTCTGTGTTTATTTCTCGTGCGCGTTGGTGCGTCTGCAACCAAATTTATGAGGGGCCAACCCTTCGAAGGGGAAAGATAGGCATGCTCCAAAGCACGATAATGAAGTGTACCTTGGGAATGAATTTAAATTTTAAGCTGAAGAAATAGTTTTCGAACCTTTCTGCTACTCATGTCTCTGATGACGAATCCGCGATGGATATCGAAACGGCAGGCGAATAAACATATTGTCCCAACGATCGAGTCTTCTTCTACTTCTCAGTTTTCGAACTGTCAAAAGGCATGCAAGGCATGACCGAACGAAGATAGTTGAGTGAGTGCGGGAAGTTCATCTGTAGGGGTGACTTGAAGACCCCAGAAGAAGGTGATTGTTTCAGAAGATAAATTGGCGAACATACGTTTGTTTTCGATAAATTCTTGTCAGGCCTTTACATTTATATGGTATGAATAAACTATGGTGGTTGGTGGACAGATGATGATTGTACAAAGCCTCCTCTAGGTGACCGACACAGTACGCTCAGGGGTGGCTTACTGGAAGGTCGGACATAGGTCAGGCTCGGAGGTTAAGAGACGTTGGTAACAACAAGACATACACGGTCATTTACGGAAGTTGGCTTTCAAACCATCGAAGACATCTGGAAGACCCCTCAGGCAAAAGCATAACCTGATTCTGGCGTCAGCCATTTAGAACAAATACTAACCAGACCAGACCAGAAATAAAAGCGATAGCATATAACTATGACTAGTAAGTGGGGTTTGTGGAGCAGATCCTAGATTGTATTTTGAGTGATTACGGAATAAGAGACTGGGTATCTTAAGAAAAAGACCGTTTAGCCTTCCGCCTGAAACACTGACGCCGGAGAGAATGAAATACATTTTACACGGAAAACCGCGACAGTTTCATAACGACATCGGCATCAGTTTCCCATCATTGTTTAGTCTAGAGGCAGCCTTTTTGACAGAAAATAGCGACATTAAGATTCGCAAAGTTCAGAGTCTTTTATGCTTGGTGATATAATCCTTTACCATCGTGTTGGAGAACTTACGAACTTCAATCTTCCGGCTGTTCAGCCCGATCAATGATAAGCAAGTATTGACAACAATAAATCATAGGCCCGTGCAAGTTAGGAATGGATTATCTCTATGAAAGAGAGGAGATTTGAGAGCCCTGATTGCTAAACAAGTTTGCAAACAGCCGCATTGCTATAACGAAATCAATTTTCCTTATCTTGCAAGCTCACTCCTCCTATAAGACTGCTTAGGAAGGGCTGAATGTATGTTAAGTTTCCAGATCGGAGAAGTTACTGTAGCAGCTACAAGTGAGTCTATGCCAGACACTATCAGAGACATCGTATCAAACGACCGTATGATGTGACCTCTTCAGTCAGTTTGCCCATACATGATTTCAAGAACAAAAAGGTTATGAGACACCGTTCTGACACCCCTTAGGATTAATAGCTGTCAGCCTGAAGCGGACAGTTTCAAATAGTGCGGGGAGACTTGCTGACAAAAAGACGGACCCAGAACAATATTGGTATCCGAATCGAGAGAAGTACTGAAAAAGAAACATTAAGTATGCCGCCTTACCCGGAGAAGGGTGACTAATGCAGCTTTGTGCTGTGGTAATAAATAACGCTAATGAATCGAATCAACCGAGTGAAACTTTTGACATGAGCACTCCGAAGACAAAGACAGAATCCCCCTTAACAAAAACTAAACTGAGAAACTCCTGCAAACGATAGTTATTCGCCTTCCATGATGAGGTTTGTGTACATGTATGGAAGCATCTTATCAGTTTCCCAATCTTTGGACTACAGCCTAAACTTGCGTTGCTTTTTTAAGGAATCCTGGACCATCTTATCGAACGCACGCGGGAAATTCTGTAATTTTTGCGATTTTCCAAACTTATCTCAAGCGTACTGGAAAAGGAGGCAGAACGGACGATTCTGTATATCAATACTTCTCTATAGTACGGGAAATTAGAAAGAACTGAAAAATTGTTTGTGTACGGCGAGACCTAACCTCGAGCCAATACATGGCCTTTGAGGCAGACATGTCAGTAGCGTAAGTTCGTTCGGAAGTCCATCACCAAACAAGTGCAATGACTCGCGATCGCTTATCATGCATTAAATAAACTACATGGAAGGGACTGGATCATTTAGGGTGAACGTCACGGCATACGCACATACAAACTGGAAGCACCGCCACAAAACATCGGTTGGCTTCAAAAGTGACCGCAACGAGGCGCACAGAAACGCGTCAGGAAAGCTTTTTGCATACTGCACGTTAAGTGTACTTGATACCTGTTTGGTGGAATCGAAAAGGGCGACTACCATCAGCCTTCATCAGCAGATATGCGTAACCTCGCAAAAGGCAAGCAACGAGGCCCTGTATTGCCTCTCAATAAAACCGCTAGAACACCATGCAACGCATTTGACTGGAAAAATCCACATCACATATCGATGGGCGGCAAAAAAACAGCCAAGTCCCGCGGACAAACGACCAACCAAACTTGAACTGTAACGTTATATGAGACGCCTCCCTCGAAGTTATACGGATTACCTGTAGAACGCAGCGTAATAAACTGAAATCTAAGATTGTCATGAATCCGCCTGTTCAAGACGTTTGGGTTGGTTTTACAAGCCTTGTGTGTTCCCATGCGCCAATAAAAGTAATTTTACTGCTGCGCACAGGTTGAATTTGCAAAGCAACAAAATCTACTTCGCCGAATATTCAGCAAAAAAAATGACTTCAACCTATCGATTGCATCTAAAGCAGCCTAAACGTGCCTAAGGGTTGTCTACGATTCTTAAATGTAAGTGACATAGTTTGGCCGCCAGTGAATAGGTAATACACATCTAGCCGTTTACACAAACTCAAAGTAACGTGATGAAAGCAAAAACATAATGAAGACCCACTTACCACGAAGTGGCGCAGATCCGATGGATAGAAGCCATTGTTACTGAAGACAGCATAATACATCCGAATACTAAAAGGGTTATAAGGGTGTAAACTGCTGAGACTTGAATCACTACCTTCCGGGAACAGCTGCGACTGAAAGCCGCGACCGAAGATGATATTTTCGGCATTATTCAGAGCCTACATAAACTTGAAGAACCAAATATACATCTTACAGTCAACGACAACACAAAAAGCACAGAACCAATGAAGCCAGCGACTAGAAGCATTACGGGCGCACTAGTAAATGCCCCCTTAAAGACTTGTAAAAGAGCGCAGATGGCCATCCATGAAAGCACTGAAACGGCACACGATACTTCTGTCTTCAACATCCTGTGTGACAGGGATATGAAACGACCGATCTTATTCCAACAGTTGATGCACACCCCAGATGACCTGTGTTGAGCTGATTGGTCAACAAGCAAGTGCGCTAGGTTTGACTAAGCTTCTACGACACGATCAAACAATGCTCAGTCCTATAAATGCAAGATATCTTATTAACCCTAATGGCAGACTTTCCAAATACCTTTACGCTCAGTGTGATAAACAGAAAACCACAACATCTGAAAATTTCCTTCATGTGTGTTTCTGTCGTAGGTTAACGTGCAGAGCACACTTGGATACCAAAAACACTATAGACCTTCCTGATTTTGACTAGAATATGGGTGGAAATGACCCTACAAAGAAGAATGAAATGCATCGACTGAAATAGGTGGAGCTAATTTTGTAGTTTGGTACCTGAAAAGCGCTGAATTATAAAAAAGCCTATTAATTTAGGGTCATCTGATAGGTTGAAAATAAGCTCAACGTTTTATTCCACTATATTAATAATCGACAAAAAAAAACAAGAAACCAGTCGCAGTACCTAATGATGATAGTGGCGTAGAATTCATTGAAAATAAAGATCAACTCGAATACTGTGACTGGTTAATTGCTTCAGTATTCACTAGGAAAAATGAGCTTTCGTTTTACATTGTCAACAGTGCTGTTCTAAACGCTGGTCCGGTGATTTAATCTCGTTTCTTCCCGTCGTCTGAAGTGGAAAGATTGTAGGAAAACCTCGAAGAGGCAAAGTTATCCTGTTCGGACAATATACCAGCAAAACTCTTGAAAAAACTTGCGAATGAGTTCGCCAAACCACTAGCGAATTTGAATTATGCAGACTGCCATCGGAATGGAAGACGGCGAATATTATTGGTCTGACTGTCTACATTTCATTTGATGTAAAATAATGGAAACTATGCCAGAGAAGGTTAGAATGAAATTCGTGAAGGGGAACAACTTTTTCTCAGTGCTCTAACACGGCTTAAGATAGAACCACTCTTTTCCTTCTAGTCTATGGCTCTCAAATGATCAGTAGATGCGCATACTGGACGAAAATTGTAGGGGTTGACGTCATTTGCACACATTTCAAAAAAGCGTTTGATAGCGTCCCAAATGAATTACCTGAAACTGATTTGAGAGGAAGTCTGCTGAATTGGGTCACAGATTTTCTTACAGAGTGACTGCAAACTGTTTGTATTGGTGCGTCGAAGTTAATCCCCTACTCGTTCATTCCTACGTGGAGTATGACGTCCAGGACTGACGTCCAGGACTGACGTCCGATAGTTAAGAAAGATAATCCGAAGCATGAAAGAGCGCACGCAAAGATCTGCGAAGGTGGCGAAGGATCTTGGTGATCTACTTTACGAAGTGAGAGCGATCGAACTGGATTTGTTTTCTCCCGATTATGGTTAACTGCCCGCAGACCTAATTTAAACCTCTCGAATAGTCAGTGGTCAATATAGTGCTCTATAAATTCATAATCTCATTGAACTGACTGGGACGTACCATCAGTATCAGTATTAATATATTTAAGGAGATGTTGGTGCTTTTCCTTTGAGTTCTCTATTCGTAAATGACCATCTGAAGGGCCATTCCTGCAAACTGCAGGGAAAATTAGCTTATATGGACGTTCGACGGACCGCAATCTCGCAGATACTTGTTGAAACTTGGAATAGACTCCCTGGTGGGGTTGCCTTTTCGAACAATTTTGCGGCATTTAAATACAAACCCCATTCTCATTTTCTGAGAAACCGTTGTAAATATAGAATGATTGTGTTAATAGAACCTGTTTCTGACTGGCTCACACATATTCTTGACGATAAGTCTACAGTTGTCGTACTTTTATTAACTTAAATTGTTTTTTTGCGATCGTTGGATATGAATCCGGATGTCAACGGTCCGGGCCTTTTTCCCTCAACAACATGACTTAACTAAATGACGCCCACTGATAGAAGGCGGATTACGGATAAAACGTATAGGGTATGCTAAACGTGGTTTAAAATTATAGAGCTGACTAAATGCGAAGGAAACTGGCAAAGGGGAGAGGCAAATGTTCATTCAAAGCTTAAAATGGCTCCATAGCACAAATACACGACGGGGCGAAAGTATAGCCATGATTACTCCATGACAAGCGGCAGGGTCACACCAAAGCTCACTTATTTCTTTAAGATGGTTTGAAGACCGTCTGTCGTATATAAAGAATTACTTATAACCATCTCTAACAGATGGCTGAACTATCTAGTTGGACTTTACGTGCTTATTTTGTAGGTAAAATGACAGGCAATAATTTTCCGTATTTGAGAAACTATGTGATGCATAAATAAAAAGAAGTCAGAATTTAACTTTATGGATTTATTACCTATTTTTCGATATGCATCCTCGATTGCCAACCATTCCACCTTCCACATGAATTAAATATAACCGCATAATGACCCTCCCGCGTTAGGTGAAAAAATATCTTTTATTCTAAGATCCGGAGCTCTGCGTATTTCTGCTCTCTTCTATAAATTCTTTTCTGTCCTAGTTAAGGATACCCACATTAGTATAATGCTTCTTATTTGTCAGAAATCTTTCCTTCAAATTTTTGTGATGGCATACCTTTTCCTTAAGCAGCGACTGTTCCAATTCTAGAACCTAACCTTCACCCAACATGCAACCTCAAAATTTATTGTACTAGCAGGACTATCGGGGCAATATTCAGTGTGTGCTCTCAGACGGAGCCGTCCAATACTCAGCTATTTTATGTTTTCTCACTACATCATGACAGGGCAGGAGGTTTGATCGCCACGTTATGAGTTATCTGTGGCCTTCAGATATTAAAAAACGCCTTCTCTGAACAGAAAGTTTGGTTGGTTCCAAATGTGCCAGAGCGACACGTACATAGTTTACGAACTCGACGCTCAATCAATGACTGACCAAAGTATGTTCTACCTTAAGGCCACATATTTGGCTGTTCTAAGCAAAGTCCGAACAGATTATTGGAAGAAGTTAAGTCTGAATACCTGTTGGGTCAGACGCAGGACCTTGTATCTGCAATGATGAAGAAAGCGAACTGTCTTAACTAAACGTTTGTGAATTGTTATTACCGATATCTTAGAACGAAAGTACTAAGAAACGGACAAACCACGAAGGAAAATTACGAGAAACTCAAAGAATTACACCTCAACACTGAAATATTAATCGCCAAGTCAGACGACGATACTGATTTCTGTCCTATGACTCAAAGTGTTTGCGTTTCGAAAACTAATCAGACCTGGCCGTCGACAAGGCAGGAGACTTCAACTCACCAAATGCATTTTGAAACTGAATGACCAAATTTCCCGTAGTGTACAGAGGTTCAAAGCTCTTAAACCAACGGACACAATCCCAAAGCGTATACGGATTGCCCAGCATTCGCGAACAAGTCAATTCAACGAAGCCAACATTTGGCATATGTTGTTAAACCTACCTCGCGATTGCAAAGTGGCTGGCAACAAGGCTTAGGCTGATTCTACACCAAATAGTATAAGGCAACGGGACGCGTTTCATTTAATCGATTCCATAAAAAGTGAAAACTTAAATCGGAAAACAATGTTCTCCTCAATGAGGCTTTTTAGTTCACTAAAATTAATTTCGGAAAAACCATATCAATTTAATATAGCAAGATTGTTAGATAACATTCTCCAATCGACATGCTGGTCGAAGACCTCCGGGAATTGCTATTTCAATGCATATTATATGATCAAAGCAAATTTGATGCCCAATTTTACCACCAAGTCTGTAACGAAGTGATAGGATTGCCCTTGGGACCTATACTACCTAATGTCTTAATGGGAAAACTGAAGAATTACCAGCTCTATCCGGTTATAAAGGATATTTTTCTCTTGTTTGTTGTGGAGATGATATTCTTGCATCAGCGGATGAGATTTTTTGATTTGCATACCCTCTTGAATAAAGTGAATCAGGTCCATTCAGCATTAACTGACACTTTGAGAAAAAAGAACGGAGAGTGCCCACCTTATTGGTACGTCCTGCTTAATATGAAGTCTGGTGGAGCAATTTGTTTCAGCATGTTTCGTAAGAAAACGCTAACGTGGCAATGCACCAAGTTCTCGAACCCGCTAAATGAAAAACCAAATCTAATCCTCTGCCTCTCCAACCAAGCTATGACTTCAGAAAAGTTTGCAAAAGAACTTGCCCTTACGCAAAATGCTATGTAAAATCGCCTCTCCTAAGAAGTTTATCAGTTAATCTAGGGAGGAACGTCCGCTGCAATCGGCAGTTTCAGCAGCTGAGAAGGAGGACTTACCTAGCATACTGCCTTTTCTAGAGAATCTGGCGAGCAATATTCTAAATCGTTCCTGTTAGGATAAACTAGTGTCCTCAAGGACAAAAATCCTTCGCTTTGGGGGCAAGAAAATACTGCCTTTTCATTCCCCTTTAGTGTATACTTAAATTTACTTGCTTTTGCGTAGCAAGTCACATTGGTCGAACAAGTGGGCACCTATCCAAGCACACGCATTAACGCAATCCTGTCTAACTAATTCATTGTATATTTTATTTATATTTTGCCAGTATACAGGCAAGGTTAAAATATATGAACAGTAATGAACAAAATTGACAGTGAAACAGCTCCTGATATTACTTTCTAGAGTGTTTTAGGAGAAAAACTACAGTTGTTTGAGTGATTTAAGTTCGGGAAAAATCCATCACACTGAAGGGCGACTGACCACACCGTGCACCTAGCTCAACATTTTCCCGTCGCGAATATCAATTATTCTCCGAGCTGTAGTTCGTTCTCCTGAAAAACCTAGAAAGAAATGATCAGAAGTTTTTCTCAACTGTAAATCCGATCTCTATTTACTGAGAAGCTTTTCTCCTACAGTGTTTTTGAAAGTGAAATTTCCCTGAACTATACCCCCGATTTCATTCTAAGAGTTCTTTACTGCTTCTTTCTTTGCAAACAATATTTTCCAATGCTTATTAATTGCTGTTTTAAAATGAAAAATGATCGGTGGAAGTGAATTTATCTGCCTACCACACTGTTAATTTCTGTTGTTTTGCTGGCTGCACGAAAGGAAGACCGACGTGCACACTGTCATTATTTAAACATAGTGTAAAGTTTGTTTTGAAAGTTACCTCTGGCTGCTTAGAATATTTTTTGAAAATTAATTTAGCTGTCATCATGGAGGCTTCATGTCAGTAGCGATAAAGATGACGCTACAGGGACACTTTAAATTCTCCCCCAAGCGACTGCAAATGAACTATGTGACTTAGAAATACTAGACCCAGAACCGCCCAGCTCTAAGTAACCTGAGGAAAAATTGGAGCAGGAAGCTAAGAAACAAATTGGATCGGCGCTGACAAAGCCAAAAGAGTAACTCACAGGTCCGTAGTATCTCCGATCCTCAACGCCAAAATTCAGTTCCTTCCAACCTGCTCACGCAGCCAATAAATATTTCGTAACCGAAGTGTCCTCATGGGACATCTCCGGGCCTAATGCCGCAAATTAAGATCACCCCAAGTACACCATGTACACACCCTTTCATTATCTCCCCCTTTAAACTCCCACGGTGTTCATAGTGATCGTGACCCGCTCTAGACGTTGGAAAATTCCAAAATCCCTGACACTACCGAGAACAATCAACGACCTTTGTGACAACGATGATGCGAAAGCAACAACGAACATATAATAATAATATGTTTATCATACCAGTTTACAGGCAATTGTAAAGAGTTGGTAATGCACCTCTTGGGCGCCTTCCAACACCTCGAAGACCGGAAAAAACCTAAAACAAACTCCCTATGTTGCGGCCAGTATTGGTTTTGTTTCAGGTTTTTGGTTTTGTTAATACTGGGCAAGATAGGGAGTTTGTTTCAAGTGAAAAAAACCTGCCTACAAAGGTATGATACAAACGGAATAAATGTACAGTTGGAAGCTGAGTTGACACATCAGCAGGAGAACTGTTTCATATCGTTTAAAAACATTAGTTCTAGACGGTAAGGGTTGGCACAAGAACACAGTGTTCTCAGTCTTCCTTCAATGGTTGTCGGCAAAAGTTGCGCACTATCGGCTGAAGGGTTAGCAGACTACGGGCTGCTGCTTCAGCAGCATTATCTTCAGCATGAAGCCTGGCGGGGTTCAAAGTCCACGAACACCATCAGAGTGAAAGAGAGATTCCACCGAGTCAGCACCCAAAATTCGTGAAACTTGTCCTAAATGTAGAAAACGAGTTATAGCTCTCTTAAACATAGGGTAGTTTTGCTGGGTTTTAATACTTTTGGGCAGCTTATTCCAGATTGATATGGCATTTACTGAAAAGAATTGCCAGTACTTAACTTTACGTGCCATAGGAAGAAATAAAAATACGTCTCGATGACTGGCGCGTCGAGAGTGCTCAAGCTGCCTTATTGTACTAAGGGGATTAAAGGTTTGACCATTCAAAAGTTTAAACAGGTAAAAAAGACCCTTCTGCAATCGACAAAGCCATAGGGGATCCAGCTTTATAAGTTCGCACCTTTGTTGGTAGGCTAAGTTACGGTGTTCTGTAGTGAAAACTGTTCTAGTGAAGAAGTGCTGCACCGATTCTATTTTCTTCCGTTCACTAGTGCGCAGAAGACTCAATAGAGGTGAGCAGTATTCAAGACTAGGTCTCACGTACATATTATAAAGGCTAGTTCTAACCTTGATAGTCTTAAAATTTCTAAGGATAAATCCGGTGGTTCGGTGTGCCTTCGAAACTATCAGGGCACAGTGTTCTGACAAATTGAGACTATAAGAGTAGGATATGCCCAAATCCTTGATAACTCCTGGGACATTTAATTCGTGGCCGTCAATGCTTAATTCCGGTTGATGATCGTCGCCAACAACCATAACGGAGCATTTTTGCCATGATAGGGTGAGGCGCCATGTGCAACTCACATTCCCACTACCGTTTACATCAGTTCTGACAGACCCTCAATCATACCTCTAACACTGGGGACCCATTCCCAAATTGTCCTCGCTGTGATGGCAATTTCAAATCACGCATCGGCCTTGCTGACCATCTGCCGTTTTACTGACCAGAGACCGGTGGACCATGGCCAGGAACCCTGAAACACCTCATTATATCCGCACGGTTTTCGCATTTCTTGATTTTAAGAAGAGTCCTCTCGACATTCGAGTCTCTTCTTAAGATAGTAAAGTGGTCATTAAAGATTATTACATTTTCCTCTGCTGAGTTAAGCATAATTTCCGAATGATGTAAAATCTTCTCCGATTTGCAACCCTGGTGGTGATCTTCGAAGTTTCTGTTGATGATCATCATGGGTTCTTACGTTTTAGCCAGCTTGTCGGTAGGCTCTGAAGTCTGCTTAGTCACATCTCTGTGACGTTCGCGTGACTTCCGCGGTCCCCTCCTCGTTTCGATTCCATTGTCTCAGATGAGCTCCTTTTGTCTCACGTCTATGATGCTGCATGTTGTTTCCTCTGAAAAGAAGTATTCCGAACCCCAAAATACCACGATGTCACCGCACTGAATCATATCGTATCATATCAATCTAGCTTCATTTAAAGTAGTTTTTTTCCTCCTATATTTCTTTGGTAATTGGTGACTTGCTGAACTCTGCCATCGAGTTCAATCCTTTGTGATTTTCACGGCATCTTTCTCAGTTTACCATATTAACTTAATATTTTGACTATTATTTTAAATACCGGTCCGCTGTAAGTTGGATCTGACTTATGTTGTATAAAACACTACTCATTCCTCCTGTTAAACAGTTGCTTACGCACAGCTGTGACCACCAACATTGCATATATTTTAGCCACAATACGAAGTTTGTAATGAATGAGCAACTTCGGTCTTAAATATGTAATTTATTCATTAATTCACTTGCCTGATGTGCCCATTTTGCCATCATTCACATTCATGCGGATCCATATCTGAAAAGCTGCCATTTGCAGCACTTACGGCTCATTACCTGCAATGAATATTCAATCTTAGTTAATCTTGTCGTTGCCATCAATTGATATGCACATCATGCACCAGCCTGCCATGGGTTATTACTTTTACAGTGTTTAAATATATGTTTCTGAGCAGCGCGTTTCAGTCGTTTGCTTTTCAAGGGCAGTCGGTCTGGTTTGCTTCTATTTGTGGTATGTCCATCATATTTGCACACCTTTACAATAGTCCTCGCACCTTAGGTGCACTTTCCCTTGGCTTACATGTGACCTATATATACGATAATACTTGGAATAGCTTTTGTCCAATGCGTGTTTTGCTGGCCACGAAGGATCTAGTAGTAAAGTGTTACCTGATGCACGTTTTCGTACACACGATTTTCACGCTACCAGTCAGCCTCCTGTTCAAAAAGTTAGCCGACTTCTGTTATTGCGGTATAGAATAGCTTGTCTCAGAAGAGCCCCCTTCCGACGTTATAACTTAATATCCTGATTACAGCAAATGGACAGTGAATATTCGCTTGTCTGCCCAACTTTGCTAAGCACGGTAAGGAAAGCGTAAATTCATCCTAACTTATATTGATTTTGGCTTTTTCGATCTATAGTTGTTTAGGGATTGTCATATAGGACATGCCACAGTGTGAAACTCACGAAGTCAATAATAACAGTCATGAACATGGCTAAGATAGTACCGTTATATGCACAGGCTTTGCGCCCACGCGTTGAATGTTTAAAGAATTTGCAAATGTCAGAAAGAATGGAGGTTTCTGTCAGACTAAATCAGCGTAATTTATTAAGACGCGTTTGAAGCTGTGTTTTTAAAACCGTTTCATTCCTCAAAATTTTGCCATTGGCACAAAACTCTTAAAAGTAAGGACATAATCACGACGCTGATCTTGGCTGTAGTACAGAATAGCCTGGCGTGCACAATAAATCGCCGCGGTAAAGCCACGACTGTGGAAAGCAAGTTTCCGTTTGTCCCGTTAGTTTATGTATCCCACACACACTTAGCCAATAAGTTGTGAAATTTTCTAGTTCCGCCGATGTGTATGACTTGTCAATAGAGATCAATTTTTTAGCTACCATGTGCTGATGCTGTGATCAGCTACCAGATTTGTTCAGAAGGTATAATCGCTGTGGGACTTAGCTTGAGCTGCATAGACAAACAGCTGTAAAGTATTCGATCAAATTCAACCACTGCAGTACATTTAGGTGAATCCGAAAATTCTCTCAGCAACTGTGTAGCGTAAAAACTTAAATGATAGCCATATGCTGCTTACTACCTCTTCAGCGAAAGTCGCACAGCGTGATCAGGTTTCTCCTTATAGCGTCGGATTTTTGACAAGGCGTCTTGCATATAACAATTAAGGCGCTGTAAGGCACATTTCTAGGCTGGTGTGAACAAGTACTTTGCTAAATTGGCTGAAATTTAGTAAGTAAAATTGGCAATATGTTCCTCGTATGAATATCAGTCATTAGTGCTCCCTCAGTGGACCGCGGGATAGATGCGTTGTGCCAACGTGGAGGCAAGATCAGGGCACGATAGGCGTTATTTGGGTTGCGCTCCCACAGCAAATGCCGAACATAGGAGGACGGAGGGGGTGGTTGGCTGGGGCTTCGCGTAGGGGCAGTCTCACGCAGTGCCAGCCATTTGTGTCCGATTCCGCATCGGCTTTTCATAGCTCTTTCATAACACAGGAAAAGTTGGGTAAGAAAAGAGGATGTGCAGTCGATGCCGCGCAAGTCTATTACCACTTGAAACTAATCCATGCGCAAGTCGCTGCATCCTGCAACATCCTGCTGTGAAGTACACGGTAGACCTCGTCGAAATGGGCAGTCAAACTCTATTAGGTGCTCAGAGGTTTGCCGCAATCCTGGAAGCACGTGTTTCTGATGACTAGCTGTTTTTAAGCGAAGTTCGAAATTGTCTCGTAATTGCCAGATCAATAGAACCCAAAGTGGTAACTTAAGTGCTTGATTCAAGTGTCGCCTAGCCCACCATGGCCACTCCAGGATCCAGCAACAATCATTAAATCACGGCGAAGGAGTAATGCAACTATAATTCCAGTTGTTAGCATAAGCCTTCTTCTTCGCACCGATAAGCAGTCTGCGTTGTTACTTAAACGAGATGACAGATGTTATTAAAAGAACCCATAAGTCCTGCGCAGGTATTTTGAGTTCTTACTGGTTTCTGCACAGGGTTTCCCTGTTTTTCGGGCGATCGCCACAGCATGTCGATCAAAATACTCGCGTTGGTCTTTGTGATATAGGGTGAAAAGAGTGAGATCTTGGTTTCATGCGAATCCACTTTTGGTATTCAGATTTCAGATGGACAGCAGAATTCCACACTATAATGACGAATACCTTTCGCCGTCAAACCTTGGATATCCGGGTCCAGGAACGTTTCCAGGTTTCAGAATTCGTCAGTTCTATCCATCGCCTCACCATGGATCATAATACTCAGTAACTTATGTTCATGAGATTTATCGGCTGGTCATTATCAGTCGCGCGAATTGTTTGTTCCAGGCCGATCCCTCCAGGGCTTTGTCTCAGAAGATCCTAACCGCGAGGTACCGACAATAATCGATGCTTCTTGGCGGTGTTTCGCCTTTGTAATGCCATAGTTCCGTCATTGAGGTTTGCGCTGCTTATGAAACTATGGGCATTCCTTACCTCATCTCTGAGTGCTATGGTTGCAGTCATGCTGCTGGTCGGCAGCCATGGTCAGTGACCGAACTCATGCAATGTTAACCGCGATTTTACAACACTTTTTGATTAGGAATGATTAACTAAGCTGAATTGTAATGTTGCTCACAATCGTCCACAATTCCGTAATATTTTACAAGCATCAGCAGATTCGACTCCATGCACTGATTTTCGACCGCTTGTAAATACTAAACTCGAGAAATATGACTATTTAAATTTTACATATTTTTCTAATGAGTTACGATCGCATTTCACATTTTTTTCATAGCAAACTTGTACAACATATTATTTCTTGTATTTGTTTGTTCAAAATGTCGTAATGTTCCGAATAATTTAGAGCATAATCCGTAAGCTTTACACTTTCTATGTAAGAGAAAGCACATGTTCCTCTATGCTATGAAAACAATATCATGTAATGATCATAAAATTTTGCGATGGATGTAGACTATTGCATACTTCGTGGGGACTTATAAACAGACAGACATTGCATGTTCTTAAAATTCTCGCAATTAAAAAAACGTTTAAAACCGAAGCATAGCCTTTTATAGCGTACAAAAGTTGAAGGCGACACGATTGGCTATCAAAGAGGATAATTTTGAGCATCTGTTCTATAAATGCAGTTGAGTTTATACGAGGCTCTGAAATCCATCTAAAACCCCTACTTTTATTTACTAACTGTTATTGAGTGTGGTTTTTGCGAGTTATCGAAAAAAATCTCCTCGAAGGCAACATCATCGCGTATCTAAAATACCACGATGGTCGATACTATAACTCCACCTACGTACTTCTTCCTAGTCGGAAACGTATGTCAGAATTTCGGTTAAAATTGCGTGGGTTCGGTCGCTGACTGTGCTTATGCATCTGGTCCGAAAACCTTCCTAGTTTGCGGCTTACCTTTACTGAAGTCCGCTCCATTCATCATCAACCGTGGATGCGCCTAGCAAGCAGCATCTGAACTAGACGTAAGACGGTGAGGCTACAATTGCCAAAAGATGCTGCATGGGAAAATAAAAGAAGGCACGCGATGCTGTTCCAACGATCATCCTTACCAAAAAAAGAACACGTGGAAGATGCCAAAGTAGACCCAACAGAGGCTCAGGATCACAGGAAAGGAAAGCAAAAAACTCGACTGCGGTGCCTGCGTCGGTGACTAACGATAACCATGAACCACCTGTTTGCGTGTATTGTACGATTTTCGATGGACGCTTGTAATATGTTGGGGGGCAGCGAGATACTGGAAAGACCAGACCTGTTACTGGTTGATTGTTGGCGCCACACCAGCTGCATTTTTCTTTCAAAGATCACAGTCAGCATTTCTGGACCTTAAGACTTGGGTGGTATTTTAATGGACTTCAATAAAATATGACCAACTGGACTACAGGTGACAACCACGGCCTTGCTGGTTTGTGGCTCAAGTGTTCCCAGCCGTTGATGGCAGAGCACAAGGGCAAACTTCGAGATACTTTTGTATAACTGCCTCATGAATGCCACTTCATATTTTAAAATGTATTCTAAGATAAATCAATAAATCTAGATGTTTATAAATAGCTTTTTCTGGGATAAGTGACCGAAAACTTGCAATTAGTCACTCTTCTAAGCGGCTAGCAAGTGTCGTAGATTGACCAGAACCAAATTGGAATCAAATTTACGCAGAAGTCGAAAAGGGTGGTTGCTCCTAACTTTTACGGCTTTGCAGGGAAAGCATCGTCAGTTTTTCCGTTATGTTCGTTCTAGAGTTTCAAGTAACCTCAATTTAATTACCTTCACTGTACTCCTTATAATCAGCCAAATATTTGCTTTTAATCTGCTCAGAGCGGCCCCACTAAGCATTGTGCGTGTCACTCTTGGGGAAACAAAGACCAGTAGGAATGATTGGCAACCCCTTACCTCACGCAGTCGGTCTATAAAAGAATGAAAGATAATGTCTTGACCAATCCAAATCGGCAAACTTTCGTTCTTTCCAACATATACTGATATTTAGAAATTAAAGTCTGCTCATAGCTACATTATTGTAACTGCATGAATTTACGTTGGCCACCGCAGTGTCTCGCAATGCAAAAATGCCCGTATTTATTGAAAATTCGACCTCGAAAAAAGTGTCAGCGCTAGTCATACTGCAGATGATTATTAGAAAAGGTTAGCATATATACCAGTGAGCTGGAACTCAATGATCACGGTATGCCTATGCCGGGCATTAATTGACGCGTGCGAAGGAGTACAGAGCGGAAGTTAAGGCTTCATTGAATGCAGCTTCAGTTCAGGATCAAAATCAGATAATGATCATGCTTACTAAAATCGTTTCTTTGGAGTTTATGCCTGGAAGGTCTTATGCAATAGATGTATATAGTCTTTTAAGTGAGACCCATATTTGCAATGCTTAAATCTAACATCAGCCAGGATGTACAGGGCATCTGGGGAAGGGGTAGGGTGGAGGAGCAAAAATGGCGCGGCCTCTAAGATATCGAGGACTGGGGAACGCCGTCTACCTTGCTATATGCATGAGAAAAATCGGGATGCGTTGGTTTACGTTAGACATTTTGGACGACCGGATCTATTCATTACTTCTACCTGCAACCCATCATGGCCTGAAATTACTGATGAGCTGCTCCCCGTTCAAATGCCAAAGGATCGCCATGATTTGTCCGCGCGGGTATTCCAGCTTAAGTTGAAAACCATGATGAAACTCATCACAAACTTCAAAATTTTCGGTGACGTTCAGTGTCATGTGTACACTGTAGAGTGGCAAAAGAGGGGACTGCCCCAAGCTCAAATTTTGCTCTAGCTAAAGGAAAAACTGCACTCTTATGATGTCGAAAAATTCATACGCGCAGAGTTGCCTTACCGGTCCGTTAACCCTGTTCTGCTTGAAACGATAAAAACTCAAATGGTGCATGGCCCATGCGGTCAGATAAATCCCAACGGTCCTTGCATGAAGGATGGTAAATGTACCAAGAGATATCCCAAGCGATTCCTAGGTGCAACTCAGACTGATGGCGATGGTTACCCTCTCTACAGAGGGCGCCAACCTGAGGTTGGTGGATTCGAAGCAGTTATCAATGAAAGGCGAACCGATGGGGCTGTAATTGATTGTACCGTATTGTCCCCTACTGTCAAAAGTATTCGACGCCCATATCAATGTTGAATTTTGCAACGCAGCGAAGTCCATCAAGTACGTTTGCAAGTAAATCAACAAAGGTTCTGGCCCACTTAACGCAGTTTCATTACTGGCAACGCCACATGTTCTGCATCACAGTTATGTACAAAGAGAGAGTTCAGAGGTATTTACCTATATTTACCTAATAAAACTGAATTGAACATAATTATTTTCAGAGATTCTCATATAAAGTTTGCCTACATAAGGGACAACAACATGTTAGGAAGCCCAAGGCGCTAGTCAGCAATAAACTCGTCAGGAAGTTTCTTTTTTTTCCAACTAATTCCAGTGAGGCTCCTGGTGAATTGAACTGGGTTGCCAAAGTAACCCACAAAGACAGCAAGACAACCTTAACTATGGTCGGGAAAGTAAGGAACGCTTCAGAACTTGTGCTAGCAGCAGTTGTAACCAAACTGACGGGCACCCTATTCCGAGCTCTCCGTGGGAAGAAATTCACCACTGTTACTAGCGTTTACAAACATACAAAGACGAGTACTAGCTGCACGAAGAAATTATTTCGACGTTTGCATACCTTCCTTGTGTCTGTCCCACTGGCCTACAAGTATGTTTTCATCGCCGACGTCTACGCCCAAGTAGACACAAATCACGCTGCCCGGAAATGAGTGTTTGGTCGTCACAGAGTACGCCACTGCAACAGACTGTAACTCTGTGCGTTGCGCACAGCCCTCTGGTTTTAATCACAAAAAGACTATGAATGAAAAATTGATGTCGATCGCACTGCCCTACATGCTTGTCAGCATGCCTGATCGACCTGAAGTACTCATGGCAATAGTTGAGCGTGGTGTTTGATTCTGCAACGATTAGCAAATCGTTGCGGGCCTTGAATTGATACTGCCTTGTGGTGTAGCGGGAGCCCCATAGGAAAAATTGAGTCCTCGAAAATGCCACAAGCCACACTGATTTTATGACCTGATGAATGTGGCCAACTTCTCATCGTCGCCAGTCTAGTCTGCAACCCTACATGTACCTTATTTCCGCGAATTTTCATGACTTATATCTTGCATTCTTTCACTGGTGCCCGGTTAAATAACAAGCTATCAGGTTGAACGAAAAATCTGGACAGCACACATGGTTCGTAATGGCTAGTTCACAAAAGAAAGTGATCCTCTTTTGGGGTAGTCAGCGACGTTTACAGATCCGAGGCTTTAGACTATTGGTAAAGCATTACATCCAACGTTATTTGGGGGCAGGCAGCCGTATTTGATGCTTGAAACATTAGATCCCCTTCAAGCATGCCACAGTAAACACCCCATTCTTTTGCTTAGATGGAAGTCATGTTATTGGCTACTTGTTCAATGTCAACATACACTGTACATCGTTTTCTTCTTTTGCGTTCTGTCTATGAATAGAATTTTATCTTACTGTCTAGTTCTCTAGAACGTCAGGACTGATCGCCTCTCACTTCCACTCCTTACTGTTGTTAAGATAATGAACGTCTGAGTCCCGGTGCATCTTCACTTTTAACTTACTTGAGATGCCGATGACCGAACGGGACGAGACTATCGAGGATCAGAAGGTGACACCCAAACGGCGTAAGCTACTACTTTCTGCCGAGGTAAAAATTTATATTGCTAAGTAATCGCCTTCCATTTTGTGGTATAGAAATGCCACAGTCAAAAGTCGCCGCGCTCGACCACTATCCCCATTGATGGCGATCCCTCAAAGTCCCCAAAATCCCCGAGTACTAGTCCACTCATTCCCACTGATAGTGATGACTTAGTCCCAGAGTCTTCGGATGAAGAGGATGAGGCTCGGCCATCGGGGAAATTAGAATTCCGTATCGCGAACATAAGTCGCTTTAATGATCACGTAGGTTTTCCGGTTATTTTAAATAATCTTTAATATCCTCTTAGGACCCATCTTCCGGTGAAGTTAAGGTAAGTATCTGTATCTTCCTTTTCTTCATTACTGCTCGTTGAGACAGACTCTTTTCGCTTCAATTATCATGTCGATAACTAAACTCTAAAGTACTTAAATTGACGGTAACAATGCTACTAAAGGAGTGCTATAATATATGTTGGGGTTATTTGGCGAGAATTAGTATCACTATAATTGTAAACCGTAACTTAAAATGAATTGGCAGATGGAAAAAAGGGCAGTAAATATATTTTCCGGTGATTTTATGACAGAATAAGAGTTTGCAAACGTTTGTTTTTCAAAATCTCTCAAATCCTGTGAGTTGAAGTATTAGAGTGAACTAGCTTTGGCCCAAACCAAGAATAACACATTCGCTCGTTTTCATTCAACTGACATGTTAGTTTATAGAGCAGTAACAGCTTTGTCCTCTTGTTTGTTTTTGTATGAATTGCATCTACCCCATTTAACTACGTAAGTATTTGTGGCGTTTTCAGTACGGCAAACAGTTATTCGAAAATAGAACCTTGAGTATCCGACTTTTTAGACGTCTCTCTGTTTTACAGTTTTTACTTTTAACTTCCGTGTTAGGAGTGAACTGTCAGTCACAGATCCTGAAAAATTTACAATTGTTGATCTTATTAGTGCCACTAGATCATCTTCGCATTCCCACCCTGGTCTGCATTTCCAATTAAATATTCTACATAGTAGTACGACACGTCGTAGGTAAAATAAACTGGGCATTATCTTGGGTGATAAGATAGGACATTGTTTTTAAGTATATGTAAGTACTTCAGCGCTTATATGTCCTCTCCCCTACCGGTAGGGCATAGGACTAGGCAACGCCCATAACACATATGACTTTACGCTGAATGCCAGGAAAGTTAGGGTTAGGTGTAGGGTTAACGGTAGGATACCAGTTGGGGTAGAGGCAGGACACGGGAATATTTAGCCTTCCGCTTTTATTATACACGAGGACCACATAAGTGATTCCGAGCTTTAGTTCAACCCTGCACGATGAAAATACAGTAATCCATCGAATATCGCGGCGGATACGTTGCGAGACTCCCGCGATATTCAAATATCCACAAATGGGTTTATGCATTTTTAAAGCTTACTACCCCTGTACATTCTTCTGCGTGCATTTTTGACCGTAATAAATCCTTCACACACTCTTATGAATCTTTATAAACACCTCGTATACCCTTAAATACTGCATCAGATACGTAAGGAAATAATAAAAATATATAATTGGTACATTAGGTAAGTCGTTTGCTCGCCGCTGAGTAATTGTTACTTGATTCGCATCCTACTTTTTCCCGCCTATCACTCTTTTGCTTCCTTCCCTTAGTTGCTCAGCCCCACACCAACGACAATTCGCTGCCTACCCTGGCGGATTCTTTTCCTCCTGCGTAACAATCCAAGCCCAGTTGCCACTGCCAATGGCTCCGGTAGCAATAAATCCCTCGGTTTCTTCCTCCAGTGCAATGGTGACTCCAATTCACCTTCTTGGCATTGCCATGCCAGAGCCAAGTTGACCATCGTTGCGCAAAAACCCGGTGTGGAGAACCTAACAAAACACATTGACCACACCTTCTTTTTCAAAGAGAATGACTGGGGCTTCTCCTGTTTTATCAACTGGTCTGAACTCATGGATCCCCGTCGCGGCCTCGTCTTGCCTCCGTTCTCATCCTCCTCTACCTCATCCTCCCCCTCAAACTCTCGTCACGGCTCCTGTACGCGAAGGCGGCGGGTTCGGTCAGCATCCATGGCAGAAACGGGCAGCTCATTAGATTGCGACACTAATGAACGCCAATCGCTCTCTGACGTTGAGCTAACTGAAAGCCACGACGATGCGGATGCAGCTGTCGCTGGTGACGGTGTTTATGACACGTTGGTTCTACAAGCTCACGTGTACGCCGACGCCCCACACGGTGTTGACTGGGACTCTAAGCGTTTTACCGGCTTTGTTGGCCTGCGGAATCAGGGCGCAACCTGCTACATGAACTCCCTGCTTCAAGCGCTCTTCTTTACAAACGAACTTCGCAGGGCCGTCTTCTTGATGCCCACAGAAAGCGACGATTCAAGCACAAGCATTCCACTCGCTCTACAGAGGGTTTTCTATGAACTACAGTTCAGCAACCGCGCTGTTGGCACCAAAAAACTCACGCGTAGCTTTGGCTGGGAAAGCCTGGATTCTTTCATGCAGCATGATGCACAGGAGCTCTGTCGGGTCTTGCTGGATAATATTGAAAGCAAAATGAAGGGAACCTCGGTAGAGGACACGATACCGAGTCTGTTTCGAGGCAAGATGCTTTCGTATATCCGATGCAAGCATGTGCCCTATGAGTCAAAGCGTGAAGAAAATTTCTATGATATTCAGCTTAAAGTCAAAGGCAACCGAACGATCTACGAGGCCTTTGAGGTAAGTATTTTTATCCTTTGATCACTTTAAAAACGATGAAGGAATCTCCTACTTATATTTCTTCCGCATCCAATTAATTACGCAGTGCACTAAATATAGTGGGAGGTTAACCTGCAGTGTAATTGAACTGGGTTCGAAACTCATCAACTTGATAGATTTATTAGCCTACACATTGGGCATGTCTTCGGCTTATTAACACTTGTTGATTCCCGGGGTTACCCGTTGTGCCAGGTCTTCATGCATCATCCAGTGCCATGATTATTTTCAAAAATCCTGCTTTGCTCATGTTGCTGCCTTGGCACATTTTTTATACACCCTTTCTCCCACAGCGTTTATTTTATTGCCGCTTGCTCACAAAGCTGACAATTACTAGACAGCCGATGTGAATGTATCTACCAAGAATTCAATTGCCGTACTGCGTTTGCTAGTTCTTCAGAGACATCAGAGACTTTTCGCATTGCTGCTAAATACAATTCTCTTAAGTTTAACCGGGCTACGTGGGTGGGGGTGGGCAAACAAGGGCAACGCCCCTTCATGATTCTACCGTAGGATCAAGCGTGCAGCTGCACAAGCTATTTTGAACTCTCGTGGTACCCACCTCCTACGTATAACTATTTTGACAGTTGGACCGTTGTTTCCGATGTGTATCCCACAGGGAAGGCAATCTGCGCATGAAATAGCGTATAGAGACAATAGTTTTGCGATGCATCTACCGCATTCTCCCCTTCTCTCCCATTTGGGCTCAGTTTTGAGATGGTGTGAAGAAGGCCGGAGGCATGATCAGACGCAGACGGCTGGCGCAGCGTGAAACCACGCCTAGGCGTGCCACCAAACCTCTGGTACGCACGAAAATGTCCGGAATTCCATACAGTTAAGGTTTGGGGGTTCAGATCTCACTGTGCAGGAGTAACATGAAGGCCACATTAAAGAGCCATTGTAGCCTGGCTCTCCGCTCTGACAAGAGGATTGAGTTATCCCGTCAAATGACATCCTTCCAAGCGTTTAGTGCACCGGGGTACCATCAATTAAATCATTTTATTTAGTAAATAGTATGCGCTAAGGGTTGAACGCGATCCTTCTTTCCTCGCATAGGTGCCAGTCGATTATCCCAGCTGGTCTTTCATTCAATGTTGAGGTGGCACAGTAGCCGGCCGAGCTAGACAGTCCCTCTGCGCCTGCCAACGCAACCCATCAGAATTTCATTATAAAGGATTAGGTGGCTCGGATTGCATATTAATGACAGTGCTACAGAAACCATATAAGGAGGAGCCAAAGTAAACGCTTTCAATTTATGCAAGGGATAACACTTCCGTGTCTGGAGTGGGCGGTGTGAGCTGGATTCGTGCCTAATGCATGTGCTGATGAGGTAGTTTGTACGGCAGTGTTTTACCGAAGGTTTTTGTGGCTGCGCATGTAGCCTTTTAGGTCCACGCGGTGTGTAGGGAAAGTGTGGCCAGTTGAGGAAAGTATGCTGGGTGCATGCTGGTGCACCTCTGTCAGATGGATTCTCAAGTGATCAAATGAGCCTTTGCGTGATTGGCATATTCGACGGACGTGTGGACAGGATAGTTGGGGGTCCCTGAGTCTATTGCGGTGTTGATATAGCTGGCGTTCGTTGTCATAGCTACGCATGTGGCAGAAGAGTCCCGTGCAGTGAATGAATGTGCGTGGAGAATGCGGATAGTGGAGTTGGATGCGGCGAGTGAATGCTGGAGTTTCTAGCACTGGTGCGCCGATGTCGGCGCGAAAGATTTGCTAGTGAGTGATCAGGCCGATGCATGGGACTAAGTTGCGATCGCAACGGGCATAAGTTGGGTTGTAGAGCACTTTTCTGTTGGCGAGGGTACTGGTTGATGGGACATCGCGAATGTTCTCGACGGTGGCGTGACTTGGATAGTTGGTAGTCTTCGTCACGCTGGATGGTAGTTGGCATTATGAAGGTGGTGGGAATCGAAGAAGTTGATGTTGGCGCGTTCGAAGGATAATCGCCGGCGGTGCAAGCGGTACGATAGGGAGGTTTGTATAGGCAGCAGGTGAAGTTTTTGTGTTGTTGTTACGTCGGTTCCGGAAATTACTCACGAAGCTGATCTGTGAACACATTATTAGCAACGTGGGCACACCCAGGGGAGCTGGGTGTTGACGTGGTGGGTCGGAGGTACTTGAGACTTGCAAGCCGTTCTGTTGGCTTTGAATAGGATGATCCAGTCCCTTTCATGACTTGCTGTTCCGGTTTTCACACTTCTTCTCCTGACCAGTCGAAACTGGACTAGGTCCTCCCAGGTTTCCGGATTAACTTGTAAGTACTCTGGAGAGTTTTCGGCGTGTCTTTACAATGTATTTTTGTCCTCCTTCTCGGGGAGTACCATTAAAAAACCGTCATCGAAGCCAGCTGAATAAGCGCCCACCATCGGTCCACGTGAACTGGCCTCTCTACTGCTGTCGAATGCCCCTCAGCAGGGCGTGAATACTGAGAACTCCACTTCTTTCAAGGAATTCGGTGCCCGGAATCCTGCCCTGTCATTTCAGTCTCGGTATTCCTTGGAGGCAGCTGGAGTGGAATTGATTTGATGGAGAAGTTAGGTCTTCAAGGAGGCATGCGCAAGCTCATAAGGCGGTCGCGGATGCCATACGATAGACAGGACAGTCCTCGCACGATATCATTCCGGCTGGCAACGTTGGCACCAGCGTTCCATTGCTCTTCTTTCGGCTGCTGCAGAAGAAGGTGTGACCAGCACATACCTCTAGCCGATCCCCTTTAGATAATCGGGCCTCTAAGAACAGCAACGCCCACCTTGTCTCGCGCCAGTCCTGGAGCGATAAGCGTCCTTGTTTCCAGCCGGTTACCGGTTACAAAAGGATGCACAGTCCAGGTTGCCAAAGCAATTTGGGTCACTCTATCAATCTTGGGATGGAATAGAGGTGATGGGAACGAGGGTTGTTGTTTGTTTTATTGTTTCGGCTGCGAGTTGTACATTGGTGAGCCATGGTCAGTGCCCAGGTGATATGTTAACTGTATTTGTGTAGGGTCTTTTTTTCTTGTCCCGTCTTGCACGAGGGGGTAGAAAATGCTGCCCCTGAATAAACTTGCTCCTACATCCCAGACGGTTGCGAAACTGCACTTTGTTTGAGGAAAGAGCGAGTCGAGTTAGTCTAAATTTCCTACGGTACTGTATGTCGCCTTTTGCATAAGATTTCTTGAAATGGAAAAGGAAGGCTGGGGAGGGAAGGAAAATTGTCGTGCTTCGGGTACACAGCACTGGATACCCTCATCTAGTTTGACCGCCGATTGAGGAGTTTACTCGGAGGTGGCCGTTTGGCAGAACCTAGCTTGGGGAATCCGTAGATGAGGGTTGAATGCCAGTTAGGGGCCACAAGGAGCATTCAACATTGGCATTAAGCAAGTGATGTAACCTACTACATCTGGCACGCCGAGATCCCGAGCTGGGCACCCCCTACACCCCATTTCTAGCTGTGCTGAATCTGGCGGTCACTGTCGAGCAGCCCCCTAGGTTAGCCAAAAAGAACAGAAATTGAGGCAGCTGGGTGATGACAGTCTGGTGCTATCACACCAGTCACCTCATCCAAGCTCGTATGTTCTCTGGACCCAATTTGATCACTGATGCACAGTGTGCTTGGAGAGGGAAGATCAATGCTGTCCAGGTCTCCTACACTATGCTCCAGTAAATGTCGTCATTGTTTCGGGTTGGCGAGTCCGATTGTCATGCATTAATTGTCTAACGACAGTAGAATTGAACATCATCAACCTTCACCATCACGTTTAAAAGCGGATTTTTACATGTTTAGTTGATTTTTAAACTCACCCCTTATTCTGTGCGTCTGCTTGACTTTCAACAATGTTTTTCGCGGTGTTTACTTTTGTTTTTTCTTATTACTTAGGAGTACATCACAGTGGAAACTCTTGATGGTGACAATAAGTACGACGCTGGAGAGTTTGGCTTGCAGGAAGCGGAGAAGGGCGTAATATTCACCCAGTTCCCTCCAGTTCTTTACCTCCAACTAATGCGTTTTCAGTATGACTGTATAGCAAATGCCAATGTTAAAGTTAATGACCGCTTCGAATTTCCATATCGTCTCTGTCTGGATCGTTTCCTCCGGCATCCTGAACCTAGCGTATACGTCTTGCACGCTGTTCTAGTGCATTCAGGAGACAATCATGGAGGCCACTACGTTGCTTACATCAACCCCCGTGGTGATAATACTTGGTACAAATTCGACGATGATGTCGTCTCCAGGTCTACTCGCAAGGAAGCCATAAATATGGTGAGCACCGATGTGTTTATTTATAACTTGTAGGCCTATGCAACCCAGTGCCTCTTGCTGGAGGTTTATACCTCTGGGAATAGGCAGGGTGCAAAGGCGACGCATGCATACGTAGGATATCTACTCATTCTTACTATTATTTGACGTTTTTGTTTGTTTGATTTTTTTGTTCCGTAAGTGTGTAAGCTTAAATAAGAAAACTTGAGTGACAATAGCCGTTTTGCACTTGTGCATCTGTTATTTGTTTCTGATAGAAGCTTCGTCGGCTTAGTTTTCATTTAATAACATATAGCTACCGGTACAAACATATAGAAGACAGCCTCAGGTTAACAATTCAACGACTCCATTGGGGGAAACTGCTGTTGGACAGCTTTTATCACATTCAGACAGGTATCTGTGCCAGAAGTCATACTTTTACCAATGTTTCTTAGATCCATGCGGCTGGTTCATATTAGGCAAATTGAATATTTTAATTCATGTTTTTGTGGCTTCCGCAGATCTCTCCTTTTTATAGGACTGAACACGGGACTATTCTCTTATATTTGTTCAGTGCCGCACTAGAATTGACACAGGCAGTCTCGTAGTGTAGAGTATGCTTTATCAAAAGAAATGACAATTCCCAGCCGTCTGCTCAATCAAACAATTATTTTCATCACCAACAAACCCAAGCAAGAATAGAAAAACCTTTTTCTGGTCTATTTGCCCTCCTAAGTCAGTCGTATCTCAAGTCCATGTAGCAAGACCAGATGTTTGAATCGAAGTTCAGTCCATATTCAGGTTCGGTTGGCGGACGCAAATTTATTCTTCTACGCTACTTCAAGCATTACCGATCGCAGCTGAAAAGGCGCGGACCCGTGGCAGAAATAGTTTACTACGCGTCCAACTGACTAGCTGCTTACTGCTTCCAACCCCGGAGCTTTTTGGACTAGCTTGTGATACCTACGTCTTACGTAGTTACCGAGATAACTAGCCCGGTCTCTCCATCTGTCGATTGCCCTGATTTCCGTTCAATTACCTGCCGTATTGGCTTTCTGTTACTGGTCATTGGTAGCTTTCCGACGTATCAGTTCTTTTCTCAATATTTATTGAGGCAATGGGCTACGAAACAGTACTCTGCATTGCCCGTTGAAAAAATGTGTTCCTCATATATTTTGATATTTTTTACGGGACCAGTTTGGTTCGCGTGGTGTTGTTTGGATTGTTCGCGAATCTCATCATAAACCAACCCTATTACCACGATAGACTTTGAAAACTCCAACGCCGACGTCACGAAAGTTAGCACCATACTTTAGTCCTTACGCCGTTGCAACACACAAACGCCTTCGTTAACGACATCGCCCCACTCTAACTATCATCAATCTCTACAAAATTTCTCAGAAGATCGTGCAGTTGCTTCATTATTGTACTTAACAGTACTTTTACGTTTTCTTCAGGGGTCAGTTATTCCTCCTCCATCTTCATCTTTTCCCCTTACGCCTCCTTTATCCAGTCCTTGTCCGCCAAGATTGTCTGTGTGGCTTTATGATTGAGTTTTGGCGCGCTCCCCGCCAAACTATCTGTTCCAAAGTCCAAAACCCGGTGGTTTCACCTTTCACCATTTAATTACCTTGTTGTATAGAACTACGGTGGCACTGACAATGAGCATGGTTACATGTTCAAGCACTGCACGAATGCCTACATGCTCGTCTATATTCGCCGATCTGCCCTTCCAACTGTCCTGCGACCTCTATCAAGTACCGACATACCCGAGTCTCTGATCGGTCGTCTGGAGGAGGAACGTCTCATCGAAGCAGACCACAGGCGAGCGAAAGCGGAGTCCCACCTCTACACCTGTGTCCTGTTGGTCCTAGAGGAAGACTTCTACGGTTGGCAGGTTAGTACACCACCTACCCGCTTCCCCGACTTGACTTTCAAGATTAATTTCTTAAGCGGAATTAGCTGTACAGGAAATGTTTTTTTTTTACATGTTCATCAGCCTGGTATTTAAACATAAATGGACTACTTCTCAATGGTAGACCTTCACCAACCCGATTTTTACTTACGCTACACGACTTGACAATATACTATACTGTTCGGGTTGGTTAATTCAATTTTCTTTCCTGCATACGCAGGAATCAGGTTTTTCCAATGTGCCCCTTTAAATTCTAACACTAGTAATGCAGTCCGCCTCGCAACACGTCCCGTCCTGCTCCACAGAGATTTCATTATCCTCCATTTATTGACAATATTGAGAGTGTGCACAAACTCACTATGCAGAAACACTACGCCCCTAATTTGTTATTGGGAAGGCATTTCTGTGATTACTCACCTTTGGGCTTCGCTTAATTAGTCACCCGTGAAATTGAATCTATACCGGCAGTTCCCCGTCAACGAAGCTAAGTTTTCTACTAGCCCTGGTCTCTTCGCAAAAACAGAGGCCAAAATAATAGAACGTCAAGTTTTATGTAAGTTTGAGTGCATTGTACCGAAACCATGAAATTCAATTCCGGAGGTTTCCATAAAATCTGTTTTGTCTCGGTATTTTTCATCCTGGTTCGCTTTGTGTTTTCTGGTGATTGCATGACACGGCCTTAATTGCGACTGTTAGTGCTCGATTTAGTTGTCCGGGGTTTTCGTTAGTAGTACCTCTCTTTTGGCCGCCCGACTCTCCTCACTAGGTTTTCTCCCCTAACAATTTGACACGTTTAAACCTGACTGTAGCGCTGGTTGGATCAGGACATTTCTACTAGTGGTTCACGATCGCTATGCGATGGTGTTTTATAGGGCAGTCGACGTACTGAACTGCAAGCTGCGTATCCCCAATTTCTTACCGTCCAGTCAGTTTATTTAGCGACCAGCCACCCCTGGACCTACTGAGTTGCCGGAAGCCACATTTAAAAGCACGCCTGTCTTCCAGCAGCAATGCCAACCACCCCTTAAGTGTATATCTTCTGGAGGTTTCGAAAGTAGCGACATAACATTGTAAACCTTGAATGCCAATGTTTGGCTCCCCTTTGGTTTTTGATTGATTTTTATGTAAATATAAGTGTCTACTGAAATTCAGGTAGTAGCCCAAGTGAAAACCTTTATGAAGTAGGAACCAAAAAGGACAGCATTGAAACCAGAGGTAATTCACGGCAAACCCTTATGAGTTCCGTCATGCACTGGCACAAAACTGGTGAATCCCGCGTGTCCGGGTTTTCGGTATGGTAAATTATTTAATTGCTGTAGCCACAAACTAGGCTACCTTGAGTCTCTGGCCGAAAACCCTTAACTTCGGACACCCGTTCTGTCGCTTGGAGGTGAGCGCACCATCTAATGCAAATACCGAAAGAAATATCTTTATGTGATTCACTTGAAAATTTTGGGTAGAGCAATGCAAGGTGATGAGTCGGTTTGATTTGAATAGGTAACATAGTGCTGTTGTCTATGCACCGTGCGGTTTTGTAACATCGGTAGCTCGACCGAAACCTGGCAGCTATTTTAGTCGTCGGAATCTTATAGAATTTCATCATCTGAAAGAATTATTTTTTCTTATCGAAAGAATTACATGAATATAATTATACTATAACTTATCGTGCGAAATAACCCCCAAGATAGGTCAGTCAAATTGTGTGCCCTAAGACGGAGTACCTTTCGGTTTTTAAAAGTTTCTAATTATGAGATTTTTTAATACTGAAGTGTCCATTTATAGAGAATCGTATCTGTTCATTTGTCACTGCCGCTTATAAAACCTGCACAATAATATGCATCAATTGTAAACGCTTATGAGTATCATATAACGTCTTCCGCATAGGATTTATACCTTTATGTATGCAGCATGTACATTGAAAACTGTCAGTGCAGTTGTAACGACAGGTTGGGTTCGCAATTATTCGGCACTTGTAGGTATTTTAGTAAGATTATATCGTGGGGTCGTATGGGCAAAGTGTAAAGCGCGTTCCGCGGGTTTACAAACACCTGCTTTTTGGAGAGAGGACGGTCGGGGCATGTCAAGGAACAAATTAGATCCAAATAGTTTTGTTAAGTAAAAAAGTTAAGAGGGCAAATTGGGTCGCGTACTCAAACATTGGGAGAAGACACTGAATGAGCTTTACTATCATCGCTAACCCCCCGCCCGACCAATGGCGAACGCGTATATAAGGGGGTGTGTGCCCAAGCCTCGGGCGAAGTAACTGAGAGACATATTCCAGCGGTTTCACCAACACCAACCAGGAAAAAGTTCAAAGAACAAAAGTGGCGAGATTATGTAAACCACCCTACTCAAAAATTGTAAGCAAGCGATAATTCCCGTGGTTAGTTCAAAAAGGCCAAGTTTTCTTAGTTTGCCGATTATGGCATTTATGGAATGCGGTTGCCTTCGAAGAACCACTCTGCAGTTCAATGCCATCAGCAAATCCCAGCTGGATCGATGGGTGGCGTGTAGAAAACCGAAAAGATTTTAGGTAATTCAACCTACTACAAATTTGTAAGTAGTTGGTTATTAAAGATAGGAAAATATCCGACCTCTCTATATAACCTCTCCGCATATTCTAAAGAAAATGGCCACATAAATTTATCTCATTGATTTTCGATGACCTTATAAATTCAAAATCTATTTCATAGAAATGATGCACGGCAATATTTTTTCGGGGAGGTTATATATATGGTCGCATATTTTCCTATCTACAGTAATTGATGTTGGTGATACCGTTGGAAAATGTCTCTCAGTTACTTCGCCCGAGGCTTGGGCACACACCCCCTTATATACGCGTTCGCCATTGGTCGGGCGGGGGGTTAGCGATGATATTAAAGCTCATTCAGTGTCTTCTCCCAATGTTTGAGTACGCGACCCAATTTGCCCTCTTAACTTTTGTACTTAACAAAACTATTTGGATCTAATTTGTTCCCTGACATGCCCCGACCGTCCTCTCTCCAAAAAGCAGGTGTTTGTTAGCCCGCGGGGCGCGCTTTTCACTTTGCCCATACGACCCCACGATATAATCTTACCGAATATTCTTCTGGCAGGCCATCAAAAAGAAGCTCCTTGAAAAGCTGGAGCACTGACGTCGCTCACATATCTTAGGAGTATTCTGTACGACGATTAATATTATAACCTTATTTGGGTAAACTTTTTAAATCAGAAACTTATTTCAAAATTTCGGTTGATGTTTCATGAGATAACAAACCTAACTATCGTGTTTTGGCCATAATAGATCGTTCACGTCGGCTACATAGGCGACAGTAAGTAAACGAGTCACAGTATTTATGTTCCAGAATCTCTGTCACTTCTTTTTTGTCTGGCAGGTGTTTGTATATCCCAATGAAAATTTGAATCCCTTTCCGCCGATGAGTGGTTTATGTCTAGTGGGCTCCACGTTCTGTCTGCGTTCTTGCGTTCTGTTGCCGCAGTCAATAATTAATAAACTCTTATGTAGTATTTATTCGCTGACTTCGGTTTAAAGTCTTCCGGGTAATATTCTGAATTTAAAGTCATCGTTGCTCACAGTCTTTACACTTTACACTGGGCCTCTTTCTTCAATATGCCTTTTATTCTGTTAAAGGGGTTTGACTTGTGTGACCTGGAGACCTTGGCCACGCGCCGAATAAATGTCCCTAAAACGGCATCCCTCAGTGATCTACTGCAAATTGTAGCCGTTCACTTACGCGAAAGAGCTAACCGAATCCGACTCTGGCGCGTCCAACCAAGGTAAATGTTGGCCCTTCTTCTTTTCATCTGTAACCCCGCGAGGTTTTCGGAGTTTGAACTGGCCTTTCAGCTTATTTCTCCAGCAATTAAATATTGTATGATGCCATATGTCCATTTTAAACAAACCAGTCCATGGCTAACTTAATCTACGATTATGAAAGCATCTGTGCAAAAAGACGTTTTTTCTAGCCGCAAACTTCTGTTTCTCTGTAGTTAGTCAAATTTTCTTCTGATGAAACTATAATTATAGATCATAAGCTCTCTGTTGAATTTGCCTACACCAGACCGGTCAGTTTAAAGCTCAGGGTGACCTTTTTCCATTATACATAAAGTGCACGATGCCTTTCTGTCAATATTTTGATTTCGCATCCTCTAGGCGTTCGGGCACAATTCGCGTGTGTGCCTTTAACCAGACGTCACGACAACATGCATCGGATCAGGCCCAACATAGGCCCTCGAACGCGACTGATGGTCAGCCAGAACAGGATGATCCCATGGCAGCCCTCACTGCATTGGCTAATTCGTACCAGGCCAAAAGTGGACTCGGCTCTGTTAACTCCGCCAAGGTTCTCCGACAACCCCCAGGTGAAATCCTCATACCTGCCTCAGGAATGCTGGCCGTATGGGTGCAGACTGTTTCTCCAGAAGAGCCTCTGTCTGCTGAACTTGCTCCATTTGATTCCAGCTGTGATGTCCTTATATTCCTCAAGTTCTTTCAACCCCCAATTTTCCCACCGTTTCCTCCGACCCCAACGCTCCCCGAGGTATCCGATAGTGTCTCACCACTCCTGCATTCTCTTGGCACACTGAATTACGTCGGCTGGATCACCTCATGTCTGGACGCCCCACTGCGTTCCCTGATACCAATGCTGTGTCATCGAGGTCTCCTGCCCTCTACCGACACTCCTCTTCTCCTCTATGAAGAAATCAGAGTGGGCGAACTGCGTCGGCTCAAGAATTTGGACGACCCAATTCGCAGCTGCTTCAGCGACAGTCCTGATGCTCCTATACTCGTCTATCAGGTTTTACCGGTTTCGGGGTCCTCTAAGGCCATCCCTGAGCTGTTGCACTCCGGTGAGATTATCCTAGCTGATGATATCTCTGCCATGTCCTCTGAACAGGACGTGCCCCACCCAGCCGGTGAAGTAAATTCGCACGGTGATGTTACTGGTGAGGCTGCCACTACCTTGCCTACTACGGTATCAAGCATATCAAAATCTGTAAAGCCACTTGACAAGGACTTGCGCCGTCACCACCCAGTCAGGATTCCAAATATCCGTAACACGAGCAAAATGGTGTTACAGCGTCGCGGCCTTGAAAGACTACATCACCGGTCCAAACAAACGCATTTTTATAACCGATTGTACAGACCGTTTTCCAAGTCCCTTCATTTGCGTGACATCACTCTCCGACGTGCCAAAAACAACCTGAATTTGAAAGTGAAAAAAGCAGTTCCTACCGGCACTGCCGCTTGTATTCCTCTGGCTCTTCGAAAAAAGAATCATCTGAAATATGTCCATCGTTCGAATCACTCAGTTAATGCACAATCATGTTGTCAGTTTGTTCCTTACTTTTTCCGTGAGCTTCTCTCCCGCGTCCCTGTAGAGTTTTGTGAACTACACTTTCCTTGGAACCTTCTCGCTCCAATTGACTCATCCTCTGATTTCAAACAATGTGCTGTTGTTCTACCACCAAAGGCTGATAACTGCCTCCTGCCAGGTGTTCCCTTCGCCAACAGGACCTCATTTGCCTCCAACGCTCTTTTCGCCACCATGTCTGGGAAGTCGCCCAGCTTTACCGTTCGTCTTTCTCTCAAAAATTCCTGTCGATATCTACTTCATTTGTTGGCTTCTCACCTTAATACTGAGCCCCAGTTCATCCAACTCTTTAAACCTATCTACTTGGGCAGCGGTGACAAGGAGTTTGTTGCTATTCCCTCCGCATTCCTGGGCACGCTTCAGGGCCTACTTTCTGTCGCAGGCAGCGCCAACAGCTGCAATATGCATCATAATCATCACACTCCTGCCCTGGGCGAGTTTGGAAATCGACCCTTTACCGCTTTTCTGCAGAGGTCACCCGCCTCCGTCCAGCGCAAGGCTGCTCCCACGCCATTAGTAGGCGGTCTATTCCAACAAAATAGCGCTCCGCGGTTGCCACCATCGGGTGGCCACCACAAGAACCTACACTCGGCCACATCGCCCTCTTCTTCTGCTGTACAACTTTTCTACCAACGCCTCCCCATGCCCCTGTCAGCCTTGGAGAGTCTGTGTCAGCTGCGATGCGTCTTTGTGGACTCACTGCGTGTGCGTGACGTTGCTCGTGTCACCTTAGTAGTGCCACGCACAAGCACTGTTCGTGAGATTTTAGAGATTGCCAGGCATGAACTGGAGAAAGCAGGCGTTTTGTCGCCGTCGCCAGTGAAACAACAACAACAGCGACAGTCACAGGACGGGCCTCTGCGGCCCGGACAGGGCGGAAAGACTCGCGCTTCGCCGGATGAGCATACAGTGGAACCCTTGCGTCTCCTGGAAACTCTAAACTCCTGGATAATACAGCAATACGCACCGGAAAGGCTGGCCTCTAGTCTTCAGGTAGGACTAGTTTATTTGATACCTTCTTTTCTCATAAAGTATCTGCATAATTATAATTGAGATTAAGCTACCCATCCAAGTTTATAATTAAGTGCGATGGCCTGCCCAAACCATATTCGGTGATGGGGTTCAGTTTGGTCAAAGCCACACAGGCAACGCGCTAGGCGAACACGTCCATTAATGCTTGCGCTAGAAAGCCAAATAGAGGAGTAACATTCATGCCCAAATCCACCATTGGTGATGAAAGTTCAGTAGGTCACGGCTTGCAAGCCGGCTATCAGGTAATTAGCGCACAAGCGGGGAACTCCGCGATAAAGGAGGAGCCGTTAATTGTCATAGGTATGCTATAACATAGAGACTGTATCCTATAAATACTGCGATTCCCTGTGTATGAATTACCCGTTTCTGCTATTGTCACATCTTCTCAATTACTTCATGGGACCCGCATTTTCACTTGTATTGGTAATTTATAGTTGACGCTGGCGTCTATGTATTACCCCAATATTCTATGAAAACCTTGTGCCTTGTCCATAGCCTAAAAAACAGAGGTTAAGCACCTATCTCCTCTTAGTTCCTTCGTTCTCTTCGGACTCGCGGCAGCGGTTGCTAGAGTGAGCGTACGGAGACTAAATTATGCTACGTTTGCTTTCTTTCTCCCAAATGTAGGATTGAGTACTTATTTTTGTTGGTTTCGAAGCCATTGCATAACTTTGTGTGAATGATGCGACACAGTTTATAAACACTATATTTTCGTTTGTTCTGTTGCGCCACTGCCTAGTGAAGGCTGAAATCCCTACTGTCAGATCGTCGCTTAAACTGAGTCATTGTTATTATAGTTAATCAGATTAAATTTAGTCCCTCAAAGCGAGGAAATACAAGGAGTATGTTTTTTCTTTCAACGAATGATTTGGCTGCTACGTACAGCAGGTGACGATGAACTGTTAACTGTATTTAGTTTGCCGCAACATGTCCTAATCCCACTTTCCTTACACGATCAAAGCGTTCCTCCACATGCCAGACTTTCCTAACTGATCAGAGCCAGTCTATTTCTTCGCTTTATGGACGAAATTTCATAAATTGCACTTCAATAAATTCGCGTGAGCTAGTATTAACCATCCACCACACGAGCCACGCGTCAATCGGGCTTCGCATAGGCTGCCACTATCCATAACTATTCCTGTACATTCAAGGGAGATGGTGTGTGTGTCGTAGCCCGTAGTTGGATCAGGAATCCCCGCCGGAATCCAAACTGGGAGTAGTTGGGAGACGGAGAAAAGCCGCGACCTCGACCGGCTTGAGCCACAGGTCCGCGGGAGTGAGGTGGGTGCCTGGCGGAGAACTGCAGGCGAACAGATGACGGCAGTCATGCGGCGAGACGCCGCAGTCGGGACAGCAGTCGGGTATGGATGGTTCGAGCCGGTGTTGGCACTGGCGAAGGAGCATGCCGTAGCCACTGCGTAGCTGCGCCAGGGTACAGCGAGTGACCCTCGGGAGATGTCGTTCCGAGGCCGCAATCGGAGGTGGATAGCCACCCAAAAGGACCGAGGGACGGTAACCTCGTTTCTCCTCGACAACGACTCTCTGGTGGAGACGCTGGAAGCCTGTCTTGGTGGCAGCGCTATCAACAGGTAGATCCGCGAGAGACGAGGCAACAGCTTCCTTGTGGAGTGCTCGAATAGACGGCCGGACTTTGCGGCAGTTCTCGGGAGCGGTGCAACGGTGATGATTGGGATGGCCGGGTTGCGAACAACTCCACCAGATTTGCTGGCTAAGGAGAGTGTTGTGATGGGTGACCGGTAGAACAGAAGCTTCCGCATGAAGATGATCTATAGGCGACATTTTATAGAAACCCGTGATCGTGCGGAGGGCAGCGTTCTGTGCTGACTGAAGGCGGCGGAGGCTGGAAGAGCTCATCGTAGGAGACCAGATTGATGCCGCATAACTGAGGTGCGGCTTGGCCAGCGCCTTGAAAGCAGTCGACAAAGTCTTTCGCGCAGCCCCAGGATGTGCCTGCTAGAGCCTTGAGGACCTTGGTGCAGCGGCTTACTTTGCTTGCGGTCTCCCTGGCATGGTCTGCGAACGTGAAAAGCCGATCAAAACGCACACCAAGGAGTTTGGGCTTGTGGACGAGCGGTAAGGACGCCCCATTGACGGTGATGACCGGGTGACGATTAAACTCCTTCGGATCAAGCGTAAAAACAGTTACGGACGACTTGGCTGCCGAGATCGTCATTCCGCGCTGGGTGAGGAAGTTTTCGTTAACAGGCATGAACTCCGTGAGGAGCTGTGCAGCCTGATCGATGTCATGGTGCCGGCAAAAGAATGTAACATCGTCCGCATAGGATACCACTTGCACAGGTGCCCGGGGGAGTGGGAGCTCTGGCATGTAGATGTTAAAGAGCGTCGGGCTGACCACAGAGCCTTGAGGGACGCTACAGGTCTGCTTATGGGGCTTAGAGAGAGCGCTTCGGAAAAGGACACGATCGTGACGGCCACAGATGTAAGCCGCAAACCATCGGACCAGGCCAGTCGGGACGTTTAGCGAGACCAAGTCCTGCAGGAGCTGATCGTGGCGGACGCAGTCAAAGGCTCGTGACAGGTCAATTGAGACTGCCACGGTCCGCGAAGCGGGCTTCTGTTGATTGAAGCCCTCGAGGATAGCATCGCTGAGCTCGAAAAGCGCCGTTGTAGTCCCACGACCCGATCGGAAACCATATTGGTGGTAAGATAGTTCCGCCACCGACGTCAGAATTGGGGTGGACGAGCCGTTCCAGGATCTTCGCCAATGGACTGAGGAGGGCAATTGGACGATAAGAGGTCGCTAGGCAGGGGTCCTTACGCGCTTTGACCAGGGGGATAATGATCGACTGGCGCCAGCAATCAGGGATGATTGAAGTTCCCAGTGAAAGGTTGAAGAGGGCGGCAAGGTAGGCAGCCACCTTCGGGCCGATGTGGCGCACATGGATAGGCGCCAGACCATCTGGTCCTAAGGCTTTCGAAGCTCTCATTTTCTTGAATGCGGTGAGGATTGCATCAGCCGAAAAGGAAATGTCTGGGGGTGGGGCTTTATGGAGGAGACGAAGAACGGGGCGCTGGCTTTTGAGACTGGGCGCCGAGCGGGGCGAGAACAGCTTGTTCATCTTCGCGGCAATCTTACCGTTGTTGGAAATGAACTTGCCGTCCCCGAAGCTAATAGGCTGGCTAGATGTATCAGCCCGGGGTTCGGTCAGGTTGCGTAAAAGCTTCCAAGTGGCAGCTGAGTTGCCGCTGAAATTACAATCTCAAACTAGTTCATGCCAGCGTTGGCGTTTGCCATCGTTGATAGTCTTAGTAATTAAGCCATTTAGTTCGCCAACGCGCGGGTCTCTGGCATCACGCGCTCGTATTTCGTCTCTCTTTCGTTCCAGGCGGGAGGCTTCGGGCGGATAGTTAGGACGGAGAAGGGGAATGCGGCCGTTAGGGATGTGGTGACTTGCTGCTGCCAGGAGTAGTCGACGAAGGGCTCGATCCGTCGTGTGGACACAGGTGGGAGGCAGTAGGCCATCGATCTCGGATTCGCATTCGGTCGTGAACGCTGCCCAATTGGCTTTCTTGAAATTAATGAAGTGCCGGTTTGGGGCCTTGATACGCTCGGCGGCGGTGGCCAATTCGAGCACAATGAGGAGGTGGTCGCTACCCAGGCTGATTTCCGTGTTCCACATTGTGGAGGCTACCAGACTGAGACTGGCGAGGGAAACATCGGGCGAGCTGGAGGCGCCGTTCGTCGGGAGCCGCGTTTGACTGTTCTCGTTGAGAACGGCAACGGGGGCGTGTTCTATTTCATCAGCCAGAGCTTCTCCTCGGGGGTCGGCTGCCAAGTTAGAGCACCACAGGTCATGGTGGGCGTTGAAGTCACCTAGCACCAAACTGTCTCCAGAAGATAAGTAGGGAGCGATAGAGGCGGTGAAACCGGGAGGACAACTGGAAGTTGAAGGGATGTACACGTTCACGATGGTTAGCGGCGCCGGGCCAATGTCAATAAAATCGCCAGTACTTCCGTGGGATCGGCTCCAAGCAGGGGCAGCTGGTGATGGGCAATGGATTTGTCCACCAGGAAGGCCAAACCTCCGCCTTTGTTGCGGCCGCGGTCGCGACGGACAATCGTGTAATCGGCACAGTGGAGTTAGACCACTTTGTCTCTTGGATAGCCGCCACAGCTATGCTGTGCGAGCGCATGAAGGCCAGGAGCTGGTCAAGCTTCTCAAGGAGGCCGTTGGCGTTGAATTGTAAGATTTTAAGACCAGGTGGTGAGGCAAGGTCGGAGACCAGAGGATTTGGGTTCAGGACTGGACGGGCTGGAGGCATGGAGATCGGTGGGGGCACGGGACAGCTGGGACACGCGAAGGCGGGTGACCAATCGGCAGCCGTGACGAAGCCACTGCAGCGGAGATGGCACCAGCCATTGCAGGAGCCGCAACGTACAGACCAGTCGCGGCGGCCCAGGCGGACTCGGCAGAACGAGCAGTACCAGAGAGGTCCAGGGTTGGCCTCAATTCCGGCGGCGAGGAGGAGTCGGAGCAGCGTGGCTGATCCAACGTAGGAAGATGGGTGTAGCAGACCTTGGCCGCCGGGAGGGCGGGTGGGAACGCGATTCGTAGACGCGTCTGCTGTGGAGATGGTAATGCATCTAGACGTAGGCTTCATGCCAGCCACAGCATTTGCATATCTGACAAGCTCGGACAGCCGACTAATGCACTAGAAAGGGAAGAGAGAAAAACGGACAGTGGGCATTCGTACTGGCGAAACCACGGGGCATTCTAACGCACTTAAATCTCTAACGATGTGATAATAGCCGTAGCTTACAAAACCATCGACTACTGGGAAGGTGGGGGGAGGGGGCAGCTTACTCTGTTCACCTCAGTAGCGAGATTCGGACTCAGTATCTCTTAACCTGAACCCCCATCGCGTATATCACGTGCAGACAGCCACTATGCCTGCACCCGCCTCCCATCCTCCTAGTACCGCCTTGTAGAGCGTACGGTAGATGCTACATATATTTTTCTCACTGTAACTTAATCCACGCGTGAGCCAACGTCCTGCGCCCAGTATTACAGGCGTAGGTTGCTGTTGGGTAGATAAATATCCGCCGCATGTTGGTTTGTGCCCTGTAAACCGTTACAGCCTTTTGACCGCCGCCGCCGCCTTGCTGTCAGCCAAGCTCATCACTTTTCGATTTTTTCCTTCCTTGTGAATTGCGTTAAGTAAAATTTATAACTTTGACTGCTTGTTTTCCATTGATCGTTTTGCCTTTTCCCTCCTAGCTCCAGGATAATCGTCTGCTTCGCATCGAAGTGGAACCCCTTGAAGAACGTTCGACCCTCTTTGACGGGCTGACTGTGTCGCCTAGTCGGTACGAAACCGCGGAGGGCGGCGGCACTCCACTCTCATCGGCGGAGACAATAACCAAAACAGCCCAAGGGTTAGCCAGTTCTCCCAACGCCGAAGAACACTTGTCCAATTTCATCTATTCGAACGCATTGCAAAACCTTTGTCAAGGCTTCAGCGGGGAACGTGGAGTAGACGATGAAGAGGAAGATGATGACGAGGACGATGATGAAGAGGAGGATGAGGAAGACGAGGACGACGACGATGGTGAGGGCGATGTTGCAAATGTCGAAGAGGATGCGGAAGATTTCTCCAACTGTGAGATGGAGGATAATGACCTTGATGAGGATGAAGATGAAGAGGAGGAGGAAGAAGAGGGTGCGGACGAGGATGATGACGACGAAGATGAGGACGATGACGCTGATGACTTCGATCCCAACAGACTTTCTATGCATGAAGCTAGCAACGATGAAGATATCAGCAGGGTGCTTAAAGTAGTCAGTTGTTTTCTTGCTCTATCTCTAAGATTGAACCCATTTTTTGCTTGTAAAATTGGCAAACGACTCCTAAGACCACTCACTCAAAAAGCTAGCATATGGGTTGGGTGTCTAGTCTACGCACTGTATCTTCATAGATCCTGTGGGCTGTGTGGTATTTAAATACTGCCGAAACTCAATCCTCTCCTAGCCGCGTAGGGCCAAAAATACTATTTCATTGTCGCCTGACACGTTATGATTCTACAGGAACACTGATATTCAACTGAATCTGGCATAGGTCTTTAGCGGACTTCCTGTTACGTGTATGTACGCGTGCACAGAGTTTGCGCCTCGCTTCGCTCATCCAGTTTTTAGTTCGTCAATGGCCATACGTGAGGTGTATATGACTGCTGCATCTTCGAGATCCCCAGCAACTTTACTACACTGATAGGGTTTTCTGCTCATGTGGACATTTGACCTGGGTAGAAAAGCCGCACAGTGTAGTCTTATTGGCAACACTCAGTCGACGTAAAGCTCTTCTACCGCGTCCGATTTTATCTCCAGTTTACTAAACTCTTATTGCCGTGCAAGTCATGATAATCACCCATCTACCGTCGATAGTATTACTATCATAGTTACTGCAAAATAGGACATCTTGTTAGTGGTACAGTAGTCGCCGGTTATTAAGCCCACAGTTAATAGGCCCAGCCGCGTATTAAGCCCAAGTCAGCTTGGGACGGAATTTTACATAGCAAAATCCGCCGGCTAATAAGCCCAGTCGCCGGCTACAAAGCCCAGTTTGCCAACAGGATAGAGTGAGATTCTCAGGAAAAATACAATTTGTGCCAGTGATCGATGATTTGTCTTCTTTACTAATAGATTCTCATCTCCCTGCGTGCTCTACACATAATACAGTACGTATCTAATGTATAGTGCCCATCCTGCGTTCGCTAATCAAAAACTAGGACACTTCGGTTAGTGCGCCCGCCGCTTATTAAGCCCAATTTGGTCTGGGCCCGAGGTGGGCTTAATAACCGGCGGCTACTGAATAGCGTTATGCTTGGCGACAGGGCCCTGATCAATAAAATGCACAAAGGCGGTCTACATAAATGTATTCGTTTGCTCAATAAAGTTCAGCATTTTTGTCGAACCTCTTCAACCGTCTATTCCTCTCAGATACAGAGAAGGCTGAACACCTCATCATCGGTTTCAGGTGCTATACAGATGGCAAAATGTTCACTTTGCAGGATGTGGTAGTTTGTCCGTCTGAATCGACAAGGACCGTCACGGTCTCTGTGGACAGTGAATCCCGCTCGACATCTATCTTGTACTTTATTCCCACATCGCCATTTTCTAATGATTGAGTGGAGGATATTCGAAGATTGGTCACAGTAGCCATGCCATGAAGCCTATATCTTTTCGCCTTCCTGATATTGCTGTCATGGATGAGGAAGAAGATGAGGGTAATTATAGTGGAGACACTATAATTACCCTCGTTTTGTTGCTACTTCTCACCTCTGAAGATGGACTCCTCCAAGAGTTCGAAAGCTCGGGACAATACATCTATTGATCCGGTGCTCGACAATTCTTCTTCCTTATTCATGCAGATACCTCGAACGCGAACCTTCTTATTTATTCGGGATATTGCTATCTCTCGCGTCTTTTACCTATACGGTTGATTCCCTATCTCATTAAGTGTCAACCGACACTAAAATGTTTCGATCCGAGCAAATGACTTACGTAGCGTTGTAATATCGGGAGGCCAGCTTATGAACGAGCTTCTTTCTGATCGTCTGCAACCTTAATACCATGTAAAAGTTCCCATCTAAGTAGCATGAATTTTATAATCTGTTTTCGATGCTCCCATAAATTCAATTGCATGGAGAAAGACATGCACACAATTATTCTTTCTTGTACTGGCCGGGTAGCAAATTACGCCTGCTTCAAATTTTTTTTCCTTGAAATAGGAATATATTTCGGTTTTATGAGAACAATTTTACTTTTTTCTCATGGCAAAGTTGACAGATATAGGCTGATAATCTTAAAAATAAAAAGGGCTCAAGAGAACAGGTCTTGACGTTTTGTAGGGCTTAGTTGGCTCGCTATTGCCAAATCGTTGAATGCACTTAATCGAGGGGCAGTTGAGGTGACGTGCCGTGATCTGCTTGCCGGTCTCGAACTGATCGATTGTTTTCCCGATCACTTCCTCGGCTCTATGGCGCATGTTTGGTGGACATTTTAGTTGCGTGCCTTTTCAGTCACCACCTCAATGGTGAGAGGAGGTGACTGGTTGAAACTTTGTCGGTACTGTTCGCTCTGGTGTCTCTTTGTCTGCCTCGAGTCAGTTCTTCATTGGGCTGTCTGCGCGCCTTTCGGAAGTTCTGTGTGACTGTCTTGTCTTGAGCTTCGTGTATGTAATGACGTACGATCGGGTTAGACCAACAGTCAGCTTGCAACGCATCTTGAAGAAAGTAGCTACCATATGAGGCTAGGGTAAGTCATATACAGAACGCCTAACACTTGCGACGTGGTATCCAAATGGTTACTCCATAAACAGGCATATTGACCTTCCTGCAGCTTATAGAGTCTTGCATGTTGGACTGTAGCATTGTCTTTCTTTTATCCTTAGAAGGTTTTAAGTTTCCAAAACTTTCCATTGTATGTTTCAATTTCAGTTACTTAGTCCTCCGGTGGATAATCTGGGGAGTCTCAAGATTATTAACAGTCCTGAAGGAGATCGTACGGGCGACGCCATCTTCCCCGACGGTCTCGTTCTGCCTCGGACAGCACCGCCATTCCCGCCCACTTACTCTCCATCCCCAAAGCGGAAGGATGTCTGCACGCCTGCCACTGACGAGGACGTGTCTGCCGAAATTCAACAATTTGTCACTGTGGCAAAGAAGCCTACCAAACCGCCATCTGGCGTTGTCGTTGGCGATCGAACGCCCAAGTTCCAGGAGACTTATCGCAAGACCACTCGCCAATCTTCGACGCCCGTATACGATGCCGCATCGGTGGAGGCCGAAGATGCTCAGGGAGAAGAAGCAGACGCTGCAGAGGCGGGTAACGATGATGAAAATAAGTGCCCTGGCGCCTCTCCACTTAGTCTCTCTCCACTCATCCTTCGAGCTCCACTGGCAAAACGGTCATCACCGACCTCCCCACACTCCCTTCTCCGCCCCACGGCAAAGTCCCTAGTTGTAGCCTGTGGTCACTTCTTTCGCGGTGACCCCAACTATGGTGGCTTTGGCAACCCTTTTACTTTTGTGCTGCACCATGGCGAACGTGTCTCCTCTCTGCTGGAGCGAATTCGACTACGTCTAGGTGCCAGTCCTCAGGAGGCCGAGAAGTGGCGTCTGGCGGTGCTGCCCGGACCGATACCAGCTGTAGCCAGTCACCTCGGGTTAGAGCGCTTGCTGGATCCACTGGTGCCCACACAAGAGAGCCTTCTGATGATGATGCGTCCGACGTATCTGTCCACTGACCGCAATACCTGCATCAATCTCTCCGTCTTCCTCACTCCGATGCTGGCCAACCTTCTGAGTCGGGCAGGCGCCGCAAATTATGGACCGGATGATTCAGACTCCTCGGACCTAACAAGACTCCTTCTGCTCTTTGGCATGCGACCCTGGTTGGGAATCGAGCACAAGATCCCTCCGAAGCGTCCACGATGTGTTCTTTCAGAAAAACCTATACGTATTTTGAACTGACTTTGATGGACATGTATATTTTTCGCATTGGAAGACCAGACGCTGGGGGGTGTCTCGCGGAGCTACCTTGAATTCCTCTCTGTTTCTAAAGATGACCAAGCTTTGCACATTTATCAGGAGTATTACAAAGACCCTCACTCTTTTTCCTCCTAGCTTTTTTTAAAAGTGCGATACGGAGTCTTTGGTTTTCTTTTTTACCTGTGAACCCAACCAGTCCCCTGTTAGCCTTTCCTTGCTGCTCCCTGTTTTTTTCCACACACAACAAACCCGCGTGGAATGCTACCTTCTGCTGGCTTTTTGTTAGGACTTACTCCCGCCGGCTTGTGAATATTAAAAGTTTGAACACTGTAAAGGCAGTAGCTCATCTTTCTGTTCGTTTTTGCTTCACTCCGTTTGTAATGTATGCGGGTTTCTGATGTGCAGTGCTTGGTCAAAGTTTGTCAATTAGGCTGCCTACCTGAGCCGGTCGTGATTGGTTATACTGTCCTGCTGGTTTCTACCTCGAGCATATTGAAGTTACGGGCATTACCGCCATTGCTATTGTCGCGGGGGGAGGGAGAGCAAAAGTAGTATATGTAGTGCACCTCATATGCCCCTAGTCCCAGCTTTTTACCCTACGCAATCGGTGATTATATGGTTTTTGGGGTGGGGAAATAGGATAGGCGGGGAAGGAAATTTTTAGAAATAAGAGTGAAAAATGTAGTCGAGTTTGTTTCTAACGGCCGCTGGGAGTAAGTTGTTCCGCATGTACATTGAAGGTGTGTTTTCTGTTAACGCATTTTCAGGGGACAGTTGGGACTCTTGATCGTTGTGTTTTGTGCGTGTGGACCAGCGTGCGGAAGTGTACCTATGCTCTGTTTATGTAACGCGTAAAACCTGTACTGCTTCCAGCCCGCCGTTTATCCTACTAGGATTTTCGGCAGTCCGTTAAGGACCAGCAATTGTCTGCCTAGAAGCCTCAGCAGACGATGTTCACATGAGACACCACCAGTGGGCCTGGCTCCACAATTACAACATACGGCATGAATCCGGGACACCGGCTTCTGTACTGGAGCACCTATGGTTTCTTTTAGTGTAGACCTTTTCTTGTCGTTAAACGATTAGGACTGTAGCGTCTGAGTGGTGGTTTTGCTTAGAGAACTATAATCATCAGGCCAAATCCCACGTTCTAGATAAAGGACAGAAGGTATCAGTAGGAAGGATGCATTGTGCGCAGAACCCTAATTCGCCGTCTCAGGCAGCAGTGGACACTGATAAAGCCAAGGCTGTCGTTGACTAGAGATGCCCTAATCGTACAACACACGACTGTTTTGTTGAAACACTATATCAGCAGATAGGATCGGTGCATCAGCAGATGTGGACGCCATCACTACTCACGTGCAAATGTTCGAATAGTGCGCAAACCGAAAACTTGATAACTAATCTGCCAATCATTAACCGAAAACTAAATAAGTTACCAACCAATCAGCAACCAAAGACTCAACCAATCATATCACAAAACGAAAACCAAAAAACCAAAATTAGTCGTGTATGGGACTCCATAGTTCATTGCTACTTAGACGCCTCATTACTGTTTGGTTTGTGGTAAGTGTCGCTATCTTCTTATCCGGCTTACGTTTGTGCGTCCTTTGGTGTGTTATTCTGTGTCTATTTCTTGTTCATTATATATTAATTGATTATGTCATGCCATTATTGGTTTATTATACGATTATTAAGGTATAAACAGGTATATTAACAGATTATCTCTTCTACTGCCTAAAAGTACGCATAAACCGTTTCTGTATCATTTTTTATTGTTAGTGAGTAGCAATGGTTAAACGTAAGTATTACGGTTTTCACCCGAGCACTGTATAAAAACGGATTGTATGCCGGATGAAGGCGTATGATGCTGAGATGGAGAACGCTTTCGTTCTCCCAACGTCGTCGGTCGTTAATCAATCACCAGAATTGGAAAAGCCCAAACTAAGCCCGGAAATTTCTATGAGTATGAGTTTTATGATTGTTCCTTACGACAAATTAAAGCTCACAATAGCTTTTATGCGTGTGAAAGGTATGTTGTATTCGACATTCAATTTCAACCACTACAGGTGTTGTCATAAGGGCAAACATTGTGCAAACCGCATGACATTTCCATTGCACAGTGGTCGTCTACAAAACGACATGTCGTTTCGATTACAAGAGCAGCAACAGCATCACAAGGGCATGTCTCCGTTCCTAGAGTTGCCCATCGACATGATTGCTATATATCCACTCCACTATATGCACCTTGTTTGCCTGGGTGTCATGTGTAAATTGCTCTATTCGTGGTAACTGGAACAAAACGAATCTGCGGTTTCCCTAAACGCATGTATTAAGACATGCAGTAAATGCATGCCAGCTGAAGTTTCACGCAAGTGTAGATCACTTGAATTTCTGTCATTATGGAAAGCTGCTGAATGCAGACAGTTTTTGCCCTGCCATTTTATCGTCCTCTTTTGACGACCCCCACTACAAACATTTTTTTAAAATTTTTAATTGCGATATACATATTTTGTCATTCGACATTGCACATATCCTGTGTTGAGTATGCCCGTGACCTTTTAAAAACGTTTGTTTCCCATTATCGTACTTTTTATAGCCGTTGTGATATTGTATATAATGTGCATGGTCTCCTTCATCTGCATGAGGCTGTTGCCCGTTTTGGAATGCTGAATAATTATTCGGCATTTCTATTCGAGTCTTTTTTACGAAGTGTTCGCGAAAACATTGAGGGGTCCACTCACGTAGCCTCACAGGTGTTCAGACGCTTTTCTGAAAAACGGCTCGCTAAGTTACGGCCAGCTTCACTATTGTTAGAAGATGATGAGAGAGTCGCACGGCCTTTCAAACTGCCCAAGCGATCCACCGCAATTTCTCACAAGGGCTATTTTCTGTCCACAGAGTCACCCAATCATGTCATACTTATTAGACATAAGCCGTGCATCTTAAGCAGTTAAGGTGCTGAAAAGCGGACTTGCATTGCAGCAGGCCCGAGTCGGCGCCCGAAAGGTGAAAACACACGAGAACATCTCTAGTTCCGAGCCGCACGGATTGGGCAGGGGCAGGAGAACCAGGTATGCATCCCTTGAGGTATATACAGTTAATCTTCTATTGCAGATGTTAACACGTACTTACGTCTGACTCAGAAGACGATGAGTATTCGCAGCAGCTGCCCGATTCGCCAAGACCACCCGAAATACTACTGTAAGTGTGATTATCATCTTTATGTTGTGGGCCTAGTACAGAGGCCGATGTGCCGCACATTTTCAAGGCAAAGTCGCACAGACCAATGCAGCCAACACCACCAGCCTCGATCCAGTAGCCAACTTTTATTATTTATTACTTAAGGCTATCTATGGAGATGCCGGTGCCCGCCTGCAAGTCAGCTGCGGAAAACGTATGTTGCCGACAAATGTTGAAGGATATCAGCGACATCAAGGAAACACTGCTGGCAATGACCACATCGTTAGAGCAAGTCCATTTACCACCTTCCAAAAAATGCCGTAGAAAGAGAGATGCATACCTTTCCTAGGCAGTTGTTGCATTGAACGGTTAGATTGAACAAGTGTGGGCGACACTGGCAAATATCGCTAGGACACTAGAGAGGCATAGAGCCGATGCTCATATCCAGTCTTCCTCTCTAAACTTCCCATTATGCATGGCGAAAGCCTACGACAATTTTGTTTGTCGACTGAGTAAAGAGGAAGGGCTAGCAGACGAGGTGGTATGTGTATATTTATTTCATTATTTTCAGGTCAAGCACCTGGCCGTGGTAGGCGGTCGATCAGAGGCAGATTTTATTCGAAATCTCCCAAAATTCCTACTAGGCCCACCGCTTTGCCAGACATTCTGCTGGGCCGGGGGATCAAAAGACAAGAACTTATTTGTTTCTTGTCCTTTGTTTCCCATCCGCAAAGGTAGGTCTAATTTATATTTACTGACCCACACGGATTCTATTGCACGTAATGGCCAGTATAGTGACTGCAATATAGTTGTAGTACTGCAAACGACCATTAGCTGGTTCCATGGATTATCGGACCGGCATGGCGCGCGGTCGAAACGTCGGCGCGACATGAATAAGGTACCAAATGTTTCATTGAATTATCGTTCGCATGCATTTCGATTACAAGTATCACCACCGATAATTCTGCACGCCTACAATTATCCCCGGCCAAGGAACCAGTAAGCTAATTTGTTAAATTACTGTGCATTTATATCTTAATGTAATAGGTTATGATTACTTTTCATCATTTACTGTCTCTTTTTTCCTCTCTAAGTACGTATGACTTACAACGTTTTCTTCCTCTGCAGGTACAACCGGTGGCAAGTGTAAGTAAAACCTCTTCTTTTTCAGAGCTTTGTTCATTTTTTTATAGCTTCTACTCAATAAACTTTTCATTTTCTAAAATTGCTGTTCACTTCTTTTTATGCCACGCTGAAGTTATCTGTAAGTGCTAGGGGTTGTTCGATTCGCTACACTCCCTATGAGAACGCGGCAAGGAGAACTCGCAGGAACGAAAACCGTAATATGGCAAAGCCCTATCGAAATTTTTTAACCGTGGTGTGGCCAAACGGCGCGATCGATGAGAAAGCTGCGGCGGCTGGCCATGGCATCGCGCCGTCGCGCCACGTGTGGCTAGACGTGGCTGGTGTTGGCAGGGTTGTTTTGACAGTGCCTAACAAATATCAATTTCTATGTTGGAGACTGTCTTGGAGATTTCCGATGGCCCTTTAGAGGGATAATGGAGGAAGCTGCGGCAGTTAGGGAAAAGTACTCTGCGCACAGTAAAAAACGTCTATGAAAATTGGCTACAAGACAGAAAACAAATATAGAGTAGGTTTACTATCTCATAAAATCGAACGACTTTTACAAGCAACTCTCTCTTACTCAAACGCAGCCCAAGCTGCAGCCCCCAAAGTCTTACAGCAATAAATTTATGGTTGTTCTTCATTAAAAGGGCACATTGTAATTTATAAAAGAATGTAAAGTTTTATAGAAATACCAGCTTTTTTAGCAAAGTGAAACATTCCGAAAAAGTGGAAATCGGACGTCCTAGGTAAAGTTATGTTTTAAATGTAAAGGAAGCCTGTTCCTGCAAAACCACCGAGTAAATAAAGCAGTTTAAGTGAAATTACGTAGGAAAATAATCCTTTTGTAAAGTTTTCGAATACATATGCTTCCATATTATGTGCAATGCAATGCATGGCTGTTACCAAACGGCCAAAATTCCGAGTACGTATTCTAACACGTTTTCACGAGAACTGCTAGTTGTTTCTTTCGTTTATGCATTGCTTAAGTTACGTTGGACTAAGGCAACTACGTTTTCGCTTGATACGTCCCATTGGAAGATGACAGGAATAATATATTTCTTAAGCTCACGTGCGGACATGCCGGTCAGTGTCTAATAAATTTAAACGGAATTGTCAGGTACAATTGTAAACGTATCATTTTTGTACACTACGAGTAATTTCCCTCCGCCACATTTTTGTTATTTTTTTTATGTTTCCATTACGAAGAGCTTCAGATCTTCCTTGAAATGCTAATTAAGACTTTACGATTTTCTCTGGCTTCAGTCGATTGACAATAAGTTATGATTTTATTGTACGTGCTTACCATTCAAAATGAGATATATCTTAAAGGTATTTACCAAAATAACAAACTTTTAGACATTTTTTCTTATGCAGCTGTCTGCGTGTGTCATGGTTTCAGAACCACCCAAACATGTCAACTCATCGCCAAGAAAATGAAGGTCTACATCAAGATTCGCGAATGAATTTGCCTCAGATTGATTGAGAAATGTTCTATAACAAGTTACCTCTTGAAAAATGGCGTTGGTCATATATTTTGGAGTCGGATTTCTACGTATTTCATTTTTTTAAGATTAAGTCAAAATCAGAATGGGAAATTTCGGCCAGTTTATTGATTTCCCTCAACAGTATGAACACATCTTTGGTAATAAATGAAAAAACTAACTATTCTATTTAAATCGGAACAGTTTTCAGTTTATTTGGTTACTTCAAGTCTCAGTTCTACAATAACAAATTCAGAGCACAGTGGCAATAATATCAACGGCGATTTTTAAGAAAACTGTTTCGTATTGTCAAGTCAAGTCAAGTTTATTGAAGGAAATATAGGCAAACGCCTTTGAACTCCCTCTTGGTACAGAGTATTTAAGAAATGCATCGGCACAGCCAAACATTTCAAAGAAGTCGTTGACACAATTTTAGACGACTACTCGCTTGTTTCAAGCAATACACTCACATGCGGTGATGTCAGTTAACATGAGCCAGCAGAGTAACTGAGTAAGAAGAGCAGACAGTGAAAAAACTCCGAAGGCATGGCTCATACTTCAAAATGGAATGTCATTTGTGGTTTTTAGCAGAAAAACTGTCGCTCGTGGGGAAAAGTATGTGAATGATAGGGGCATGATGCTTCTGTGAATGTTGACGGCAGCTATGGCATTCATGACGAGTAATATCTACATCCGAAGGGCCATACGAGGAGGAGATCTCAGCGTCACGGGAACGTCCCCACGAACCGGCGATGCGACCATGATACGCCCTTGCTGTTTCAAGAGCAGAGGAACCCGCCACGTCGTCAGCAGTCGGTTTTTAGGTCGATACGAGAAAGGGTGTAACAGGGCCGCGTAGCCTAGAACCATAGGTGCGGTCGACGCAACCTCAGACGCGATCACAACGGTTCGCATAGTGAGCGCAGACGTCGGGTAGCTAAGTACGGCTTCAAACGCATTTCGATTAAATAATTATTACACTTAAAAATTACTATTAATATATATTTATAGCATTTCAGTGTTTGGATTCGGAGCACTGAATGGCGACGGTACTCATTAAAGTTTCGTCTTAAAAACGTCCACGGATGGGGACACGACAATCCCCACAGGAAGGGCTTTCCATGCCTGGATTACCCTAGTAGAAAAAAAGAATTTTCGTGGGTCAAGTCTTGCCCCAGTCACACGTTATTTGAGAGGGTGTGTCCCCGCAGCCTAGAGGTGGTGGCCTGCTCAAAGAAGTCATTTGTTTGGAGGCAGCAATCCATACCACGCAGCATGCGAAATGCCTGGATTAGGTCCCCGCGTAGCTGCCTGTAATCCAGAGGAAACAAGTCAAGATTTACCAATCGGGTCTCATCAGGGAGTTTCCGTTGGCCTCGTACTAATTTTGTTGCGCGTCTTTGTACTCTTTCGAGGGTTTTTCGGTCTTTGGCTGTCCAAAAAATTCCAGTTGGGGTCGCACGAACGTTGGATCGTTCCCGCGAATATTCTTTCAAATGCATGATATGGTAACTGTCTTCAACTTTCTATTGACTTTACAATCGACTGAGTCACTGTGTACAAATAATCCCTTATACACATTCCTGGCCTGCAACCCTTCAAATATACAACATAATTTTTATTGAGGTATAGCACGTAACAGCCTCAAAAGATTATTACTCAATTTTATGGCACAAAACATGGCAGATTTGCCAAATAAAATTTCTTAAACTAACTTCCATCTTGTTTTTTTTTCGAAAATAATACGCAATCTCATAATAACACTAACCTCAATTTCATGGATGCAAAACAAGATTTCCCGTTTTGGGAACATCTATAATAAAAAAAGTTCCTCCTCTTCATGAATGTTCTTTTATTGTGCAACATGCACGCACAAGCGGTTCTTTCCCGCAACGTTAAATAGCACAGGAAATTATTCGGATATCAACCTACGCTGGATTTCGCCTATTTTTGCCTCTAGTGTCTCCCAGTATACTGAGCTGAACGGAAGTAAATTCTAGTAAACATCATTTTGCGCCTCAATTCAACTCAATGAACTGAATAAACTACCTCAAAAGTTTGTTAAGTGACCCATCGAAAACCTTTCATCGGATGTGTAGTCTACAGTAATTAAGTAGTTTTTTGAGGGAAAAACTGTCACCTAGGAGAAGGGAAATATGCCTATCGGAAGAGAACTAACCAAGGAGAGGGATCAAATAAGAATTTGAAGCCTTCCTAAGCCGGATGGAACTAATTTCATTTCATTCATTCGGGACTAATTTCAAAGCCTAAACACTGTAGTTGCGAACAATTTTTATCGGCTGATTGTAGAAACGACCATTAAGTTAATTAGTCAAGAAAAACACCGCAGTTGTCCAAGTCCGTTTAGATTGGAAGCGAGGAGGGCCGCTAAGTGCCACAAGGACTGTCGACGTAAAGATAGATGTGACCATGATAATTTTTTCATGACTTAACAAACCATCGGTACGATGGCAGAACAAATGAACTTGCCGGCGCCATAAGCAGATAGCTTAGGTCAAAACGGGGAAGGGACGTGCAAATAAGCTACGATCATCCCGTTGGATAGTTCCAACTCCATGGCAGATAGAGGAACTGGAAAGGGCTACGTGGTTTTTTTAACACTCATCGCCTTTAGCCTCACTAAGGGAATGCTTTTGACTGGAGCTCGCCAAGTTATGCTTTTCCTAGCCCTAGCCACTACCCACCCTCAAAACATAAAATAGTTAATGCAAATTGAGGGCAGGATACACTTTATGAGTAATGAAAAAGTACAAACATAAGTGTCAGTGTATATTGCACGCAGACGTTTCTTCATACATAACCCGTTCCTACGATGAAAGGGTAACAGTCTCGTTTTCTGACCAGAAGTCATACTTCGCATAACTGTCTACTTTGAGTATAGTAGTAGGCATACTTTGTTTTATTATTTTAAGATCGGCTGTTTCCCAGTCGATGCAGTCCGTCCACATAGAGCATGGTCCCTCCACATAAATCTATGCTAATTTTATTGATCTTATTTTTGGCTTAACAAGTTTACTTATAGTTTATTTGATATTTCTGAACGAGAGGATTTACGAAACGTGTTACCAGACTGATGTTATTTTCCTCATGCAGATTTTTTTCAGGAAATTATGCTGCCGATACAAACCGTTAGACCGTAACATCGTGCTCCAACTCTTAAGAACTTGATCTTCAGGACTTTGCCCAATGTTGCTGCACATGACGCCTTTGCCTTTCTGGGCCCACATAACCCTTTATGGTTTTGGTGACGATCATAAGTCTTCATTAGCCATATATAGTCACTAATTAAATGTGTCTGGAGTTATTAAAGCTTTGCGCATATCATATCTCATGAGGCTTTATTTTTCAGAGAACTTCGCCATACTTTGCTCTAAAACAACCAACATTAAGGGGTTTATTCTCCATAATTTCAAGACTATTTAAATGTACGATAGGCCCGGTCCGGAATGCTGTTCGTTTCTATTTTGCGTCCTGCCAGCTAGCGAACGAAAAAGATATAAGCAGTCCAGAATTTTTACGAAAATAGTTGTACCCTACGAACTTCGCAAACTAACGAACAAAAAACGTTTTGGACCTACAAACTGTGATCCCTCCTAGTGTCGCAGTAAGACGTTTTTTCTGCTTACACCTATAAACAGTCGTCACTTGCTACTTACTATTGTGAAGCAACTGAACCATTCTAGGCATAACAGGTACGACGATGTCTATTTGTTGCTCTCTCTGGCGCGCAAAGTTAGGTACTTTCGGTTCTTTTCATTGAACTTCATTACAATGTGCAAAAAGCTACCCAGAAATCTCAAAAATTCTGCAAAGCTCTCTTTCCTTTAAGATAAATCTGATAAGTCTTCTACATTCCGAACGCCCTTCACTAATTTTAGGTGCAGGTTCGGTGGGATCTGTTTTGCGGTCTTCCGGTGTTCGTAGCCTCTAAGCCTATGTCAGGTGTCATTTTGAAGAAAGCAGTATGAACTTTGCAGTACACAACCGATGAATTCTTCACCTGACAGCGAGCATTCGTCCGCCAATGGATTACTGTCTAATGCAGAATCCCTGTTTCAGAACACTGAAGGGCCATTTAAAGCACTTTCCCTATTTTCCACGTTGACTCATTCTAATTTATTGTTATTCCAGGGCTGCAGGTTTTCTTCCTGAATATTCCAAGTTGCTGTCGAAACTAATAACAATACCAATTTTAAGAAGTTGCTGCACTGCTAGTATTGACCTTACATTTGAAGTTGCGATAAATACAATTCCTTTTTACTTTCTTATTTAAAGAGCCATGTTGGGCTGGTGAAGTCTGATTATGTAATGATCTTACGAAATTAAATTACTAGTATGATTCCGCTGGTGGTATTTCAATCTGACTACTACAAACGAACTTGCAGCCGGGAATGTTTTTTTGTCCATCATTGACTGGCAGACTATTGAAGATAATACTACCCTGAAAGGGCCCCTTTGACCTTAAATATACAATATACAAATTATTTAGTATAACATTTTACTGGCGAGTTGCTGGCACCGATTGCACCAAATTCGTTGCCATCGAAGACCCGTGGACTACTGGAATGGCTTGTTGTTACTGCCGGCAATGTCTCCCCAACCATTCAACTTTGGGTTACAGCTGCGGTTGCTTCGTAGTCTTTATAATAGACTACTGGACTGCTTAACAAGGTATCGATGATGTAGACCAATCAGTTACCAGTCCTTCCGGCTGCCTTAATGAATGTAACTGGTCTTCATCTTCATTAGCATTTTTCCCTGAACCTGCTCGCATATCTTTCACATCGTCTTATCGTTGCTCGATCCTGCACTAGAAAGCGATGATACAGAGGTCGATAACATCATTAAGCCAAAAAAGCATATGACTAGAAAGGCTCGAAAGTCTAAACGGGCCAGGAGTGTGCAGTCAGCTCACCCAGAAACCGGCACATCAGGACCCATCAAACCTAAAGTACCGGCTACAGATGCCCACTTGGTCCTATCTCGTGAGCTCGCAACAGATGCACCAGTAAGTCACAAGCAGAATATAGTTGTAAAAGGGGCTCCAGAGATAGCGTCAACAATTACACAAGAACGAGTTGACGCTGATATGGACTTGGATTTGGACATGTCTGAAAACACACCTGAAACCTGCATATCGGATCATGTGTCAAGCCCACGGGCTACACCATCGTCACTCCGCTTAAGCGACACTAGCAATTATCGGGATTTGCATCCTAGCACCACATCGTTGCTCGACTCTGCACAAGAAAGCGATGACACAGAGGTTGACAAGATCATAACTGAAAAGAGGCATATGCCTACGAAAGTCAAACGGTTCACAGGTTTGCACTCAGCTTACCCATTAGCCAGTACATCAGAACCGAGTGTACCGGATACAAGTGCTCCCTCGGCCGAAACACCTGAGCTCGTAACATATGCCCCATTGATTCGCAAGCAGAAAACAGTAAAAAGGGGACCGCAGAGTCACAGTCGTCAATTGCACAAGAAAGAATTGACCATGACGTGTGTCTTATGCAAGTTTATGCCGTACCGTTGCTAAAACTAGGCGAGTTTTTCCGCATTCTTAAGGAATTTCGAATAGGGAAGGCTCCAACAGCTCCATTATCGATTTCTTGGTCACGACCTCTATAAGTTATTTTAGAAACTGAAGCACAGGCGAAACTCTTGCTAGAGCGCAAACCATCCTTATGGGGTCTGCATTCGCAAGTTTTTTTCCAGCCGGATTACGAGTTGAAAAAGCGGAGGAAGATGAGACCGCTAATAATAGAGCTGGAGAAACGGAGAACCAATGGCGAGACAAATCTCAAAATCAGAGAGGGACAAATAGTTCAAGTCAAAAAGTCATCTCTCAGGTCGAAGCCGGCACCAGTGACGGCCTAGCTGTCCTGCCACCGAAACCTAAGACATGCCCCCTTAAATTGGTCGCTTTAAATGCCAGATAACTGATTTATAAAATGCCTCTGCTCCAGACTCTAGTTTTCGTCAACCGCCCAGACATTGTTATGGTAACTCAGACATGGGCTAGGCTATGCATGCGTTCGGAACGATCAAAATAATGGCCGTGGAGGAGGAAGCTGCATCTTTATTAAGCAGCCACTTGCATTTCTCCCGTTGGACTATCCACAATTCACAGCGGTGGAGGACAGCTGCTGGCTACGAGTTGTTCTAAAAAACAAATACTCCTTACTTGTTGGCTGTGCCAATGCGGACTACGATCTTTGTACTTTGGAGGCATTTCATGCCACAGCAGATTTGTCTTAAGTATTGCTTGATTGCAGGCGATTTTTACCTTCCTGACGTGCAATGGTTTCCACCGTCCGGTCCTTCAAAGTTCGAGAAATCACTTGAGGCAATATATATCGGCATGTGGTATCAGGTAGTCGATTTTCCCACTCGAGGAGCAAACATAGTCAACCTAATGTTTTGTATGGGATTCGAACCGCTTTCAGTGTCATCCTAAGACGCACTTGGGAGTTCAGGCCATCTTACAGTTGTTAGTGAACTAGAACTGGAGGCGGATGAATCATTTTCCCAAAAGTATAGTTTTTATCATGACTTCCGATCAGCAAACACGGCGGACCTATTGGCACATCTAAACGCTCTCGACTAGTCTGAATTTTTCCAATGTTTGGATGTAAATGTTTGTACGGATCCACTCATCCTCCACTTTGTTCCCCGTAAGAAAGTCATGCATGTCAAGGATGAAGTGTACCTTCCTCGGTCTTTCCGTCGTTGGCTGCGTAAACTCTTGTCGTTTGCATCGGCAGAACGACACTTCCGTTCTGCCCTTGATCACACTGATCTTTGAGCAGGCTAAGAAGCTCCCTGAAGAAAAGCAGATAGCTGGCGAGGCCCACTTCACTCAAAATCTTTCCCTAAACGTTGCGAAACTCTTTTCGCGTAAAGTTAAAGCGCAGAGGAAAACGCAACACCCCATACTTTAAGACGCCTTAGCAAACCCCATAGCTGACGCTTAGTTGACCACCGATATCTTCAATGCGTTCCTATCGAAAACGGTTAGTTAAAGCTCGTTCGCTGCACCTCCGGCTATCTGGGCTTGGACGGGTTCTGTACTCAAAGCCATAAGTTTTTCCCTCTGGGACGTGACTGTAGCCATTCGTCGTTATCGTCAATCTTATATCTTGAGAGCAAAACCTTTCCGTCGTTGTGGAAGGAATCGCACATAATGCCTATTCGCAAGCATGGCCGATCGACGTCATTCGACAACTTTAGGCCAATAAATACACTTCCCGTAGCCTCGAAGATCTTCGACACCTTGATCAAAGAAAACATGATGCGTCATTTGACAGAGAACAACCTGCTCAATACAGCTCAACATGGCTTTCTCGAGAAACGATCTTGTGGCACCTGCCAGGTCTCTTTCTTTGATTATGTGCTGCAATCTAGAGACAGCGGTTTTGCCATTTATAGCGTCTTTTTTTATTTAAATAAGGCCTTTGATCGGGTCGATCATAACTTCCTCCTTCTGAAACTGGCCTCCTTCGGCATAGGTAGCAAGCCTCTGAACTACATATCTTCCTATTTGGATGCTCGCACACAACGAGTAAAAATTTCCAATGTTATCTCCAGCCCCACGCATGTGAGGAGTGGAGTTATACAGGGTAGTGTACTGGGTCCGCTCCTATATGCCTGCTTGTCAACGACGTTTCAGATTGTTTTTAGTATGGCAGACCCTTCATGTACGCTGATGATTTAAAAGTCTTCTATCGATATAAACCGGCAGATCGCAACATCGTGATCGAGCTGATAAAAAAGGATCTTCAGGCCTTCGCCCAGTGGTGTTGCACATGGCGCCTCACCCTTTTATGGCACAAATGTTCCGTTATGGTTGTTGGCGACGATCATCAACCGGAATTAAGCATTGACGGCCACTAACTAAATGTCCTAGGAGTTATCAAGGATTTGGGCATATCGTACTCTAATAGTCTCAATTTGTCAGAGCACTGTGCCCCGATAGTCTCGAAAGCACACCGAACCACCGGATTTATCCTTAGAAATTTTAGGACTATCAAGGTTAGAACTAGCCTTTATAACATGTACGTGAGACCTAGTCTTGAATAATGCTCGCCTCTATTCAGTCTTCTGCGCACTAGTGAACGGAAGAAAATAGAATCTGTACAGCACTTCTTCACTAGAAGAGTTTTCACTTCAGAACACCGTAACTTAGCCTACCAACAAAGGTGCGAACTTATAAAGCTGGATCCCCTGTGGCTTCGTAGATTGCAGAAGGGACTATTTTTACTGTTTCGACTTTTGAATGGTCAAACCTTTAATCCTCTCAGTACAATAAGGCAGTTTGAGCACTCTCGACGCGCCAGTCATCGAGACGTATTTTTATTTCTTCCTATGGCACGTACAGTTAAGTAGCGGCAATTCTTTTCAGCAAACGCCATATCAATCTGGAATAAGCTGCCCAAAAGTATTAAAACCCAGCAAAACTACCCCATGTTTAAGAGAGGTCTGTTTAATACAGGTCTGGGCATGTCTCAGACCTATTTATGATTACCTATGACTAAGGATTCCTGACGGAATCCAAAACGTCAGGAAAATAAATTTCTGGTTCCAGTGATCGCATCTTCTTCTTTACAGATATAACTAGTTTTCTACATTCAGGACAACTTTCACGAATTTTGGGTGCTGACTCGGTGGAATCTCTGTTTCAGTCTGATGGCATTCGTGGACTTTGAACCCCGCCAGGCTTCATGCTGAAAATAATGCTGCTGAAGCAGCAGCCCACAGTCTGCTAACCCTTCGGCCGATAGCGCGCAACTTTTGCCGACAACCATTGAAGGAAAATTGAGAGCACTGTGTTCTTTTGCCAACCCTCTCCGTCTCGAACTAATGTCCCTGAACGATATGCAACATTCCTCCTGCTGATGTGTCAACTCAGCTTACAACTGTACATTTATTCCGTTTGTATCATACCTTTGAAGGCAGGTTTTTTCTCTTAAAACAAACTACCTATAACGCCCAGTATTGACAAAACACAAAACCTGAAACAAAACCAATACTGGCTGCAACATAGGGAGTTTGTTTTAGGTTTTTTCCAGTCTTCGAGGTGTTGGAAGGCGCCCAAGAGTTGCATTACCAACTCTTTACAATTGCCTGTAAACTGGCATAATAAACATATTATAATATTATTATTAAGTAAACGGATGGAATGCATACCTCCTGAATAGCAGTTCGAGCTCGAATTAAGCGCGAATCAAGCTCGATAGTGTAAATAAAAGTGTTTGCGTTATTGTGCTTGTAAATCAAGCACGGGTGAAAGCCATAATAATTACAATTCATATTTTTTATATCAGAGTAGACGAACTGAAACACCATTTCCAGGGCTTTCTCACTTCTTGGATGTCTTTTTGAAGTAAAGTAGAAACCTATTTTATCTCCCTCACAGGTCTCATTAGTAGCCATATGTATGGAAGGCTCTAGCTTCGTACATTGCTTAGAGGTTAGTGTAGACAATTTTTTATAAAAAAATGGCGCCAAAAATCGTGAATTTATGTCCGTATTAGGGCATAAAATTATGAAAATTCATCGGGCATGCAAACCACGTTTTTATGTTAAGTGAGGAAAGTTTACAGAATTGTTGTTGATGTCGCGTCAAAGTTATTTCTGAAATCTCGCCTTGAAATAAAAAAAAGTTTCGTTGTATCGAGGGGTCGAAAAGAAAACTGGTCAATAATGGCGTTGATGTGCAATAATAAGATATATTTTAAGTAAAACAGGAATAAAAAATATTATCGTTAAAAAATAAAAATGAAAATAATTAACAGTGAGGCTACGCAGGAGGAATTCAACATGAATGAAGGAGAACTTTCGCGGTCAGGGAATTTGCATGGGTAAGGTAGAAGGATGGTCGACTACGGGATCAATTTGTTTATTATTCTGGGCTTTTGAACTCTTGTAGGAGTCCATCGTCAGATATAAGCAACAGCAACTGTAACGAGCCGAAGATGTCGAGGTTGGCACACATACGGAATGATAAGCGAACTGAAGATGTTTCGGTCATTGGGAGCGGCGAACAGAGTGGATAAACGCCAGACCAAGCATACGAACGGAAAGATTCTGACAAAATATCGAAGGAATAAACAGAATCTACTCTCCTCGATATATATGTATACGTACATGGATGATATATAATGTATAGTAAGGAAATGCGTTACACGGATAAAGTCCCATCTGAAGTGGGGGTGTTCTCTCATGTTCGTTCAATCACCGGTGGGGAGCGCAGCGCTGGGGCAACTGCAGGGGAGGGACGAGGGATTGCTGGCATAGTGCGAGGGGAAACGAAATGAGTACCATGGCGACGAGTTTCGGGGTGGGGAGTCAGCGGTTTTGAAGGGGGACGGGCACCGGCATCTTCGCAGACAGTCGATCACATCACCTCCATCTTGGGTTCGCGCCAAAAGTGCCGACCTTGGTGAACTAAAACAATCATTCAGTCTCTTGGGTTGTTACACAACAAAAGGGGCTAGTTATAGTGTGTGCACACCAATCAACTGTCAAGGGTCATCAGGTCGTGAGGGGTAACAAAACGCAATGAAAATGGGGTGGGGGCAATTATGGACATTAAATATTATTTATACGTCAGTGATTTTTACGTTCATCGGGGCATATGCAACGAAAATTGGGCAATTATAGAGGATATGGGTCCAACTAACGACTGACAGGAAAGCACTTCAAGAGAATCTCAATCGACTAAGCTGCTGGTCTGCTCGTTGGCTCTTAAACTTCAACGTTAGTAAATGTGTCATCTTAAGACTCAGTACTAGAAGGACTAATGAGGAGGACGATTTTTTCCAATACCTCTTCGATGGACACCTTCTTTTAAATGTGGACGAACAAAAGGACCTCGATGTTCTGATAAATTCTTCACTTAAACCATATTCACAGTGTCTAAAGGCAGCTAAACGCGCGACAAAGGTGCCGTTTGCGATCAGGCGGGGATTCGTCAACATTGACAGGGAGCTCTTCAGGAAAACCTACGGAGCGTTTTTTCGGCCCCACTTAGAGTATGCCGTCCAGGCCTGGCGTCCGTAAATTAAGAAGGATTACCTGAACCTGGAACGAGTGCAGGCGAGGGCTACGAAGATGGTCAAGAATCTTGGTCCTCTGCCTTAAGCAGACAGACTGACCGAATTTGATCTATTTCCTCTCAATTATAGGCAAGTCGGCGGTGACCTCATACAAACCTACCGAATCGTTAGAGGCCGTGAGTGTGCCCTAGAATGTGACAATTTCTTTGAATTGGCTCGGACTGATCATGTGCGGGGTCATCCCTTTAAACTACAGAGGAAACCGGCCCATATCGACGTTCGATGGAACGCCTTCTCACAGAGGATCATCGGAGCGTGGAACGGACTCCCTGACGAGGTCGTCCTCTCAGAAACTGTTGACATTTTTAAACACAA
>JAYGXS010000002.1:69829297-69854370 GCA_036362985.1 Ligula intestinalis | reverse complement strand
GCTTGTTTCGAAATCTCATCCTTTTTAACTTCCTAGACCGGTCTATTACAAAAGTCTTCGGCGTTTCTGAAAATCCTTACCGCTGACGGACATCGGGGTAAGATTTCCTTTATTTTTTCGTCTTTCAATGTTATTTGCTTTCTCCGTTTTCCTACACGAACGTCGCGTCCAGAATTGTACCATTTAAATTCTCAGGAGTATTTATTTTACTTCAAAGGAGTGCTAATGGGCAAACTTGAAATAGCTTCGAGTTGGACATTACCCATATCCCATGGTGCCAAAAAGAATTTCTTCAGCTAGCCCAACTAACTGCTCCAAAAAGGGATAATTCTGTGGATTCTACCGATCCCAAGGGTGGTGGAACCCGTCATATGCTCATTTTTTCAATGATGATTTATATGACTGCCATCAGAAGAAGTCTCCGAAGTCAAATGTACATGCTTTTATTATATGGCCTGTTCTTTTATACAATACTGGCACTAAAATTCCCACGGCTGCAAACGCCACTAGCCAAAGTAGATCGGTGTTTCACCCTTCTAATTTTAAATTGCATGGGCTCTGCAAACAAGAAGCCCAATATCTTCGAGGCGATCAGGTGGTAGTCCCCACTAAGAACACCTTCTTTGAAGCACAGCATCATCGTTAAAAGAGCCTATAAAATAAAGGGGGTATGGGAAATTAAGCTAGAATTTTGAAGAGTCGCTAAACCTGTAGTTCAGAGTCGATGTGATTAAAAATTGAGTGATTCTCAATATCACGCGACACTGTCAACCGCCAGAGTAGGTTTCATTTAAACCTGCGCTTATAGTGACAGTTAATGCCGACACCCAAACTGCATCCTTTCCCCCAACGAGCCCCAAGCTGTACTAGACGATGCACTCTGGAAAACATTTCTACCAACGGATGAACTGAATGTGCACACATGCAGAATATTTCATCGTGGCTGCCACAATGCAATCCTCTGGGAGACTTTACTGCTGCGAGTCCGATTTAATGGACAAATATAAAGGAGTCTTTAATCCACTTTTCGGATCGGAGACGGAACTAAAAAAATTTCGTCAGTCCTGCAGTAAAGGTACTTTCCATAGAAAGTTGTTGATTAATCTCTGCCGTCCTAATTCATGTGCAGTCAAAGATTTCGACAATCAAATCTTCATCGAGACCGGTGGCCTTATACGATGGTTCTACCATCGGTTTCGACGAGCTCCACCGCGTGGTCTACAACACAGCCGTAGATGAGCCGTTTCGGTATTTGCTCGTCGTTTATTCTCACCAGGTGGGCACTCTACAGCAGCAGTATTTGCCTCATGATGGTGTGGACGCTGAGGATTCCAGCTCGCTCCAATACTTTTGTGTTTGGGATCCTGTACTGTCATCTTAGTTGCAGTATTCTACGGATCTTATTCGGCGGAGACGGTTGAGGTTTCCCTTCCGTACAGGAGTCTCTTGAGGACGACAGCCTTGCACATCTTCAGTTTGGTGTTCCTTGGGATGCTCTGGTGATTCCACATGGGTTCACAGACGGTCGAATGCCTGACAGGCTTTAGAAATCCTTCGATCAGTCTCATCCTTGAGCCTACACCAAGTGCTTATCTGTGCCTCACCACTCACTGGCACACTAACACATGAAGTGCGAGCAGAACACATTTTTGTGAAAACCTAGCGCATTGTGCGGAGGGGGGGGGGGCACAGGCTCACTCTCAGCCACTGTACCTACCCTCAACTCCAAATAGTCGGCCGGCTTGGGCAATCAACTGGTGCCGGTGAGAGGGACGAGACTGATGTCGATGCACAACACTTTTTCATCATTATAAACAATCTGAAGCGTTTGAGTCCAGTACGTTACCGTAGTAACCGTGTATGGTAATATTGTAAACTGACAATTTAACTCTGACCTCGCAGTCAGCCCAGCGTGTGCTTCCGTGGAGGGGATGAATGATAGACTGCAAATCGGGTTGAGCAGATCTCTTCCTAATGTGGACTTTATAGATCCCGTCCCCCTCATTTGGGACCCAAGTCGCCCGTATTGTTTGGTTGACGCAGTCCTGATTCACTATGGGCGGATCACGTGTGCAGCGCATACGGAGGGTGTGATGGCACGCCTAGGCGTCAGCTCACGCCGCGCAAACCAACTCCGCCTCATCCCACCACCGCTCTTCTTGACTCTGTTGTGCGATCGGGCCCAGGAGAATAAGGTAGCGTGCGTAAAGTGCGGCGAAAGTCTACATTCATAAGGAACTAAGTCACACACACACACACAGGATATCTTTCCTGCGCCCACCTCGCTCTGGGACACATGATGGAAAAGACCGCCGAAGTGACATCTAACCACGGTTCTGTCCTCTACAGCGGCTAACCCTATTACATATTACTGTGGTTTGCTATGAAGCTGACCTGAGAGGCATTGTCGGTTCAAGGCCTCCAATCTTGATTGCAGTTGTGACGCGAATATCCCCCGACTCACCTTTAATGCTGTGACTACCTTAAGACTTTTACATGTTTTCAGTTTACGCTATGATTATTGTCCCGCCTTATCGCACGATATCGCATCAGCCGCATCACTACACGTATTTCGCAAAATACATGCAAAGCTGGCTCAGACGATAGAGTGCTGGCTTTTTGTCCTTCAGGGCGACACCGCAGGCACTGTCGCTCTGTTTCCTGAATTAGGACATTTGGAAAAAAAATTCGTCATGTATGATGCGCTAACCATCCTTTAGCTCATCCTTTATGTGAAAATAAAAACGTTTTAAAATCATAAAATTCAGCATTGGGGAGGAATACACATTCAAGCACGCCTCAAACGTGTGAGAAAATACATCAGCTGCTGATGCAAATCAGATTTCAAGATTGCTGAGATGCGCAAAATTTATGTATCCGGACCTTGAACTTCAGAAGAAACACAGCCGACCGATTTGGATGCATCAATACTTGTAAAAATAGGTCCTTCCTGCGTTTCGTAGATATTTGGAGTCGTGCATTATACTTTGTTTCTATTCGTCGAACTGGCACTTATTCACGGCTAACCGTAGATGGTTTGTTATTTAGAATCTCTGGTCGATCTCATAAAAGTTAAACCGAAATTCTGAAGCCCATTTCGATCAAGAGGGATTGCTTAAGTTGCTTTCCTCATGGTGTGGCATAATTCCTAGCCATTTCAAACACGTTAGGATGTCGACTTTTGTTTAAGTCTTTTTGGCCGTCTGCAAACACAATCGAAAAAATACGACCTTGGTCTAGTTATTTTCACTAGCCTTTTAACTTCAAGTATACTTTATAGAAAACATGCTAAACAAGCTCTAACCATTGCGCCACGGGCTCGCTGTCTCGTCGGTTTTTGATGGTGAATATACACTGGCAGATAGGCATACACTGATAAGTTAAAGGTCACACTCCTTGCACCATGATACTTTTGGAGCTCCCATTCGAGCCTACGCCGCAAGGCGGCTAATGATATGGGCAAAACGACTGCCAACAAAGACAAGGGAGATTAAGATGGCCATTTCTAGCTTACTAGCCGTCGTCAGCTAGTCACACTTAATCCAAGTGTTGCTCCAGAAATTGCTGCCCTGCTGGAGGTTTTGGGGCAACACTTAGATTGGGAATGACTAGCTGATGACAGCTACTAGGCTAGAAATGGCCATGCTACTCTCCATTGTCTTTGTCAACAATGTCCTGCCTAAAAAATATATTGTTTAATATTTGATTTTAAAGAAAATATCTAACTTTTAAAGGGTACAAATAATTTTGGGATACCCTATGTTATGTGAGAACATAATCCACGGACCTTTCAAGCAACGCAGGATGTTGGCTTTTGAACAAAATTCCTTTTGGCCGCCAACAGAAACAGAAAAAAAACTTAAGTTTGATGTATTTGTCGATTGATGTTGAACGCTTTTATAAATGCAGATATAATTCATAGAAAACATACTTAAAATATCGTTTTCGTGCTAAATTAATAGCCAATCAGGTGTCTTTCGAGTAACGTATTCGAATAAAGGCATCATTCTGTTTGGGGTAAATATTCCATAATCATTTTTTTCATCAGCTACTGTACGTTCAGATGGCCGCCACTCTCTGGCCCGGCCCTCGGGGGCTTATCAAACATCTGAGTATGCTACTACTAAGGTTGCCAATAGCATTTTTATTAGATTTATTTGCTGATACTGGATGCTCGAATAGCTTTTCACTATACATTACTCTTTAGTTAGGTCTGATATCACGATGGGAAACCACTCACATTGTTCCACCAGAGGCAGTTTACTGTGAACCAAGGGAACGCTTGATCCGGTGAAATCCTCGCGATTTGTGAAGTACTTTTCTGGATGACTCACGAAGTCCGGGTGCACGAAGTCCGATCTTTTTATGATGAGACTAATTGCCACGGACTTAAAAGTACATGATAAATATACGTTACCGTGGAAAACGTGAAAAGGGAAACAAAGAACGGTATATGCATAAACAATCTGGACTTAGATTTAGTGTTATGTGGAGTGCGAACCCCCAGCTTCATGGAAGTTTAAATCTTTAATTAACAGTGTAGTTCGATATTTACATAGTAGGGTCCGTAACTAGGTCTCCCCAGCTTTTCTCAGTCAGAGTCGGTTGTTGTCTCTGACGTTGGTTTAACCGAATTTCCCTGTATTCCTTGCCTGCACGATATTGTTGGACCGATGAAGGTCATATGTTCTATTACAATGCATTATTTGAACATTAAATGTTAGTGTATATATACCTCAGTAATTGACGGAGTAAGTCCATCACCCTATTATAAGTTGGTTTACGCCTATGTGCTACAATAATTGTTGTATTCCTCAACTTCATTGGTCAATGATTTATTTCTAAACAATCTTTGTACACAGTGTTCAGTTTAAATCGGTATTTGCATAAAAGTTTGGTTGTTACTGCCTATCAAAAAAGAAAAAACCTTTAATAACACAAACGCGACGAAAACTAGGATGACCTTTTGTAAGGAGGCCAATCGATGGACGGCAGATGACTGAAAACAAGTCGTTTTCTCCGATTAATTGTCGCTTGAACTGTTCCATCCACGTCATTATATGATTGAGAATTTTGAAGTTCCAAAATCTAGCCCTACAGTCATGGCCTGGAGAGCAATGTCCTATGGAGCGCCCTTTGATCTTTACATTGCACCATATGGTCAATGAGTAGATGGTGAATATTATAGAGAGGAGATCCCTTAGCAAAACCCGTTTGAAAGATTGAAAATAATCTTGCAAGCAGATGGACATTTGGAAATAAACTTGTTCCGGAAATGTCAAACATGCATTTTATGCAGGACGAGGCCACTGCTCATACAGCTCTAAACACGCAGAAGTAGCTGCCAGAGAACACTCCACATCTGTGGAGGAAAGACATGTGGCTAGCAAGTAGTCCTGACTTGAATCAAATTGAAAAGCTAGTCAATTCGTGGTAATATAGTTGATGCAAAACTGTCCGCCCCTACTACCATTGTTGAATTAGAGAGATCCCCGCCGGACGCCTGGAGAAGGATCCCCATGGATGCCCTCCAAAATCTCATTCATTCGATGCAAAGTAGGGTGAAAGTTGTCGTCAAGGCCGAAGGAAAATTTCCTTTTGAGTAAACTGTGATTTTGTTACTAGGATGCAAAAATTTCGGGACATCCCTTAAATATGTCAATTCTATTTGCGTTATCCTTTACCATCGAAAACGAAGTTCAGGATTTTCTGTTAAAACTTCATGCGATTTATCATTGATTATAAGTGGTCTTGACTTGGATCTTTGCTTATTTCCTTCATAATGGCTAGCGTACAGTAGTGTTTTCCTACGTTGGCCCTTTTGAGATCGTATCTATTAACATGGTTGGCTTTTACTACGCAGACTCGAGGAGGCACTTTGCGGTCGTCATCCATGACAACCTGAGACGTCTGCAAAAACTCAACAAAAATATAGTAAGAATCGTTAAAGCACGAAGACTGAACCATACATTGGACGCCTCGCTTTTGTGTCCCACTTCTCATCTGCACAAAGAGGAGTTATCCTTAGACAAGGATTTTCTCGATGATCTCCCTTGCATCCGGCACCTCACGAAACGGAACCTGCCCGAACTAATTCGTCAGTTAACTTAACTTTTTTTCGAAAATTTTAATGTTTTTTTTTTAAATCCTAAACTCCCGATGTTCCTACTTAGAAACTTTAGACGCCCTTTTGCTGACGCTTTTTTGAATGCCACTCTGGCAACACGTAACCCATCACGTCCAAATATTTGTGCTATTTGTTCAAATATCGTTAATTTTACTGAGAATGAAAGTATCAAATGAACACAACTGCTAGTCTTTTGATTTATATCAACAGTTAACGCCTTGGAAGATGTTAGCGAACTGTGATGAATCATTGAATCATTGCCAGTAAAATTAGCAATGCGCGACGTTTCGACCGTCGATTTGGACGAGGTCCACCACTTGCTCCTTGGGAAGGTGGTGCAGGGTCGGGGACTTGTAGTGAAATATAATGAGAGTAGACTTTCGGGGCATCTACTTCACTCGCTGGTCTCTCCCTCCACTGAGTCCAGTGTCAAGACAAGACCAAGAATGCCGGAGATGGGAGAGGGCCATGGGTCGTCACAACCAGAAATAATTACATGGTTTAATAATGACGAATGAATTATAGCGGATCTCAGACAATAGAATAAACTAAAGGGAGGAGGGGTGTTATACAATGAGGGTAATAAGCGAGATCCAACGGGAACGCACCCGGCTGCGAATAATGCAAGTAACTGAATACATGGGTTGCTGCCGTGTTTATTTTGGCTATCTGAAGTGTTTGAAGACTAGGAGTGAAACGTTTCCAAATCTGATTTAGCAGTGTGCATACATGTGTTTGCTTCAAAAACGACAAAAACAGACGTGGTTAACGTAAGGAATCAGCCGGACGCAAGAAGAAATAGTAGACTACTAGTAAACACTATCACCAGTCTTTTGGAAAATATTCTTTCTTTCAAATCCGACAGAATCCTTTTGAGCGGACTGAAAAGCCTTTCGCGTGCTCTGTAGAGCAGTAAATGACTTGTGAATTCCAGCAAAACAAAACGTTTGTATTGTTTGGTGGGATGCAGCGAAGTTAAAAAAAGTAACATCACGAATTCAGAGCACCATGATAATGATTGCAATTTTTTAAGCCTCATAAAGGCGTTATCAACAAGCTGGGGAAAACTATTGCATTTGTGGGTATTTTTAGAATTGGAATTTCATGAGAAAACCATATTCTTATTTTGGCTGTCTACATTCAGACCACGAGATTGTATCGCTTTAATTTTCAATTTCTGAAACACAACCCTTTTTACAATAGGAAACAATTAGTTGCCGTTAGTTCGTTGGTGTGCCCGCCAAACGGGACAAGTGAAAGACGCGTTGGATCAACATAGGGGACAGATCAAGGCACGACAGGCATTATCAAGATTGCCCTCCCACAACAAATGCCGAAGGTGAGGGGGCGCAGTGACGTGCATAGGTGCAGGCTTACACCGCACCGGTCACCTGCGTCCGATTCCGCCTTCGGTCTTTTTGACTCTGTCGTGACACGGGTGCGTTAAGGAAGAGAGAGCGAGTGCGTTAGATGCAGCGCAAGTGTGCTGTCAGTTAAGACTTATCCATACGTTGGGCGCCGTTTCTGCACCATCCTTTTGTGGAACCTACGGTTGGCCTAGCGGAAAGCGGCGTTAGAGGAGTAGTATAAGGCGTGTATCTGCTACATTTCCTGTTCACAATGCTCTAATGTTTACTTTTTGCCTTTTAGAATTATGTTTAGCGTACCGAATGCATTATATCCTATTTTTAAGCCTACCTATGAGACGCTCTATGGGTTTCATTTTCTTTGAGCTTCTCAGTTTTTCATAGCTTTTCTTTATAGACTTTTATTCCGGTGCCCAGGAGTCCTGCCATGTCAATTTGCAAAGCTTTCGCTCGTTTCCGCACTGCTTTGAAAAACTGAAGGTAAGTTTTAACCTCTCCGGCTGTTAACCATCTATCCTGGTACATTTTTTCCGTATTTTACACGAAACGTTGTGAACACTTTGATGCACTGTCTGCTACTTGATGAAATTTTCATAATCCAGAATGGATTTTGTGGCTTTCGCGGGCATGAGAATATGCATCTTTCCTCGAATTATGCACAGGGCTACCTTGAACGGGGCGTTCTGATTCCAGTGTCTAGTGTATTGGACCATATAAGTTCTCCTGAACAAGCACAATTCGAGCAGATATTCCAGGAATGCGCAATATTCGCGTACTAGACGAATTGTGGCTGTGAATTAGTTCAAAAGGTAGCCAGGCATACGCCCATGCAGTATTTTTTTACTGAATATTTGTTACTTACTTACATAATCCAGAATGTTTTTTGTTGTTTTCGTGGGCATGACAGTATTCATGCTTGCTCGAATCATGCACAGGGCTGCCTTGGATGAGGCGTTTTCATTCGAATGTCTTGTTTATTGGACCATTTAAGTACCTCTGAACAAGCACAATTCGAACAGATATTCATGGCATGCGCAATATTCGCGTACAAGACGAATTGTGGCTATGCATTAGTTTTAAGGTTGCCAGGCATACGCCCGTGCAGTATTTGTTACTTATTTACGGCAAAGTGCACCGCATGAAACTTTTTGTTCATAACAAATAGGCAATGTTTTCGCACTCGTTGATTTATTTATGCCGAAGATGGAACACATAAATGTGCTGACTCAGTGCATGTATGCAAACAGGGCCAAATAGACTGCGGCAACGTCTAAGTGTGCTAGGGCAGTCTAGGTACATACAGTTCCTACGCAGACCTGTGACAACATTTACACAGGAGATTTACGCTCTATTAGCCACTGTGGCCTGTCTCATCTCTCGGTCGACTTGACTCGGACTGGCAAGTACGGAAAGAGAGCAGAAAAAAGGCGTTTAACCAATTGGACACTTTCGTCATCGCGCACAGTTAATGCGCGTTTAAGTCGTCAAAACACGCTAGAAAGCGTGACCTGGACGCTTAGCAATGGGGGAGTTGGAGTTGCGCACGGGCCAAAAGCAACCATCAGGCGCCGGTTTATGAGGCCGACAGACCCACTGCCACGGCAGGAAACGGCTGGAGTCGTTTACCGTATCTGGTGCAGTTTTGGACGACGCAACTACGTCGGAGTAACCGGGAGATTACTCCAGATGCGAATAGCCGAGCATGCAGCGGCGGTGAGGAAGAAAGACACCAACTCCCAGGTTGCAGCTCATTTGACGGGACCTGGCCGTATTTTCAAGTTTAACGAGGCCGAAATCCTCGCAAGAGGTGACAACTGCGTGAGCCCCGAGCTGCCCGAGTCATGGTTCTCAGGCCCCAGTCCGTCAACAGACGCAACGATTTGGCGTTCCCATACGGTGTACTGAGACATTTCCTGAGCAAGAGAATCAGTCACGTGGGAAGGACTGGGCGCAACAACAACTCTGACGGCAGCGGGCATAATTGTCGCGCAATTATCAAAGCCGCATTCGACGCGGGCAAGAACGCTGTGGCAATTAATGAGCAATCACCGCACCAATTAAGACCTCAAGCGGTGGCTCTAGGGGCTGACAATTATAGTACGCATGCGGATGATCGCTACGAACTATGAATACCGTGCTATCTGTGCATGTATCACTCTTATCTGCGCATGTCTCAGACTTGTTTACGGTTACCTATTAAGGGTACCCGAGAAGTCCGAAACGTCAGGACAATAGAACTCTTGTTCCAGCGATCGCTTCATCGTCGTCTGAATAGCGGAAGACAGTCCTGCCATCCTGCAGCTCAAGGTTTAGGTTGTAGGGAAACCCCCATGCGGTAAGAGCTGTGAGCTGCGCCAATTTGCCACTTTAACCAATCTGAGACGCTAAAAACCGTACTTTAGAAGGTTGTTAATCGTCAGTATACTTACTTGGACATTGTTTTTCATGAGGTACCTTGGGAATTGTGAGTACAGGTGGGTCCTCAATAGGCGCACGGACGTTTGTTCGAGGTTGTCTCTTTTGGCGCTTTAGGTCAATAGTCTAACCACAAGGCAGTGGTGGCAAGCGAACTTATTTACTGGTGGTTAGCGCTCGCTGTGTCACAGTACCGTCGTCAGGCTTTGCGACACTTTATAGGATTTTGGCTTGCCAGACCTCAGCCCGCCGCGCGCTGACACTATAATTCAGGACATGGAGTCTGCCTGCCGTGGCTACCTAATGCGGCCTTTATACCACTTCCAGTCAGGAGAACTCAGAGCCGTGGCCCTGTTTTCTTGTTGTGTAAAAACTAGGTCCATCGTCCAGACATATATTGCACTCGAAGACTGGCCTTGTCAGCCATTTCGCCCGATCTCATATTTGGTATTCTTGGCTCTTTCTCGTAGAGTTCAAATCAAGGACAGAACACAGAGTGCGGTAGGCGTAGTGCGAGTCTAATATTACTATAAACTAATCGATTCGCACTTGAAAGTCCCTGTGTCCACTCCGCTGTGAGGTACATGGTGGATAATTTTTCGGAATCGATGGTAGCAATGTCATATCTGTTTTGTGTGAACATGGATTTGACGGCTGCGTCCGTGCTCATCCCCATTCATTGATGAACGTTCACCCGAATGCTAACGGCACTCATCTATCCCGCTCTACCTTGGGTCTCGACAGAAGCCCTGACAGCCATACCACCTGGTAGTGGTAGGCAGATAGTATTGCCGGCAAAGACAAGGGAAACTGGAATGGCCATTTTCGGCTTATTAGCCGTCGTCAGCCGGTCATACTCAGACGCAAATGGCTCTCCACCCGAGCTCATTCCCATTCGTGTTGGCTCTGTTTTGTCATCAGTAAGGTAAGTTGACGTGAGTTTTTGCGCAAGCTTGCTTACTATAAGGCAGTTAAATCGGAGGCAATCACAGTCTTTACCGAAATCCGCAACCAAACTACTAGCACGTAAAAAAGTTGCTGCATTCCTCCCCGTAATTTCTAAAGCCCATTTTTGGATCTTGTGAGCTCAGTTTATTTTCATTTTATGCGGCATCTACTGTATTCCTTTGGTTCAGAACCCTTCTTGCCACCCATATATGTCGGTCCAAGGCAAGTTTTAGGCCTAATACCAATAACTACCTCTAATTGAAAGCGGCTGTAGGCTTCGAGCTGTGACACAGAACTCATGGAATAATTCTTGGCATTCTGCCCAGACAACCAGCCGCCGTTTGCTTTTATCGTTTGAGATGCGCACGTTATACTGCAAAAGCGGGTTCAGACTTATCACTGGAGACAAATCTGAGTTCAGCAATTGTAGGTTATTTAATCCACAGTAGCCGCCAATAACCTCAGGATCGTGTAAAAGTGGAATGTTATGGCCTCACCGCGAAAATGTTTGTAAGAAAACAAAAAATAAACAAATTCCTACCGAATTTATTCCCTTTGGCTTATATTTGGCAAAAAAGTGGATGGGTTAGTGTAAAGATAAACAAAGCTTACTTCTCAAAAAGGCGCCAAACTAAAACAATCTTGTGTAGGTGATTATATTAATGTAGCAATTAACATGTAGAAGGTTGCTTCCTGCACCTATGAAATAATTACCGAACCAGGCCTTAAAAACACATTTTGTAGTTATCTATGCATATTAAACCCAGGGCCTTACATATCCTCTCCTTACCCTGAGTTCGTCTTAAACAACAGTGCTTTAAAGCCCTGTCTTCGTTCTTCGTTTACATCTGTACCTAGTACCATAGTCATGACAATGAATGGCACGCTGACTTAATGTCTCACTAACTGAGAACTTAGTGTTTATCAATGTGTGACGGCAGCTCTAAAGGCGCCTTCGATGTCTTAAAAAGCTGTTAGCACCTTACGTTTTGTCAAAAAGCCTCATTGCTACTGTGCCTCTTTTACAAAAACTTAGCCAACGCAATTCCTGAACTTGGCGGCCACCAATCATAAGGGACCGTCACACGGTCAGAGTTGTAATTCGAGAATTCTCTAGTTTATAGTGACGTCAAGGAGTGATTCAATGGAAGTGTTAACCTCATTCAGGCAATATATTTATTTATTTAGATAGTGTTAGATTGGTGCTGTGGGGTGGATACCAGTGTCTCAGCTCCCATGGAATGTGAGTGTAACAAAGGCCGGAGGTGGCTAGTGTCTGAGTCCGCACCTACACTGCCGCCAATGCCGCCATGTGCTGCATTTGCTGGGGGAGCGTATAGGAGTTAAGGCTAAGACAGTTAACCTTTACAGCTACAATCTTCCAGGCCCGGTTCCTTAGGAGATTGGAGAGAAGTCTTTGGAAGGCCAGAGTAGGAGGAACAATATATTGTGTACAGAAGTATTAGGAGAAAGTTGTCAATAGGTCTTGCAGGGCGTCCGACCGTGAGGCCCGTGGAACAGGGCGGCGTCGGCGTGACCGCGCCACGTAAAGGCGGATTCCCAAGTCCGTCGCTGCATGAATTGACTAGAGGACCGGAGAGCGCTTGGCCACGAGCTCTTTGGGTCGACCTGTTTGGGGTGCCCCCGAGTAACGTCTGTCCTGTTCTTAATTGAACCCATGTTGGTCTAGTACATTTACCAAGTGATCTGTTAAAAGGGGGCACTTAGAGAACCCAGCAAATAAAACCATTTTGAGAATAGATGACAAGATGCTTTGTTTTAAAAAATCAGGCTGCCCTACCAACGTTTGCGCACGGTTGCACGCAAGGGCGCAATGACATGTGGAGCGAAATAAGACTCGGTGACAAAGACAAATTGTAGCCGGTACGTCACCCGGCCCACGCCCTGTTTGTCAAATTCTGGTATTTATAGATGGTGTTTTTAAATAACTGGTTTTCCTCTCTTTTGTAACCGTCTGTAAGGACTCTCGGAGTCATCTCCAAGGCAAAACGACATCGGGTATGTTATCGTTTGCAATCTGGATGCTGTTACTTTGAGTGTTCCCGGTGATGGTCAACTATTCGTGGGTTTGTGGTTCAGCATATGAAACACCTGATACAAGCGGTCTTTTTTGGTTACCAGTTTATTTTTTCGTAATCATTTGGATTTTCCGTTCTGTCTGCGTTTTCTACTATGTGAACGCACTTACACATCTAATTTGGCCTTCAGTGGATGCGCGAATCATGGAACAAATACTCATGCTACGCAGACGCCGGCGTTGATGGAAGTGAATGTTCCTTCCTAAAGTATCTTAGTGAGGTACGTGAAAGCAGGATAGTTGCACTTTTTATTTTTCTCTCCGCAGCCTGCAGCATTGTTATTACCTCAGCATTTAATTCATAAGACTAAATAGCATGCTAGGCTTGTGCCACCTCTACTCATTTGTTCCTTGTAGGAGTTGGTTATTGTTACTTAATATGCTTTATTTGTAGTAAGAATTTAAATCCTATAAGTTATATGGGTTCTCCCCGTTCTAACTTCCACAAACCTTTAAATCCTTCACGACTAACAGCCGTTTTTGAGAGTGCTCTTTTGCGCTTTAGGTTGAGGATTTCTGTCCTCCAATCGAGACTCGACGTCCAATGCCGTATGAAAATATCAAAACCATCTCAGAGGTGATCCATTTCATCCCTAGTTTTCGTCCCCCTTTTATCATATCACCTCATCCAAGTCTTTCTTCGAATATGCATTTTTAGTTGTCAAATTATTAGTGACCGACATGACAATTCTTTCATTTGCACTTGACAATTGAGATCCCTTGATGACAGAAACCAAAGGACACAAAAGTAGCCAGTTCCGTCTTGTATTTCAGAATCGCTCAGTGTACTGTACAGTCGAAGTGTCAAAATAAAACGAAAAGGCTCATTCCCATCCTGGCATCTACAAACACTTGACAAAAATATTTGCACATACGCAAGCAATGTTAAAACAACTTGTCCGAGTGCTACTATTTCTTTTTTTCAATTTTCTGATAAACTTCATTCTTTGCGGCAATGATCTATCTATAGGGAATCTCCCATAGGCATTTAATATTTATTTTCTTCAACAGCTTACTTTCCGCTTTTTTGGCTTTAGGACGCGTTTCTTTTTCCCTTTTGCGTTTTACATAATTTTCAAGTAGATCTGCGTCATTTTTTATCCGGACCACATTTGCATATCCCTGATGCTCGCAACGTTACCAATTTTTCCCTCGGCAAAATTCAGAACTTTAAACGTTTTAGTCAAAATTTCTGTGCATATTTGGGTGTATTAAAGCAGCTTAACTTCATAATTGCTTAATTTTCCTCGCATAAAACCTTTGACGCTACAAATATTGCTCATATCTCTCTCATCAGTATTTTCACCTTCCTCCTCCACCAGCTCAATCTGAGTCTTGCAGGAGCTACTGCGCTCTTCAATCGGCAGTCGGGTCTAACAGCCTCGGTGAAGTTTATGCGTGACCGAATGGCACGCTTGTGGCCGGCCTGGACAGAAGGCGTGCTGCAATATCCGGTCTTGTTGGCACAACGTGGCCTATCACCCAATATCAGTCTGACAGGTGGTCCGAAGCTTAAGGTCTGTTCACTTGTATGTGTGTGTGTGTGTTAGTTCGACCATCGCAAGCGAAGATGTCCACCATTTACTCAAGAGCAGAGACGGTGACTGTGGTCAGGTATAGTGATAGCAGGCGCGCCGCTACCTAACCCACTCTAACCCTCTCAACTGTGTTTAAACGGCGACAAGACAAGTTGAGATGGCCGCATAGAGAAAGGGCGTAAGCCGCAGCCGTAAACACCGCCTAAACTTAGTATATAGTGACAGTAGACTTTGCGCCGGTACTACTGCACTATCTACTCTCACTCACCTATCGTAGGCGTATAGCCTGATTCTAAGAAGCCAGGCCTCGTTCTGCTAAACAACTACTACTGCTTTTTCTAATGTTACTGCTAGGGTGCATCTGAGTAATATTGACGCTGGTTAACGTCAGCGCAGGGTTCATATCCCCTCAAACCTAACAAGAAGTGTAGTATTACTGGCGCTGGCACTGGTGCCACCACTTGTCAGCGTTGACGCTGACTGAGCCTTCAATAGGGTTCTTATACCCTTGATCTGAATAAGGAAGGTGAATCTGGGTTTAACTGTTTCGGGGAAGTACAGGCTTGTGGGCCTGGGCAAAGCTGTGCTTGCCTTGGCTTCCGCACTCTCAGCTCGATCCCTCGAGCTGTACGGAATAAGACGCTGTTGCCATAGGTGCTTGCATATGATATAAGTGCTAATTCTAGAAAGTATACTTACTGAGGCTAGTAGATAGTATACTATGAGTACTGCCTGTGTATCTTCTATTTAGGGAGGCGCACCCAGTATGCACTCCCCTGTCTGTATGAGGTAGAAGTGATTAGCATTTGGATAATAATAGAGCTGGGTGTCCTGAACAAAGATGCATACGCCTTGGTTTCCACACTTTCAATTTGATCCATCGAACTGTACGGACTAAGAAGCTGCTGCTATAGGTACGTGCCTATGCCAGGAGTACTAGAGCCAGCACGGGGTTCATGTCCCTTCCATCTCGACAAAAAGTGTCGCTAGCACTGATGCCGCCATTTGTCAACGGTGATGCGGGCTGAGCCAACGCTAGGGCTTATATCCCTTTGCTCTCAGTAGGAATGTGAGTCGGGGTTTAACTATTTCGGGTGAGTACACGCTTTGGGGCCTGAAAAAGCTCTGCTTGACTTGGTTTCCGCACTCTTATCTCAAGGAAAGTAGTTCCGCTGGTTGGAGTTTGGTCTGGGGCCGTGTTCCCTTGATCTCTAGTGTACTACTTTTGATAGTGTTATTCTAGGGGGCTTATTCTAGTAACCATACTTGCTAAGACCCGTAGGTGGTAGACTACCATGCTGCTTTGCATAAATGTGAGACATTTTAGCTTACTGCGCATTTATTAGGGGGTATTTGTCAACTCAAGGTTTTGGAAAGGTTTATGCAACAAGAGCTGCGGATCTATCATGCATTTAGGTGGTAACAAAGTTACATGTGCCACTTGTCAGGATACTTCTGTTAGAAGTGCTGTGCCAAGGCTAAAGTGCTGGTTCTACTAATCATCCTTGCTAAAGCCTGTACATGCATGTAGAAATGTTGGAATTTTAGTAACAGTAGGGTTAAAGAATGTGTATTTGATGATAGCTTAATATCTGCCACCGATGCGTGCTCAAATTTCGGCCTTTTGTAACATCTACAATATCTAGTTTTAGCTCAGAAGTTGCGGAGCGCCGTCTGTCTAGTTGGAAGCAAGATTCTCCAGCAGCCCACTAGTCATGGAAGCTTGGCAACTTCCCTTATCAGCACTAATGGTTCAAAAAATATGACGTTCATCCTATTTTATATCAATTCAGTATAAAAGGTGGGAATATGAGTTTATCAGCTGAGGTGATTCTGTCTCATACGGCAGGTAAGGTTTTTAACTAGCTTCGCATTGTTACTGCTAGGACTCTTGCTTCTACTGCTAGTTCTTTCTACTGATAGTACTGGAAGCGGCAGTGTTATTTCTATTGAACTGATAGTGGGATAGTGCAAGTACCTCTTAAAGTAGAATTGATGAGTACAGTAAGGAGAGAGCACACTAAAAGTATTAATCTAAAGGACAGTATCAGGTACAGTAGGACAGTATAAATCAAATGCAACAGGAATAAGACAATTTCAGTGATGCTGGTAGTATTAATGTTAGTGATGAAACCAGCAGATCAGCGGTCTCCATGCGTACTGCACTTTCACCTCTATCCACCAGGCTGTCATCTTATTGGTTGACGAAATTTATTAAGAATTAGCTCAAGCTTTACCATGTCTTGGCTAAATTTTGCATTGTCTAACTCCCTCTTGAGGACACAGGAGAGGTCTTCTTTGTAATGAGAGAGAAATCTGCTCTCTAGTTACCTAAGTTGCTGTATGCTATTAGGTCGTAACAAGTGGTTACCGTAGCCTTTCTAGGTTATCTAGATATAGCTCAGATTTTTAGAGGTAACCATCTTTCTAGAAATGTGCTCTACAATTTCGGCACTAGAGGGCAACAGTATGACAGTACATTGCTGCAGTGAAAGCGCATTAATTGTGATGCTGAAGATACTAGCGATTATAGTTCGTTCAGTCCATAGGAAACTGTTACCATATTTGATCCAAAGAGCATATAATTATACACGTTAGGAGTCGGCTCAAGATAGGAATAACAATGGGGACGGCCTGCCTAATGCCTAAACAGGATTTGGCGACTGAACTAAGTGCCGAGAGTACTGTTTTTCTGACATGGCATCTAGGGGTTTTGTCTGTCCGGGCCACAGGAGAGTCATCTCTTGTGGTCACTGGGTGTAGCGTTCGGTGGACAGCGCCCACCTAGTACTACTGAATGTATAAGATCGGGACCTAGTATGCAGCCGCAACCTTTATCGAGGATTATTGAGCCACTTGCTGTTAGTAGGCTATTATAATACTTTTTCCAGTAGTTAACTCCTTTTTCTGAGGCTTAGAGGACGTCTCAGGTCTAATAAGAGATCAATCTGTTCTGTACTAAACTAACATTGCAATATCCTATAATTGTGTCGGTAGTTAAGTACTAATGAATAAGCAAGGTAGCACCTATACTGTAAAAATATCTGAGCGTAAGTCATGCATCTTATATTTGCAATAAGCATAGCTGATGGAAATATGCGCTTACAAGCCTCCTTGTCCTCCACGGAAGTGATCGGTAGAGCATGGTGGTTAAGCTGCGTTGATTTTTGTCGCTGGATGGATGACGCAGGCCAACAGACTATTGATGTAGCCGTTGAAAGTCCCATGATAATGCTTTGTGTCAATCGAGCGCCCAGACAAGTTCGTAAGCAACTAATAACTCTCGGTTTTGCACGCGACAGCTTCGGCCATCTATTTTGTTGATGCCCCAGTTATGCTCCAAACAGTGACTTGAGCGTGACTTAGGTTTTCAGTGATAGTCAACTTCCCACAGCATCGAACCGCATTCTCGCTCATCACTCATCCATCTGAGCCCGATGTCAGTCTGTCACACCTAAGGTCCGAAAAACGCCTTGCGTGTTTGTGCGGGGGAGGACATTAGAAGCGCGGCTGGTGTTATCTTCTCAGCGGGGATGCATTCTACTGCGCGATGGCTGGACTATTTTCAGGTTTGGCGCTTTTCCGTTTCTGTGGCCATGTGGCCCTCCTTCCCACCTGTCATGGCATTTAGGGTTTTGTCTGTCCGGGCCATAGGAAGGTCATCTCTTGTGGTCACTGGGTGTGGCGTTTGGTGGACAGCGCCCGTCTAGGACTACGGAGGTGGCTGTGAAGGATAGCCGAGCTTTCCTTGTCATTGGTTTGGCCAGTGCATTTGCCCATGCGCAGGGGAGTGCAGGCCAGCAGAAGCGTGCAGATTGGACTTTGTAATGGTAGTTTTGCGGTTAGCATGAGCGGAGAACCGCTGGCAGCCTATTTGCCAGTCAAGTGCTATGATTGGTTTGTGAATGGCCAATGGCCCCTAGTCACATGTTCTGCCAATGGTTACCCATTTAATGGGTGAGGCTTGCGTGCGATCTAGCCCCAAGAGTCCTTTATGCTATTCTGAGCGCCTACCTGTGTTGCGTGATTTTTGTAACAATCGCTTTGAACAAGCAACTAAAAGGGAATACATTTCGGGGTAACCTTTGGTCAGCCGTTGTAGGATAGTCTCAGTATCTAGGCCTCCTACCATCCCAGAGGTGTATTTGACCGGATTGCTGGCCCAAATTGTACCGTTCACGAGAACGCAATCTGTATGATAGGTTTCACAGGATGTCTTGGTTGACCTATATCCTCATACAGACGCGCATGCATATGACTCGTATACACATGTCTGTATGCACGCAGAAGTGTACCAAATATCGAAATGTTGATCGCATTCTTTGGTCAACTGCATTTAATCTTGCTGCAGTCAGTAGAAGGTTCTGAAGACGCCTTCCACATTCCAAGGCGTCACAGTGTTTGTGTTAGCTTTAAAAAGCTTCTAATTAAAAATTGTTTGAGAAAGCAAAGTCTCCGTTCATGAAGCATTATCTTTACATTTATTAATGCCGCTAAAAAATGTATGCAACATGTTTTACGGTCTGTAAACAGTCTAGTCAGGCTTTGAGTAGACTTCTTCGAAATCTCCGGTTAAATAGCGACACCGCAATGACACCGGATATCAAATACGCGACTTCTATAATCCCTGGCATCGCAGACTGTATGCAATCAAATCTTGAGCCTATTAAGACTATGCCGTTAACCTAGTCGAGATTAGTCAGCCTTTTCCGGAAGCTAGGTCAACACCGTCTAAACCGTGTTGGACCCTTGCGAGGCGCCATTACAGATTGCAGCTCTATCGAACGTCAAATGGACAGGATTGTAGTGAGCCCTGTCTTGCGCAGTTGTGGAGTCTGGGTTTTGCAATCTTAGCATAAAATCCTCTCATTTCTCACAGCAAATACATATGGACGGGATAAAAGATTACGGCAAAGCAAAAGACTAGCACTTAGTTTCGCGCTTTTTGTCAACCAAAAGTGCTTCCAGTAAATGCCCGATCACATTATTCCGTAGCTTTAAGTAATCAAACGACGTTAACATGAGTATTATCTTTCTTTTTTAAGTCAAATATTTGCCTCAAAATTTTCATGTTTTCCCTCAGAAAATAGTCAAAACAACAGAAATTTTTGCCGTGATTAGATTCCTTTATTACTGTCCTCATTACTACGAGTATTAACACCATAGCCACTACAATTCCTGACCCATCTAATGAAGCGTCAATCACAATTTGTAGCGTAGTTCTTGATGAGCAAACATGACTTATATGGGTTGTTATACTAACCATTTGGCAGCACAATCCCAGGATTTTTTTTATACACGCCCCAAGGCTATTTTGTGAGTAAAATTTTAGACGACGCGCAAAAGTCAAACTCAATAAAACCCATATTCAAATGTACTTTATCGAAAAGATTCACAAACATATTCATTCTCTAACTCGTTTGATCGCCAATAACTTCTTTCACAATGCAGCAGTCGCCGTTTATTAAGCCCACCTCGGGCCCAGACCAAATTGGGCTTAATAAGCGGTGGGCTGATTAACCGTTGGCCTAATGGCCGGCGACTACTGTACTAATATTTGCAGCTTGGGTGTTTTCAGTTTTAGGTAGGTTTTTATCATGAGGTTTCTTAGAACTGGGCAATGTCAATTCAAATAGAACTGTATTTGTCTTGTTTGATTTACGAGAGACAAACATTTTTAGGCGAAGTCCGAAAATGTATATGATATAAGGCAGATTAAAGTGCACTACGTGAAAACACACGAGCAACGCTGGAGCATTCACCGACAAGCAAAATCCTGCGCCTCTGGGCTTGCAGATGCACAAGATCGGTGAAATATGCGTGTCTGGACTTTTGGCGGGTGCCTACGCTGTCAGTATAGAAAGTAATAATGCAACATCTGTCCATCATTAATACCCTTCATTAATTATACACCGTGTTCCAAACCCACGCACACTTTTATGAGTATTATATGGTCCTCTCCTCGATGATATAGAGTACTGTGATTTTCCTTACGTGGTAGGCCCTCAGTTTGCAGACTGAAAATCTTAAACGCAAACGCAATGGCAGACCGTGATGGCAGTTATATCGGGAATGGAAAGACCTTTGTAAACCAAAATTTTCTCTTTCTTGGAGTATAACGAACGTGTGCTTTTCTCCCAATCAAATATGAGACAGAACAATTTTGCTTACCTAGTCTACCAAATACAGTTGAATTAATATGGACACCGATAATAAGTTGTAAGATGCCTTTTGCTGGTGTGGTTTTCAATGATGTATGAAAACAGGTGCATTTGTAGGAGAGTTTGTCTATATTATCTTGGAATTATGCTGCGTAATAAAGTTAACAGCCTCGATTAAATGATTCGGCTCAATAGAAAATGCCTTTTAGAATTTGGTTAGAATTTAATTAAATGGTCAGTGGCCGTACTCGAGCTATGATTCAGACAAGTGCTTTTAATAAAGGAGTTGTTAATGTGCCTGGAGTGGGTACTTTTGCTTGCATTGCATCTCTGTTGAGTCCGCGTATTCATTTGTTTTAACATGAAAAATGAAAATACGGTTGTGTAGAAAATTTTAGACTTATTACATTATCACTTCCTTTTCTTTCTTCCTCTCTTACGGTAGATTCTTGTCTACATGGGCTTCCTGAAGGTACCTGGATTCGACACGGGTTTATCTAAGGGTAATTTAAAATAATCAAGTTTTTTTAAATTTGTATTTACTTGTGATTTCGAATTTTTTTAAGTTTCACCGGCGTTGGTTGATTGGTAGCCCTTGTTGGCTCAGGGGTCCCCGCCGGAGTCCAAACTGAGTGCAGTTGGGAGACGGAGAAAAGCCGTGACCTCGGCCGGCTTGAGCAAAAGGTCCACGCGGGTACGTTGAGTGCCTGACCGGTAACTGCAGGTTAAGAGATGCCGGCAGCCATCAACCGGTGGATTCGAGAGAGAAGAGGTGACAACCGCCGTGTGGTTTCTCCGGCGTAGAGTTGGGTGCGCAAGTGGGTGGTTAGGTCTGTAACGTTGAAGCTTTTTTTGTGTCTAGCACACTATTATCATCAGGCCGAATTCTAGGTTTTTGAAACAAAGCAGAAGGCACCAGAAGGAGGGATTTCTTGTCAGTTTTTGAATACACTTCTTTCCGGTCATTTCTCGTAGTGACGCTTGTAAGCAGGCCTCTCCCTTATTAGTATTATTCGATTCCAATAAAAAGTAGTACAAGAAGGGATAGGTTTACGCTCAATTTTGATGCGATACTTCCTGGCATATAGGGCTAGCGAAGTTCACTGAGAACTGTACTGTGTCAGTCTTTGGTGTCTTGCGGCAATCAAGGCAGTCGGCCGTAGTGTTCATCTTTTGAAAAAGACGACTCCAGCGTCACATATTTCTGTCTTCGGAAGTCCGCTCCGAAAGACAAAGTAGCTGACATGCATCTTCTCTTGTCCATTGAGTGCACTCTAGTTCGCACACAGGTTAGTTTTGCTAGCTCGCAGTGGTAGTAAACATCGTTCTATTTGACGGATAAATCAACTTACGAAATTAACATCGGCGAAATAAAGCACTTTTGGTAAAACACCGAATAAAACGATGTATCATCTGCAGCATTTCATGGTCGCCTGAAAACCAGCTTAAAGTACCTTAACTATAATATGGTATAAATTGCTCTACACTTTCAGTCTCAAATCCTTTCTTAAACTGTTTCTGCCGTACGGCCTGAAATGGGTTAACTCCTATGCATGCATTTTGCCAGCCATTACCATATTCGTCCATTTCGTCCATTTTTTTTTCGTAGCCCAAAATCTTACGTGGTCATGTATAAAATAAATTTTTGTGGCTTGGTTACAAAACCCAGAAGTGGTACTCCCATACGGTGACCCATTTATAGTAGAATTTTTTAAGCACGCAGACATTAATTTTATAGGCAATTGAGCGTGCATGTCTTGCTAGCACCATCGACGCACAGTATATCCTGCTCTCTAAAATCCTTCCATTTTTCCGTAGAATCAGAGTTCGCGGTCATCTTGGGTGTACTTATTCACACTTACTGCTCTGCAGAATACAGTTATATTTTTCTTTCTTTCCCACATAACCCTAAAAGCACTGAAGGTCACATAAAATTGATTTAAAAATAATAAATGTACAGTGAGTTTACAAATTGATGAAATTTCGAAAAGGTAATCAAAGTCATTTTGCAAGAAGTCAGCACACGCGTAGTGACCTCCAAACTATTATAACAGTAAAGATGGAAACATGAGTAAAAAAGTCAGCGTTAAGTTGAAAAATTACTATTTACTAGCATCGATAAATGTAATTTTCACAAAAATCTGTTGACTAAAGAAATGGCAATATTAAAATGTACTGGTGCAATGTGAAATAAAAGTGTGTTTAAGGCATGGGAATGGAAAAAAATGGCAAGGTTATGCAGACTAAGTACAAATAAATTTTTTATTGATTTAATTGTTTCCAATAACATTTAAACTTGCATTAAATGTGTCAGAAATGGATGTAGTCCCTTATCTACATTTTTCCCTATGTGGATACTCGTTAAAAATTTCCGAAAAGATTCTTGCTTGCTTTGTTTCAATTTCCATTGACAATTGCAAAAAGATTTTCTATGGAAATCATATCCCGGCTGTTCAGCGGAATAAAAATGGATTGACTGCTACACACGTATAAGCTGTCTGTTTACTAAAAAGTTAGATTACGGTTGTACTTGTAACCAAATTCATCCCATCTTGTGTATATTGAATAAAAATTTCCGTTTGTCACGTTTAAAAGGAATTATTTTGAGCGTTCGAGTGCGAAGAGCAGCAAACTGCTTTCGAAATTCTGCTGAACACTCACGAATTTCAATGTTTTGCTTTGTTTGTCTATTAATGCTGATTTCGTTCAACCTTTTTACCGAAAACTTAGCAATAAGGAATATCTTAAAAGCATTTGTTTGAATAATGAGTTCTTAAACATTCCTCCTTTGATTGCTGCCTGTGTGGATCATGAATTAAAAATCGCCCAAACATGTCAAGTTACTGTTGAGGAAAATTAATTTCCACAACAAAAGCCAAAATAGAATACGTCCAAGATTAATTAAAAAAAACTCTATAACAAGTTACCTCCTCTAAAAGCGCTGTAGTTAGACATTTCGAAGTCGAATGTCTGTGTAAGATACGTTTTTTGACGTTAAAGTCACGATCAAAGTGGCATATTTTTACTTTCCTAAAACTGAGAGAAAAAAATTGATTGGAAATGAATGATCTTACATTTTTACGCAAACCAAAGCAGTTTTTAATACGTTCTTTTACTTCAGGGCAGCGTTCTTTCATTTTAATTGGACAACTGAGTGACTCAAAATATCCTCCAATATCTTTAAACATGGTAATCTTCTACTCCTTTCGTTTGGAGTTTTGATATTTATTGATTTCCGTCTATATGTTGACGAAATTCGGATGACGAGGTTAATTAGAAAACATATGAGATTACGAGGAAGTCCATCTAAAGTCAAATAGGCCTACTAATTTTGGCGTAGTAAAACACAGTTTTGCGTCTTGAAAGTTTATTACTTATCTTTAGGGCACCAAACGTAACACATTTGTAGAGGAAACATTTGTTAACTAGATTCAACAACCTTTTCTCGTATGTAGTTCTGTATCTCGTACGTACACTAACCTCCATTTCATGGACGCAAAACAAAAGTTTCTCTGTAGTGAACAAATATAATTCAACTTTTTCTGCTCTTTGTGAATTTTTTTTATACTTCAGCACGCAAAAATATGAATCCTATCTCCGCAGTGCTTAATAGCATAGGTAATACCTAGGTAATCAACAAACGTTGGATTTCGCCCATTTCTGCCTATATTTTCTCAAAGTATACTGAGCTGAACGGAATTCAATTCTAGTAAACAGCATTTTGCGCGTCAAGTCAAACCAATGAACTTCATAAACGACCTCAAGTTTGTGTTAAATCCACCACTTCTAAACCTTCATCAGATATGCCACTTACTGTACCTTTTTAGCCCATATCTCGCACTTAACCGCAGTCTACTCACGTGTGCTACCGCTTGAGAGGTGTTCTCGCCCGTTTTATCTGCGCTACCTGCAGTTGGTGTTCCCAGTTTACTTGTGTGCTTTAACCCGCTCTGCCTATTTGCCTTGAGGATCTTAAGTATTTTTTCGCATTGAAGGTGGACCGCAAGGAGAGTATGTGCAGTGGACGGATCTGATCTCGGCTCTCTTCATACTTGGCCACGAATTGACTGTCATAATGGGACCATCGGATTTGAATAGGTAAGCCAATACGCACACTTAGATGTTTACTGTTTAAATCGTAACAGAGTTTACTTGCATTTCTGATGTATTCATCTGAGTCTCGTTGCAATAGAATCCTAACAATTTTGCCATGTGCAGTAAGCGGATCATTCTTTATTTTTTGTGAATACAATCACGTGGCTTGCATTTCCTACCATTCCTGCGCACACTGTGATAGCTGGCTAAACTGTGCTGATTAGAACCGGCTGCTTTTCACCAACACATGATGATACCATCGCCTCAAACAACCCCTGACCCGGAATTCAAACGACAGCTATACGGCTAGTCAGGACGACTAGT
>JAYGXS010000002.1:69816621-69829197 GCA_036362985.1 Ligula intestinalis | reverse complement strand
GGAGAGAGAAAAAGGAAACGATGCAAGCCAAACCGACAGATAAAAGAGGTAAGGGTGATAATTACCTTAGAACTGCGCAAAATTTCCATGTAGGCGGTCCCTGCGAGAAGTCCGTGATTTCTGATTGTCTTCGGCAGGTCACTAGTTGCGTCGGCAATAGTGGCATGAACTTCAAAGTACTCTGTCAAGACCCTGATAAACTTCTTTACTTCAACGGGCTGCAGAAAAAAAGACAGCGAAAGGATCTGTCAAAATAAGAATCGACAGCAAGCATGCTGAAAGGAGCAGATAAAAAGCCTACGCCATCGCATTTCGTTCACGCTTTATTCTTAAAAATAGGAAATTGGTGGCTCAGGGTGCCAAAACAACAACAACAGTAGAGGGATAATCGGTAGATAGTGAACCACTTGAAAGGCAGCGCAATTACCCCTGCCGAGCGTCCATCAAACCCGAAATACGTGTCGGAGCTTAATACATTTATAAGAAGCACTCTTGCAAGACTAAATTTCATTTTAAAAAGCCCAACACCAAGGAATACACGATAATGTGCTGGTATTTGCTCGTATGCACAATTCCGTTTACGAAGAAATCGTCTATATTTTTTAAAATTTTGTGCAAGTACTTGCATTAGGTTTATAATAGGAAGAAATTGCACGATCAAACGCGTCCGCCTTGCAAATAAACCAGAATGTAAGATGTTTTTTGAATAAAAAGACTGCCTTCAATCATCTAAAGTACATAATAAATCTGATCATTGGCAGACACAAAACTAGAAAGGACAGCATTTCGTCCTCAGTGAAACAATGGAAGGAACAAGTTGACTAAAAACGAGAGGAAAATTAGCAAGGAGAAAAAGTTTTGTACTGACCTCTAACATGTAGTTCTTTTTGGCGTAAATAAGGGCAATCGGTTTTCCGTTGACTGGTTTTAAGTTTCCTACTGTTTTGGATCCCCGTTCAACAACGAAACCCAGAAAGGAATTGTCAGGAGTGTGGGCTAAAGGGATAGAAACAAAGATCAGTATACTGTGAGCTTGAAGCTAATAAGCGAGAGCAGATATTCTGAATAAGGGCAAATACAGGGTGTTTAAAAAAATGCATACACATTTTGACTAATTGTAACCTTGATCTTTATCATAATTTTATAATTTCAAACCTGTAGAAGTATTCAGAAGTATAATTTTATTGGTTTTCCACTGCGCTTTGACTATATTTTAAATAATTGAGAATAAGAGAACCCATTAAACACCAGTGCGCCCAAATACGAATGAAATTGTTTGATAGTGTAAGCGATTCATTGCTTTGCGTTGCTAGCTGTGTCTGGATCAAAACGGACGTCAGTTTGTGAACATGCATTGAAAAAACAATAAAATGATGCTTCTAAATACCTTTAAAATTGTGAAATAATAAATTACAATAAACACCAAGTTTACAACTATTTAAAATGTGTATAAATTTTTAGGGATACACTGCATATGAAAAAACGCCACGTGTAACCGAGGAACTAAAGTCTAAAAAGGTGAACTGCATCAGTTCCACTGAAGAAAGTCTATCCATCGGAAGTTATAGTGAACTATATTGCCGTTGGAGCCTTAAGAGGTTAAATTTCATATAGGCTTTCCAAAGAACTATCCATACACTTGCTCATCTAGCAGATTATGGGAGAGTAAGATTTGGGTTTGGTCAGCATGCTTAATTCGCCTTAGATGTTTATTTCAGGACGAGCAGCAGAAATCTACACTAATATTAGTATAAATTTATTTTTAATAAGATACAGATTATGAAGGAGCTTTTTTTCGGTGACACTCGGTCTTAGAGAGGACAGAGTTATCCCGGTAGTTGGCAATTTTCCGGACTATGACATTTAATGATTAAGGTATATAAACGCGGGGAATGCGTCGATGTACGGTTAGCGGGGATTCCCTAAAGTCAGCACCGCATGGGCCTACTTGGCGAAGAGGGCGTCCAAGAAAACCCGCAGTAAAACACCAATTACCCACCTACAGTGACACACACATGACACACGTGAAACCTTCCACATCACACTTCTCAGCCAAACAATCGAGACCTCTCTCTGGTAAGCGGAAAGCGCGTAATTTGATTCCATCTCACTGCAGACCCTATGGTAAAAACGCCTCTGAGATCCGATAATACAACCCTGTTGCGTGAGAATTTGATGTGTTGTGTTCGGGGCGAGGTCTTGATTGGCACGCACAGACGGGCGGTCTGCTTCCCTCTCAGCCAGTGCGTCCGATCCCCACATCAGTTAACTGATCGGTCCGGAAAGCGCACCGGAGGCTGGGATACGGATGAGGAAGTAAGTTCAACATTCAGCACATAACCTTCCTTAGAAGCAGCCTGACACGCATAAAGCTGGGTCTACGCAGAGGTTGTGCTTAAAACACTGTAAGCATCGGGCCAAAGCCAGGGTTTTGAGAAAGCATCTAGTGCACCTGCCGGATGGGTTGCGTTTCTCCTGTGTGAGAATAGTTACTTATAGGTCATGCTTGCGATCTGTGCTGAGGTGCGGTTGAGGCATCAGCTGGAGAAATTTCGGTAACAGGTGCCGGTGTGGTGGCATGTTGGTATGAGGAAAGGGTGTGCGCAAAATCTTGACCACGTTTTTCTCAATGAAATATGGTATGATTCTTAACATGGATTGTGGTAGACGCTGATCTGGTTTGCATCACTACAAAATATTGCACAACACGCTCCACTACGTCCATTTTATAGCAGCGGCCGCAATAAATTATTGTGTCGAGAGTGCGCGTTCCTTTGGGCGTTCGCTACTAAAACAACTTTAGTGGCGAGGCAACGTGATAAATGAGGATGAATTACAGTAGAAGATAGGAGTATCTATACAATTAAAAAACGATTTAACTATTAAAAATTGATAACTCACGAAACAGCGTATAAAACTGTTTTAAGGAGAGAGAAAGACCGGACCAGGAAGATGATGGCATTTTGGCAAAGTAGGATGAAGATCCTGGAGAAGGCTCGTACGCAGGCGCATTAAACTTGGCTTGAGTTCCAAAGGAATCGAGGATGCGAAAACTACAGGCTGGTTGCCTACGAAAAGGCAGAATTTATCATACTCATTAGTAAGCAAGCTACGTTACTAAGGAGGAATGAGCTGTAGGACCATTAAATCTGCATCTACGAATTAGGGTTGTATTGGGAGGCGTTTTCTGTTTGAGCTGTTTGGCCCAGAATTTTCGCCTTCTTAAAGACCAAACCTATGACCACTTTCTCAAAGGGGTTTAGCTTCCAAGCTGTCACTGTTTTTTCATATAGGCAAGCGCGCATATTTTTCCGGTTCTCTCAAAGTGGCTGCAGTCCACAGAATTGAAATTTACTTTGTAGAGGCGACAGGCCGAGATTTCGATAAGTAACAACGCGTGCTTAAGTTTTACTAAAGGATTATGAATGGTAATCTGCTGTACAAGGGTTATGCCTGCCCTGAAGAGTTTTGAGGTCTGAGACACCACGTTTATAAATCCTTTTGGAAAAGGGAAGGTAGCTAGCCTCGGGTTGCTGTGGCTCAGGTCGTTGTCTGCTCACCTAGCGTTAAAGCAAATGGAAATTGATGCAACAATGAAAAATACTATGCATTTGCGTTGTGTTAATGGTTTTCCTAGATATTTTAAGTCGCAGTATTTCAGTTGAAATTCTTCACAAAAGGACGTCGGGAAAAAGGGAAATGAATTAACTTCCGGCCGACAGAGTTCACTAATATGTTGCGTTGAGTCATTTAAACAAACATAAATAAGACAAATTTTTTTCCAACGAATGATAATAAGCAAAAAACGGCCGAAGAAGAAGCGTTAAACGTGTTACTGACTTGCGGGAAAAGCTGGATAACTTTCCTGTGATTTGTCGATAGCCGGTTATGTCGGTAAAAACCCGGTCAAATGTCCTATCTGTTGTCACACATTCTTGCTTCTTGGCGTTAGTTAGTCCATATACGCTGAAAGAGGAACCACTGAGTCAGTTATATTGCTCACCTCAAAATTATTATCTTTCACGACAAAACGAACAGTAACAAAGACCACAAGAGTTACAAAACGTAAAGGGTGGACAATTGTCAAATTGCGAAGAAGAGGAAGACTCGATCGCTGGGACAATATGTTTATCCGCCTGACGTTTCGATATCCGTCGCGGATTCGTCATCAGAGACAGCAGTAGCAGAAAGGTTAAGTATGCACAGACGTTTGCAGTATTTATAGGACACAGTCATTACTGCAAGCAATGACTCCTGAAGTTCTGTCTCAGGACGTACTTCACGTTTGACGGAACGATCTACGAGCAGAGAAGGGTTCACCGATTTCGGGACTCATAACCGAGGCGGTCCTGCAGCGGCTGGAGTCGCTGGTTTTCCAACACCACAAACCGAAATTCTGGGCTCGGTATGTGGATGACACCTTAGTCGTCATCGAATGGGATCAGGTGCTCACATTTAAGGAACATCTCAACAGCGTCTTCTCGGACATCCAATTTACGATGGAGGAAGAAGAGAACAACCACCTGGCTTTTCTTGATGTCCTCGTTTGTCGAAAAGATTGTTGTGGTCTAAAGACTAAAGTATTCAGGAAAGCGACAAACACGATGCAAGTACTGAATTCCAACAGCAACCACCCAATCAGCCACAATCGCAGCTGCGTAAAAACACTCTATCGGCGTGTTGAGACGCACTGCAGCGAAGAAGAAGACAAAGTTGCCGAGGTAGAATACCTCCGAGGGGTGTTCAGAGAAAATGGCTACCCGCGCAACTTCGTCAACCGGCGCTTGCGCAAACGAGCTGGCCAACAAAAGCGCACCAACCCCAAGATTTGGCGTTCGATCCCATGTGTCAAAAACGTATCGGAAGCCGTCGGCTGCCTTCTCACACCACTTGGAGTTGGAGTCGCACACAGGTCGGAGGCAACCATAAGGCGTCAGATAATGAAGCCAAAAGACCCACTGCCACGGCAAGAAACATCTGGGGTCGTCTATAGGATCTGGTGCAGTTGCGGTCAAAGCAACTATGTCGGAGAAACTGGCAGACTTCTCAGGACGCGAGTTGCCGAACACGCGGCTGCAGTGCGGCGAAATGATGCCAATTCTCAAGTTGCGGCTTATTCGACGAGACCCAGCTAAACCTTCAAATTTGATGAGGCCGAAATTCTTGCAAGAGGTGACAATCGGGTGAGCCGAGAACTACTTAAGTCATGGTTCACGGGCCCCTAATCTATCAACAAGTGCAACGATTTGCCCAATCCATATTCAATCCTGAGATTCAATTTGGCCAAAGCCAGCTGTCACTTGAGGAAAGGGCAGGCCACCGCCTCATCGTACGCCAACACCGGGGAGCCAGACGGCCGAGCAATCAGCATGCCCGAGCTCACCGCCCGTGACGAAAGTTCAACAGGTCAGAGCCCGCGTGCCGTCCAACAAGCAATCCACGCACAAGAAGGCAATTAACGTTAATTGTCGCTGTATGCTTGCAGTAATGACTGTGTCCTATAAATACTGCAAACGTCTGTGCATACTTAAACTTTCTGCTACTCATGTCTCTGATGACGAATCCGCGACGGATATCGAAACGTCAGGCGAATAAACATATTGTCCCAGCGATCGAGTCTTCTTCTTCTCAATTGCTTCCTGGGACACGGATGTTCGCTTGTATTGGCAAGATGTCAAATTTTCTGTACCTGAAGTATCCAAAAATTTTCAATTTCACATTAGGCTACACTTATGGGCCAGGTAAAATTCCTGAGAAACACGGGTGCCTGCGAATAAATAAGCCTAATGGGCTTGCAAATTTTCCGATCACCGTTCACCGTGGTCACATCACACGTCGATAGCATGTACTTGGACGTGGTAAGTTTGCGATCATGCCTGACATAGCCGGTTTGCTCGTCAGTGATGGACACCGAATATCGAAGTTGCCAGAACCATTTCAATATCTTGGCAAACTATACCTAGTTACCTATTGAGTTGAACAGACGGGTCATAACCTCATCGGAGATCCAGCTTGAAAATACTTTGGTTCTTCGGGTGTTCATGGCTAAACCGACCGTTTTACCGATCCTATTTGCCCTTGAAATCATAGATTGAAGGTCACCAAAGCTGAAAGCTAACTAGGCGATATACTAAACGTAGTTCAGATCAGTCAGCTGGCAAACGCAACACCGTTAACGTCGCGTCGGATCTTTCCGAGGATCCAGTCAATAGTCTTGTTGAAGACATGGGCACAAGGAAAGAACATCTTCGAAAGTCATGAAAGACAAACGCAGCTGCGAAGCTGAAAAAGCAAACGGACGTCAGTTGTGGGTAGCTATGGCTGAATTCATGAATTCGCCTCGGTGTTAGTATCTGCTCTAAAAAGGACAACAGCAAAGATGTTCACAGCAATGGCAAAAAGACTTATGCCGCGGTAACCCTGGCAGTATAAACTCTGACTTATGTCCATTCTTAAAGTGCCGGACGGGGAAACCCAAGAAACAAGCTATCAGAAAAGAGTTAGACTCTCCATCCTTATTAAGGCAACTTCTAAAGCTAGGGCACTGTGGCATCGGTGAGTGTATCCCTAAACTGGGTTCTTCACGGATGACCACGGGCTACTGCTCTCTCCATTGGCTCGAATCGTAAAGCAGTAACATATTTTTCTGCCCAGGACCTTGGCATTGTCCGGTTGCCAGATTTTGGTGACATCAAAGCGGAAACCATATGGCAGATGTGGCGCAGATGAGAGGTGATCATTTAAATTTATGCTAAAAATTACATCATTTGAACACTGAGCAACTTCGGTACCACACTTTGATCTACTATCGTTAACCCAGTTGTGGAACCTTGAAATAAACTAGTCGTCCTGACTAGCGGTATAGCTGTCGTTTGAATTCCGGGTCAGGGGTTGTTTGAGGCGATGGTACCATCATGTGTTGGTGAAAAGCAGCCGGTTCTAATCAGTACAGTTTAGCCAGCTATCACAGTGTGCGCATGAATGGTAGGAAATGCAAGCCACGTGATTGTAGTCACAAAAAATAAAGAATGATCCGCTTACTGCACATGGCAAAATTGTAAGGATTCTATTGCAACGAGACTCAGATGAATACATCAGAAATGCAAGTAAACTCTGTTACGATTTAAACAGTAAACATCTAAGTGAGCGTATTGGCTTACCTATTCAAATCCGATGGTCCCATTACGACAGTCAATTCGTGGCCAAGTATGAAGAGAGCCGAGATCAGATCCGTCCACTGCACATACTCTCCTTGCGGTCCACCTTAAATGCGAAAACATACTTAAGATTTTCAAGGCAAATAGGCAGAGCGGGTTAAAGCACACAAGTAAACTGGGAACACCAACTGCAGGTAGCGCAGATAAAACGGGCGAGAACACCTCTCAAGCGGTAACACACGTGAGTAGACTGCGGTTAAGTGCGAGATATGGGCTAAAAAGGTACAGTAAGTGGCATATCTGATGAAGGTTTAGAAGTGGTGGATTTAAAACAAACTTGAGGTCGTTTATGAAGTTCATTGGTTTGACTTGAGGCGCAAAATGCTGTTTACTAGAATTGAATTCTCTTCAGCTCAGTATACTTTGAGAAAATATAGGCAGAAATGGGCGAAATCCAACGTTTGTTGATTACCTAGGGATTACCTATGCTATTAAGCACTGCGGAGATAGGATTCATATTTTTGCGTGCTGAAGTATAAAAAAACATTCACAAAGAGCAGAAAAAGTTGAATTATATTTGTTCACTACAGAGAAACTTTTGTTTTGCGTCCATGAAATGGAGGTTAGTGTACGTACGAGATACAGAACTACATACGAGAAAAGGTTGTTGAATCTAGTTAACAAATGTTTCCTCTACAAATGTGTTACGTTTGGTGCCCTAAAGATAAGTAATAAACTTTCAAGACGCAAAACTGTGTTTTACTACGCCAAAATTAGTAGGCCTATTTGACTTTAGATGGACTTCCTCGTAATCTCATATGTTTTCTAATTAACCTCGTCATCCGAATTTCGTCAACATATAGACGGAAATCAATAAATATCAAAACTCCAAACGAAAGGATTAGAAGATTACCATGTTTAAAGATATTGGAGGATATTTTGGGTCACACAGTTGTCCAATTAAAATGAAAAAAACGCTGCCCTGAAGTAAAAGAACGTATTAAAAACTGCTTTGGTTTGCGTAAAAATGTAAGATCATTCATTTCCAGCACAATTTTTTTCTCTCAGTTTTAGGAAAGCAAAAATATGCCACTTTGATCGTGACTTTAACGTCAAAAAACGTATCGTACACAGATATTCGACTTCGAAATGTCTAACTACAGCGCTTTTTAAGGACGTAAACTTGTCCTAGAAAGTTTTTTAATTAATCTTAGACGTATTCTATTTTGGCTTTTGTTGTGGAAATTAATTTTTCTCAACAATAACTTGACATGTTTGGGCGATTTTTAATTCATGATCCACACAGGCAGCAATCAAAGGAGGAATGTTTAAGAACTCATTATTTAGGCAAGTGCTTTTAAGATATTTCTTATTGCTAAGTTTTCGGTAAATAGGTTGAACGAAATCGGCATTAATGGAAAAACAAAGCAAAACGTTGAATTTCGTTAGCGCTCAGCAGAATTTCGAAAGCAGTTTGCTGCCCATCGCCCTCGAACTCTCAAAATAATTCCTTTTAAAGGTGACAAACGGAAATTTCTTTCAATATACACAAGATGGGATGAATTTGGTTACAAGTACAACTTTAATCTAACTTTTTAGTAAACAGCCAGCTTATACGTGTTTAGCAGTCAATCCATTTTTATTCCGCTGAACAGCCGGGATATGATTTTCATAGAAAATCTTTTTGCAACTTTCAATGGAAATTGAAACAAAGCACGCAAGAATCTTTTCGTGCATTAAACACGGAAAATTTTAACGAGTATCCACATTGGGAAAAATGTAGATAAAGGACTACATCCATTTCTGACACATTTAATGCAAGTTTAAATGTTATTGGAAACAATTAAATCAATAAAAATTTGTATTTGTACTTAGTCTGCATAACCTTGCCATTTTTTTCCATTCCCATGCCTTAAACACACTTTTATTTCACATTGCACCAGTAAATTTTCATATTGCCATTTCTTGAGTTAACAGATTTTCGTGAAAATTAAATTTATCGATGCTAGTAAACAGTAATTTCTCAACCTAACTCTGACTTTTTTACTTATAGTTCCAACTATAATGTTACGATAGTTTGGAGGCACGCCGCGTGTGCTGACTTCCCGCAAAATGACATTCATTACGTTTTCCATGAGAATGTGCACCTACTGTAGAATTGTTAGGACATAGTACTGCAAGCGCGCGCTTCAAATTTCTCGTCCTCCATGGGAAATACTATTTTCGGGATTTCGGACCAGCTAGCACTCTCGCGGACACTCGTCATTAGCTATTGGATTCGTTTTCACAACATCCCCAGCCTCAGAAGCCACGGCAGGCACTAGGCAAAACAAGCAATATCTCCGTGACCACCTTCCCTCAACAATTCTCAGGGATTACAGCTATCTACAAACGGCTGAGTCATTCCAATATCCTTTCAATACAGTTAATTGCTTTATACATATTGCATAGAGCTTTAATATCGCTTAACTGTACTTCGATCTATGATGGAAAGCAAAACTAAACGTACAGCGCAACGTGTAAAACGTCTGCCGCGAGTGGGATTTGAACCAAAAACCCCTGGTTCGCGGGCATCGGTCGTTACCATTAGACCACGAGAGCGCACGGTTTCCACTGATTTAATTCAGGATACAAGCCCAAATCGCAATTTCGAGGGTAGAAACCGCATGGTTGGCGCAACGAAATCACACCCTGCTAAAAGGCCTAGAAATCCTCGGAGCTCAATAGACACAAAGTACGAAGACCGAGATGGCATATCCAACATGGAACTTTGCAAAGCATTTTCCGTCATGCAGAAGGATATGGTATGCCTTAAAACGGAATTAGCGGAACTGAAGTCACTTTTGAATATTCTAACGCATGGCTCGATGTTGGAGACGACTGAAAGCCGAAAAAAGGCCAAGACGATAAAACACAGGAGGTTTCCATACTTCATAAGCAAACTACAGCAGAACCAGTAGTTGAACTCGACCTAGTCGAAGAGCCAGAAATCCACGAAAATGTAGAAGACCCGGGAGTCGAACCCTGTACGTTGGGCCAACAGGCAGATGGTGTCGCCACTAGACTAGCAGACCACGATGAAGGGACTGAACATTTTGCTAACTCAAAGGGTGTCGTGCTTAACACAGTCCCAAAAACCAGTAAGAACTAGTCTGGTTGGGTCTCCCAAAAAGCCCAAGACGCCACCGACTACCACACAAAAAGGTGGACTTGGCACAAAAGAGGAGCTGTCGGGTCCCCCCAATTATCAAATGCCGGAGCTTAGGGATCTCACAGCCCAAGTCGAGTATACCCACACGTCTGTAGGGTCCACTAATAAACCTCATAGCCCGTTATTTAATCGCAGCCAGTGCATCGTCATACAAGGCATGCCTGAATCTTCTTCAGAGACCCCAAAGAATAGAATTGACCATGATATGGATTTATTCCGCGGATACATTAAACTTCTCCTACATGAAAATGAAGAAAGGGTGGTCCCCTTCCTAAAAGCATTTAGGATGGGCCTGAAGAAGGGTCCATATACGGACCCGGGTCAACCCAGACCAATAAAATTTATACTCAAGCACGAAGAACAAGCGAAGCTATTGTTGAACTGGAAATCGCAACTACGGAACAAGTACCCAACGGTTTTTTTTTCAGCGGGAGCACTCGCCGGCCGAGAGGGAGAAGTGCAGGGCACTGAAAACCGAACTCCACAGGAGATCCAATGCGGGCGCGAGGAACCTGCGAATAATGAACGGGGAAATCATCACCGCCCAGAGGTCATTCCTCTGGAGATAGTCAATAACGCTGAGTTTCACAGACAAAAAGCAGACCAAAACTCAGGCAATAAAGTAGCTAATTCGCGGAGACCTTCCGGATCCCTCGACCCACAAATCGTTCAGAACTCTATGCCGAAGAAGCTGCGCTTTCTTTATCCGAACGCACCGAGTTTGCTTCAAAAGATTGACGAGCTCAAAGTTTGTATAGCTGACTTACAGCCGGATGTCATATCCATTACAGAGACCTGGCTACAGGCCGACGTAATGGATGCCGATATTGTACCCGGAGAGTACCAAGTTTTTTGTCGGGACCGGATACATAGGCGGGGAGAAGGAATAACAGTGTTTGCCAAGAAGGGCATCATTGCGTCAGAACGCAAAATTGGTTCCTCTCATGATTGTGAAGCGCTATGGCTTAAACTGAAAACGCGTGATGCACCCACTTGACATTTCATGACTGTCTATAGACCGCCAAATCAATCTCTAGAGGGTGGCGAGACCTTGTTTGGACTAATGCGTGAACTGGCTCAAAACGAAAATGCGCTGATCACTGGAGATTTTAACGCCCCACTGATTAACTGGAATGAGCTATCAGTTAAGGGTTCTCATGAGTCGTTTAGCTCCAGATTCTTAAAGCTGACGGGGGACCTCTCTCGTGCAGAATGTTGGATTCCCAACGAGAATAAAAGAAACACAAACAGCGAACTGTTTGGACCTCGTAGTATCGAAAAACCCGATTGATACAAGCGAAATTAGGCCAATCGCGTCTCTTGGAAAAAGTGACCATGTCATGATCCTATGAAAATATGCTTCAAACACCAATCAACCGAGAAATACGGAGGTTCGGTTAGACTACTGGCGCGGAAATAACACGGCAATGAGAAATAAACAAGCAGCAATAAATTGGTATGACCTTCTAACCGGTAGTCCGGATGCCGAGTGGAACACTGTCAGGGATCTTATAAGCGAAGTTATGGATCGAAACTGTCCGCTGAAACAATTACAAAGGCGAGCAGGCCCCCCTGGTTAACGCAAGATCTGAAGAGCCAAATAAATGGCAAGAACAAACTCTGGAGAAGGTACGCATCAACACGCCAGCCTTCACACTACGAAGAATTCCGCCAAAAGCGGAACCAGGTTAGATCAAACATTCGAAAATCGCGGAAAGACTACGAAGCGATAATTATCGAGCGGGCCGTAACGAAGCCAAAGGTGCTCTACAGTTACACCAACAGCAGGCTAAAAAACAAAGACACAGTTGCAGTACTAAATGGTGAAAATAATTAGGAAGTGATAGACAATCTCGGAAAAGCAGAACACCTTAGCAAGTTTTTTTGCATTGGTTTTCACTGAGGAACTGCATTTTAATCCGACAGACTTCCATGCAGAGAGTTATGGCAGAATCATGAAGGACCTCCGTTACACAGAAGAAGATGTAAGGAATGAACTTCTTGCGCTTAATGAAGCTAAGTCTCCAGGTGCAGACAAAATACCAGCAAAGGTACTACAAAAACTGGCTTCGGAACTTTCCAGACAGCTTACGCACATTTTTCAGTTGTCCTTTGATCGAGGCCTCCTCCCATCAGATTGGAAAGTTGCGAACACATACCCTGCCAATACAAGCGAACATCCGTGTCCCAGGAAGCAATTGAGAAGAA
>JAYGXS010000002.1:69783532-69816521 GCA_036362985.1 Ligula intestinalis | reverse complement strand
TAGATGAGAAGCAGGCCCAATTAAACCAGCTGGTCAGAACCTGACAACGCAGCTCTATTTTTGACGGCAAATAGCTTAGGATGTATGGCTAGTATGTGATCAAGAGCGGCGGCAGCACGGGTGTTTCAGGAAATTAAAACGTCAACTTGATGCTTAGCGTACAGCCTAATCTCAAAAAATTCCAGTGATGCCAGGATGCGGCGTCTTGTGCAGACTTCTACCTGGACGCCTGTGGAATGTGTATTCTGTAAAGACATGGCTACTTATGTATTATACACTTTCTTACTAATATACACAAAAAGTATTCTTTCTTGCACTCGTTTAGATGCAAATTGTGCTACGACAGCTGAAGTACTTGACGATGGTTGCGCCATAGCTGGTTGTTAACAAATGATGAAACTAGGATTCATGTGTACCATTGCGCAGACCCTGCCACCTGAAGTACATAAGCTTAACATATACGTACACCAAAATTCACCGGTTGTGATCTCCGAAACAGAAACGTGGCTGCCACCGATGCAGCTCTCTGCGATTTTCAGTTATTCAGAAAAGATAGAGAACCCACACGGTTTGAATTTTCGAGCTAAACCAAGGCGATTATAGTTCAAGTTCTATACAGAAAGATACCGTCTTTGGACAAAAATTGAATCAAAAAACCTATTATTCTAAACAATCTTTCGTCCAATTTCCTTCGATACCCACACTGCTCGACCAGGAACTCTTCTCCAAATCGGGCATCTCGCTGGAAAGATTAGCTCGGCCTACATAGTCTACTTGTCCCAATCAGTCTCGTCAGGGCTCTGAGGAGTATCAACGGCCAGGCTGAGTCGTTATATTTATATATTGCTGTGTATAATTACTAGAAGACTTTAATTATCTAAGTAAAGGCCACCTCATCATTTTATATCTTGCTTTTTTCAACCCAAATTAGTACCAATTTGCAACTATTAGACTACACTATCCCGGTGCATAATTGCTAGAAGACTTTGTTCATATAAATAAGGCCACCTTATCCTTTGTATTTTTCTGACGCCAATATACTTCCTGGTAGTAACTATTAGACTACACTATCTCGGTTGCTGCTACGTCTAGCCTGACTAACGCCGCAATAGTTTATAAGTATACACTTAAGCTTAAAGTTATAGCATGGAGAACGTAGAAGTCCACGACAAAACTGTGGGTGGAAAAAAAGCCCTTTCTGGAGCCGACGTCGATCCCCCAACCTGCGATTTAGGAGGCGAGCGTCTTAGCCGCTCGGCCACTGCAACCCAGCTCTGCGAGTCACAGAAAGTTAAGTGCATTGACAAGGTTAACACGATAAATTCTGCCAACGAACTCCACGACCAAACTGACCCGTGTAACAAACAGTGCGACATAAGAGACAAGGGTATAAACCCTACGGCCACCATGACCACCTCGCAGGATTCACATAAAGGTAAGAACAGTGACACGGATGACAGGCATTGCCCGACGGCATGCGAACATTGCAAACATTGCCCGAAAATATCAAAGTTGGAGTCACGTATAGATTTACTAGGGGACGTTATCACATGTTTTCTCAAGCATGGCACATGAAAGCCACTAGATGAAACCAGTGGAAATCAGCAGCTAGAATCCGCCTTGACGGAAGTCGCTACCAGGCACCAGCCAATCGGTCCAAGCGCGACTAAAACCGAAGGGAAGCAAACACAAACAAGCCCTAATCTACCGTCCCAAGAAAGCTCAGGTTCTAGGATCATCAAAACGGCCAGGAGAAGAGGGAAGCGTCTACCTGACCAACCAGTCTCACCCTCTTTACAGGACAAAACTAGTGAAATCGCACGAAAGGGGATCGGAGAAGAGCTGGGAGAATAAAAAGGGACAGTATTTGCACCGAGACAACTTCGGTCCGACGCACACAAAGCGAAAAGCAAAGGAAGCCACCGAAAAACAAACGAGGGAGCCCATACTTACAGTGCAGGCCCCCATAGTTGATAAATCAGCCACCGCTGAGACGAATTTAAAAAATCTCGCCGTAGACAACAAAAATACGATTGGTTCGCCCCGTAAAGTGCAGGCTGCCGCGGAGACAGATATGAGGGAGCCCACACTTACAGGGCAGGCCCCCACAGTTGATCAATCAGCCACCGCTGAGGCAAGTTTAAACGATCTCGCCATAGACAACAAAAATACGATTGGTTTGCCCGTAAAGTGCAGGCTGCCGCAGAGACAGTTACGAGGGAGCCCATACTTACGGTTAAGGCCCCCACAGTAGACCAATCAGCCACCACTGAGGAGAGTTTAAAAAATCTCGCCGTAGACAACAAAAACACGATTGGTTCGCAACGTAAAGTACAGGCTGCCGTCAGCAAAGACACGAAGAAAAACACGAAAGCGTTGCACCAGGAAGTGACCGATGGCGTAGACGGGACGCAGAAGGTCACTGATAGGAGCAAAAGTTTCGTAATACAAGGTCTACCGGAATCCACGGCCGGTACTGCTATTAACCAGAAAGTGGGTGACAGTGTCGCAGGCCCGAGCCCGAAGCCCACAGTAGAAAACGAGGGCAGTACATCAACCATAGAGTCCGTTCGCACACAAGATGGTCATAATAGCAGCACAAGAGCTATTAACGAGCAAGCAAGTGACAGTGTCGTAGGCACGAAAAATGGCACTAAGAGAGAAGCCAGCATCATAATACAGGGATTAACGGAATCAACCGCAGCCACTCCCATGGACCGGCATTCCGCAGATGTCCAGCTCTGCCATGCACTTATGAACAAAATGCTGGGACTCAATGTACCATTAGAGTGCGAAAAGGCCTTCCGCCTTGGCAAACGGCCAGAGAGCCCAACTGGAACGGCACGTCCCAGACATCTGAAAGTGGTCATGACAAGAAGCCAAGACGCCAAGCTCATTCGATCTAGGCGTTTTAAAATAAAAGACTCTGACCCGGGAGTTTTTTTCAACAGGAGTTCTCAGCTGCAGAACGGAACTAACGTCGTCAGCTTGTTTCCGAAAAGAGGGAGCGGGTCAGCAAGGGCGAAAAAAACTTGGTTATTTACAACAACCAAGTGATCCAACGTCCATTGTTCTCACCTTGGATAGGTCCGTTCCGGATAACCACACAGTCGGCTCAGTATGGTGAGGATTGAGCCCAATCGAAAAACATACAGAAGCAGAACGAAGGGGAAAAAGTTTTGGTTATTTACAACAACCAAGTGATCATGCGTCCACCGTTCTCCCCCAGGAACGATCCTCCCCAGATGACCGCACAGCCGACCCGGTAAGGGGCGGGGAGAGCCTGACTGTAACCAATTCTCGAGCAAACAGGAAGTTAACTTTCATGTACACAAATGCATAGAGTATGTTTTCAAAGCTAGACGAGCTGAAGATTCATGCCTTTGAATTATCACCAGATATAGTTTCAATAACGGAAACTTGGCTGTCTGAACAGGTAGCCGATGGCGAGGTATCCATGCCTGGCTATCAACTGTTCAGAAAAGACAGAGAAGGTCATCAAGGTGGTGGCGTAGCAACATACGTGAAAAATGTACTCACAGTTTTAGACAAAATGGATAAACTGGCGTGTACTTCCGAGGCCATCTGGCTGTCCATTAAAGTACCAGGTGCACCCAACCTCGATGTACTGACACTCTACCGACCACCGAGAAGAGAGCTCGTAGTGGATGCCTCCTTGCTAGAGGAGCTGGAAAAAATTACCGCACGATCGGACATCCTGATTGTGGGGGACTTTAACGCGCCTCACATCGACTGGGATGCGGCCTGCGCACATAGCTCTGAGCTAACCTTCGACAGCTGCCATCTGAGCATGACTCTAAAGTTATTTCTCATGCAACACGTCACTTTTCCGACAAGGATGCGCGATGGCTAACATTCCAACTGTCTGGACCTCGTTCTCACGAAATCGCAGGACAGCATCGACGAAGTGTCATGTCTCCCACCACTAGGTAAAAGCGACCATGTTGTACTGCTATGGGAGTACTGGTTATTCTCAATACCAGAGAGACCCTCAACAGCCAGAAGAAATATTTGGCGAGGTGATTTCGATCGAATGAAGACCGAACTCACGCACGCCGAGTGGGAACCTCTATTTTCTGGAAACATAACTGCGGACTGGGAAGCGTTCTGGAACACACTGCACAGACTCATCGACAACCACTGTCCAATTTCGCGGAAAAAGGTGACCACTAGACCGCGATGTCTTACACAGGCCTTAACAATAGAAGTGAACAAAAAGTGGAAGCTGTGGAAACAAATTCTAGCAGACAGGACTCCTGCATCTGTCAGTGCCTACAAAACTCAGAGAAACCGGGTCAAGGGTCTTATTCTCAAAACAAGACGGGCTTTCAAAGCAGACTTGCTAAACCGGGCCACAGTGAACCCCAAACTGTCTTACAGTTACCTCAGGCAGAGTACCAAAAAGAAGGATCCCATACCCCTGCTGAGGACCGCTGAGGGAAGAGACTTGATAGATGATGAAGCAAAGGCTGATCATCTTTCGAAATTTTTCCGATCAGTCTTCACAAAGAAAATGGCATACGATCACCCCACCGACGACACCGAAGCGGATACAATAGTTGAGACTGTCCTATTCCCCGAGGCTGTTGTTCTTAAGGAACTCTTAAGCTTAAACAATCTAAGTCACCATGTCCCGACAACGTACCAGCCAAGATTTTAAAGGAGCTCGCCAATGAGTTGGCCAAACCACTCTCTATTCTCTTCCAAACCTCCTTCGAAACCGGATGCCTACCAGTAGATTAGAAATTCACGAGGATTACACCGCTATGCAAGGGAGGAAGCCGGGTCTCAGCGAATAACTACCGACCGGTCAGCCTTACTGCAATCTGTTGCAAAATCATGGAAAATATTATCAAGCAACAACTTATGCAGTTCCTGGAACAAAACCATCTGCTATTGGATGCTCAGCATGGTTTTCGTAGAGGTAGGTCCTGCGTAAGAACCTTGCTCTTCTGTTTAGAGTGGTGGACTGAGGCAGTCGATAGTGGAAACTCAGTGCATGCTGTCTGTATTGACTTCAAAAAGGCTTTCGATAGTGTGCCGCACCACCGCCTCCTTTATAAACTCAGCCGCATAGGAGTAAGGGGTAGGCTCCTTACGTGGATAAAACGCTTCCTAATCGGTCGCTCGCAAACTGTCCACATCAGCGGCAAACAGTCAGTCAAGGTTGAGGTTGAGAGTGGTGTTCCCCAAGGCTCCGTTCTTGGCCCTATCTCGTTTGTTATCTACATCGATGACTGGATTGCGGTATTGCCGTATTTGCCTATGATATAAAACTTTGGAGCGTAATTCGAACTGCGACTGACGAAGTGCACTTACAGGAAAATTAAAATCGACTTCAAAAATGGTCGGCAGACTGGCTCTTAACGTTCAATGAGAGCAAGTGCACCACCATTCGAGTCGGCTAATCCGGTTCTTCAAACGGAATGGCTTACCGATTGAATGACAAACCATTGAAGGAAGTGAACGCCCAGAAAGACTTGGGAGTCTGGATCACGCCCTCCCTTAAACCCTCCCTGCATTGCACAGACGTAGCCAAGTCCGCGATGTCGATCCTATACCTCGTCAGACGAGCTTTTTCTACCTTCAATGAAGAGTGCTTCACAAAAGTCTTCGGAATCTTCGTACGACTGCACCTAGAATTCACCATCCAATCTTGGAGACCCTGGGCCCCGAAAGACATCAACATCCTAGAAGAGGTACAACGGCGCGCAACCAAACTTGTTATGGGGCAGGGCTCGCAGCCTTATGAAACACGGCTGTCGAATCTCAAACTTTTCCCATTGCGCTACAGACAGCTTCATCCTATGACACAGGACAACTGGCCTCGCCAACAGTCTGAGAAACAAATTTTCTGCTACCACTGCACATATGTACAAATAGGGCACTCAAAGGAATTTTTCCTACATATCCCTCAATATACTGATACTGAACTACAACGAGGTAGGGAGGGGCGGACTCTCTCAAGTCAGGAATGGCTTGCTAGGGTAAGAAGGAACAGGGAATTGAGAAGAAGATGACTGGATCGCGTGAACAGTATTTTAGTTCGCCTGACGTTTTGACATCTGTCGTGGGTTTATCATCAGAGACATAAGCAGAAAAGTGGCAGCAGAAACGGGATTTTGCTTCGTCGTCGAAATGCCTCCGGTCACAAGCATTTGATATCCCGACGGCCTACCGAACAGCGGGAAATAATCGGCAGTCAAAGGGAAGCATCACACGGAAATCAGAAGAGTTTGGCATGCGACCCAATATCATGATTAGGAGCGAGTTTGACGCTGTAAATAGCAACAAGAAGCTGAGATCGGCAGCATCGATAGCATCGAGCATCGATAGCCAACTCCTACAAGTAATACAACAGAATGCCTTGCTCAAAAAATCTTATATTCAACCAGATTGCGTGAAGGGCAACATGCCTTTACAGAAAAAAGTGCCCGACTTCGCTGGTGTCGTAAACTGTCTATCTCCCCCTCCCGCCCTCCTTTCTTCGGAATACCTGGCCACGTAATCGTACAGTGGGATTGTATCGGACAGCCACCATTGCTAGCCGGCTTTCATTTTCAATGCCCATTGCCTCAAGGTCGTACAAATTCGCAGAGAGGGAGAGCTTGCTTGGTCGCTGACCTGCAGAATCTTGAACGGCTTCTACCTGCACGCGCACGTACGTCCAGATAATCGCAGCTGCTTAAGAGCCATTTGAGCATGCCCCTCCTCGGCCGACGCAGTATAGGCCACTAAATACGGTACTGTATTGAGTGCATCCATTAAGCAAAATTTGCGTTTGTTCCACAATCATGTTAAAGAAACTGCAACAGCCAACTCATCCCGCCTGTCTCTCAGGCGCAATTGAACGCAATCACACGAGGCCTGGCTTCGCCAGTGGCCTCTACTGTCCGAGACAGCGACTCGGGGTTCTGTGCAGAATAAATCTATAATTCTGGCGCCAACTTCCTCTGTTCCAAAAATCCGATTGATTGACAAAATCTAAATCTGACCACAAATGGAGAGCTACAAATTGATGCTGTTACGTGGAAGCGAGCAGCGATGCATGCAGAGCCTACGGCAGGAAACGCTCACCAACTGAGTCGTGCCTGCAAACCGACCGCGCACGCCATTGTCTTGTGCACAGGCGGCGACTGTTCACAGAGCATAAAGGAATTATCGATAAGTGTGCATACGCGACAGCAATTCACAGAGCATGGCCAACTATCGATCAGCGTGTAGGTCGCAAGCCCCGTCGCACGGTATAAGCCAGGATTGTTATTGAAGCAGCATTGCTGTTCTGGACACCATTCGTCTAACTTAGCACTTACTTGATTGCTTTTCTTACGAAATGTCATATCGGCACACCCACATGCTAAATCGCCGGCACGCGTTATGGTAACCACGCTCGCATATACTTCGGCTGATGCTACAGGGGCACCCCAGCATAGGCTGCGAAAATTGGCCTGGCCTCCAGCACGAGCAGCTACTGTCAGGCAACTGTCAGTAAACGAAGCCCTTAAAAACCCCATTGAAACGGTAAAGGTGCGCATAAAATGTAGTTACTTTGCAAACATTGTTATGGGTCGTATTAATATGCAACATACACAAAAAATAATCGGGAAATATGAATGGTGAAAAGAGGCAAAGCAGCTGCAAAATAACAGCTTGCAACATACTCACTCGAGTTACACTATGAAACGATCACACGAATCACCTGTTATTTAAACAAACGATCAATTGAAATCAAAATAGTAATATGTATATAGTCATCTCTGTAGTCTGTAAGATAAGGTTTTGGAAGCGTTGGCCGTTAACAAGTAATAATCCGAGTGCCTTTCGAACATGCTAAGAGTGCGGCAATACAGAACACACGTTGGCAATAGGTTCCGCTATTGGATGACTCTTTGAGAGAAATGCTGTCTAGCTGGCATGCGCACTGTATCATCTCCTTTATTTCCTCGTTGGGCTTGCAACTGACACATTCACCTGGTTCTGGATCGGCCCGGGAACTAGGGTTAATAGCCAACATTGCTGCCTGAGTTCCCTGTTCAATGCCTATTGCGTCCAGGGAAGGGAACTTCACCGTGAACCCTTTTGGCCTCGCTGGTCCCCGGACCCTTGACCGACGTTCACTCACCAGCATGCATGCATGTCAGCCCGCAGACTTGACCTCAGGTTGGTCAAGTTCACGCTGGCAGACAAGGCTGTCTTACGCGCATAGGCCAGTCGGCTTCGTCATATATTGCACCTAGTATTTATGTCTTCCAGACGGAGCAACCAGTCCATTTTCGGAACATTGCCTTATGGACTAATAAATCAATCCTAACATCTGACTGTTACCTTTCTTTAGACGGGATATTCCTAGTATAGTGGTTATAGTGGATCACAAATCTTCGACCGCTACACCCTCTCTCATTTGCCCAAAGTGAATGTCTGCAACAAAGAGGATGGTGAATAGAAAGAGAAATGAGGAGTATCGTAAATTTCAGGGCAAATGGGCTGAAAATTTGCCTTTGTGGAGAGAGGAGGTTGTATGGTGTGTCTTATTTGCAAAGACAAGATTACTTCGATGAACCGGTCGAATGTAAAGCGCCACTTTGGCACACGCCATGATAACTTTGCATGAAAATACTCCTCGGGTGATAGCCGAAAGTAAGCGTGCCAAGAGCTTATGAGCAGGATGCATACCCGCCAGAAGCAACTCCGCGTATGGACCCAGCAAGGTGACTTTAACTCCGCTAGCTTTGCTGGATCATTAACAATAGTTAGGAACGGAAAGCCATTCACAGATAGCAAGTTTGCTAAAACGTTTATGCTTGATGTAGCCAATACGCTTTTTGTTCAAGGCACGCTTTGGAGAATTCCGTGACCACTCTCGTCTTTTTAATTTCATCATCCCACCAACCGAAAGTTTACTGAACATAGCCGACCTAAATTATATCCCGGGTGTCTCCGTTAGAGATTTCGAAGAAGAATTAGCCGACCTGAAGGCCACATACATGTGGGTGAATAAGTTCAAGTCACTCAATGAAGATTTGAAAAGAATCGCATGACTTAAGCGGAGTTGGAAAGCAAGCACATGTAGACAGAAATTAAAAAACGTCAACCCGACGACCAGCTGATAATCAAAACTTGGAACACGCTTCTGGTCACATACCACACACTGCAGCGTGCGAGTATTGCAGTATTGACCCTGTTTGGATCTAAGTATGTATGTGAGGAGTCATTCTCACATCTTAGATACATCAAGTCCACCCTACAATCACGTCGAACGTATGAAAGCCTCAACGCTTGCATGAAGCTTAACCTCACCAACTACCAACCAGACTATAAAGCCATCAGCGAATCCATGCAGTACCAGAAGTCGCATTAACAATGAGCATTATAAGAATAAATTTAGAGGTTTATTATACTCGCATTTGATTGAATTTCATCTTCTAATATACTATATGGCTCTCACTGAAATATATTCTCAAATATTTGCTTTCTTGGCTCTCTGAGTTAAAAAGGTAGCCAACCCCTGAACTAGACAAATGTTAAAATGTTGCATGCGGAAAACCCAGCAAAGACGTTGAAGGTGCTCAAGGAGTCTACGGGCCTTTAAGTGGGCGGACTCGCCCACCTTCAACTCCGGCAGCCATTGGCTATTCAAAATCCAACCAGGGCGCCCGATCGAAACAAAGTGGCATAAAGTAAATTGGCTACATTGCCCGCAAGAACCCCAAACCTGCGGACAGTCCGGCAAAATCAACCCACCTGTATCTGCTGGTCTGCAAACCCGCACATAGAAGGTACTCGCCCAAGGCAACACGGATGCCTTACACAAGCGCCAAGTGAAGACGATAAAAAAGGTGGTAAGCTTCTATTCGCACTTGCTCTGCTTCTTGTTTACTTCTCAGCTCCTGACACAGTTAAAGGATTTAGTTATGTTAGTCAGACTGCCATCTTTTGTGACGGAAGACGTCCCCTAAGCTCAAAGAGAGATTTAAGTACTGCATGGTAGATCTTCAGCTAGTATTACATACACGTTTCTTGAACCACTCGGCTTACTTAAATTCCCCATAAAGGTTACGACTGCATACTAGGTTAAAATTTCTTCCATGCACGTACAGGACACACTGTAACGTACACTGTATTAGTTTAGCAAGTATGATAATAAATTAGCAATCCTGACATTGGCATACAGCTTCTGGCAGGAGTATCCTAGCCCTCGTAGACTACACCATAGGAAAAAAGGACAAGCATTGCTTTTCTCCCAGCTTCGAACATCTACTCTAATCGGAATAGCAAAAATCCAGGTCGCCACTCGTAGTCGAAACCGAGGAAACACGGGCTTAGATCTGACTCTAATCTGTGTCATTTCTGACCAAATATTAGCGTCAGTTATTGTACCAGCACTCAGATACACTGCTAGTAAGCAGTGTCTTTCTGAGCACCTGCTCTAAGTGAATGAGCGTAGATTATGCAGTAGTACTAGCGCAAAAAGCCTTCTGCCAATTAAGGCTAAGTGAGGCGATGTTTCTGGTCTGCATTGGTTAAAAATTGGCTTACACCCGATACCTGCTCGGTCATCTCGACTCTGTCGTCACCAGGTTAAGCGGGGGAGAGGGTCAAATTTGTGGTGGATGGCTGCGTATCCACTTTCGCTATATCTGTCTCTTGTCATCATTCCTGCTCTTGGGCATATGGCGGACATCATCAACTTCGATCATCGAACGCGCACATATTTGGAGTAAATGATCGAAGCCCTTGAAAAACCCATTGAAACGGTAAAGGTACGCACGCACTGTACATACGTTGCAAACATTTCACCTGAATGAAGTCTGATGTAAACAAAAGGTATATTAAAATCAAAGAAGAATTATGTTTGTAGTCATCTGTATAGTCTATCTCTGCAGTCTTATACAGTCGCCGAGCTTGTGTAGCCAATTGTAACTGTGGTGACACGAACATTCTCTAAACCCTATCAAAGCACTTTTCCTCGAACTGCACAAAAACAAGCAGATTTGCCTTCTTTCAATTTGTTAAACGATGGCTTAACTGTGTGGCTTTGTAAACCTCCCCAGTACCTTTGATCAGCTGCCTCTGAAGCGGCATGCTATTCATAAAGTAAAGCACACACTTCGATGCGCAATGCTGACACAGCAAACAGTTAATCGAGGGAGCAAGGGATTCACCATTACTGTAGTCGCAGGCTATTAAGCCCACGGTTAATAAGCCCGCCGCTTATTAAGCCCAATTTGGTCTGGGCCCGATCTGGACTTAATAACCGGCGACTGATGCATTAAGCCCACGGTTAATAAGTCCGCCGCTTATTAAGCCCAATTTTGGTCTGGGGCCGAGGCGGGCTTAATAGTCGGTGACTACTGTACTTTCAAGTTTGCCTGTATATTTGCTTCACATAATTGGTTGCACAATCAGGAACATTCGATCCACCTCAAGAGCTGGCGGCTTACCACTGTACAGCTGAGTTTGCATAAGAAATGCTTGTGAAGCAAACCATTAATGGCCTTCATTAATTCTATGTAGCAAGAGTATCTTGAATTTCTATAATCTATCGCTCTGGCCCATCGTTCTAGACAGCATCTCAAATTACTCAAGCAAACAATTCTCCTGCTAAATCCGTGCTGCGCGATAGACAGAAGTTTTTTTCGCTCCACAAACTCCATCAGTAAGCTATCGGATTCTCATTGTCAACCGAATACGTAGTTCATGCAGGAGACCTGTGCAAGGCCCAACGTGACATAGAAGCCCTGCTTTAGGGGCGTTCTAATGCACGCTTGAGGCATTCAAAATAGTGCCCATGGACAATTGGGTAATTCTAAATTTATTAAATCCCGTTTTTTGAAAGTGCAGTTTGCGTTTACACGCAGAATTCTTCAAATAAACTTCGCAATTTTCTGGTATTTTATGGTAATTATCAGGTTAATAAGGTGATAATTATATATTTTACACAGTTTTGTGTCAGGATAGAAGCCCAGTCATCCTATGCTTTGTTTGCCATTAACAATTCTTTTCGCATAGCCAAGAAGCCCACTTGACAGAAACAATCTTTTTACAGTTTTTGTTTGTATGGCTGGCAAAATTAACTGTCACTTATTCTCATGCCAAGGCTTCGCATTTATCTTTTAAAACGCGTTCTGGTCCTCGTTGGGATAATTTTAGGGATTTTGATCACTACTAGGATCCATCGCCCTCCTTCGCCCGGAATTACCCCGTCACAAGTGGGTTATGCTGACTTTTTCGTCAACTATTTAATGAAAACATTTCAGCTGCAGATTTATGGCTTTTGTCCGCAAAAGTTGCAAATACGGTAGTGGCAGGGCTAAACATGTTGGAATATTTTTTGCATGGATATCTCCCTCTGTAAAGATCATACTTCAACGCATTTCACGGAGCCTGTCCAGACTACACGTGCTCTTTGGTCATTTTTTGAAATGTTTTATAGCGGTATTGTGCACTGCGACGTTAAACATCTTGAATTATTGGCATCCAATGTTCTTACAAGCAACATGTTCCGAACCTTGTTAGGTATAATAATATTTGTAAATCAACAACTAGGTCAAGACACTCATTGCTCACATCTGCCCCAGCAGATGGCATAGTTACACTGCTCTATTTCCGGATTTCTGTCAACATCAATTAATAATTTTGCAGAAAGTTGCTGTTGTCATCATTCCCAACAAGGTCCTGCAACAAACATTTTAAAAATGTATTTTGGAATCTCAAGCGATTCTTTAAAATGATCTACGCCTCTCACGGCTGCTTGCAGGCGCGCACCAGTCCCTGCAGTACGATCTTGACTAGCAAATTACCTTCACGGCTGACCCATTGAAGATCTCGCTTGAGGCACTGTGATGAGTTCTGCATTCTCGCATTGGCCTAGCGGCTCCTAACGTGTGCTCGTCCGACGCCAAGCAGCGTCCAACCTATTATCCACTAGTTACAAGGGTATTCATTTATACAGACCCCTATATGCATTTAACTATACCCCTGTATTCATTTATATAGACCCCTGTATGTATTTACATAGACCCCTGTATGCATTTAAATAGACCCCTGTATGCATTTATATAGACCCAGGCATTCATTTATATAGAACCCTGTATGCATAATCATATTTTCGTCGGGCACCAAGGCAATTGCATTCGCATAAATTCTCCAGATGTTTATGAGTGTGGGTGTATTTCTTTCTACAGGCACCAGTGACAACCGCTTTCTCGAGTAATTGATTTTTTCATGATTATTGAAACGCTGGAATGTGACGTCGGCACCTGTAGGATCCTCAATTTCTGAAGGATTTCCCTATCACTCATCTCGTTTTGAGCATTGACCATCTCAGCAACAAGCTGCAGGAAATCCCTCTGAAGAGGATAGGCAAGAAACTTAATTTGTCTTATTCGACATTCAAACGAATTGAAAAAAACCTGAGCAAGAATGAAAATTACGAGCGAGATTTCGAAACTGCTTATGAGAAGAGAAGGCCGAAACAAACATCAGAAACAACTAAGCGGCTTGTTGCTGAGATGTTCAATGCTCAAAACGAGATGACCGAGAGAAAAATCGTTCAGGAATTGGGGATCCTGCAGGGGCCGACGTCACAGTCCATATTTTCAAGAATCATGAAAAAATCAAGTACTCGAGAAAGCGGTTGTCATTGGTGCCTGTAGAAAGTAATACACCCACACTCATAACCATCTGGAGAATTTATGCGAATGCAATTGCCTTGGTGCCCGACGAAAATATTATAATGCATACAGGGGTCTATATAAAGGCATGCAGGGGTCTATATAAAAGCATACAGGGGTATATATGAATGAGCTGGTGCCCTCATATGCTGCCCTGCGCAGGTATCTCCAGACTCACGGCACTGGTCGTGCGGTCCCTCCCTCCCTCTACCCTTCCTATGACTTATGTTTGACCTTCCTCATATAGAATATTATTTGTTTTCGTTCATGATTTTATTTCTGTAAATATTCCCACCCACTACGCCGATCTCGTCCACTAGCACATACTGATAAAGTCCGCAGTAGCGAGTCGACGACCAAACCGCACAATTATTGAATTTCTACTCGTACAACTTTAAGCTGTTTTGTGCACACACTAGAACTAGCCACCTCATTTGTTGCTTTTTTTCCATCTATGATGGGGCACTCCTGCAGGAGCCCGAATGCTCAGCCTAATAAAATAATGATATCAGTGTTTGATAATCCTGCTTCTCAAAAAATTATGAAAATTGTACAGTTGGCCAGGGCTAATAAGTGTGCTTTGATTACACCTCATCGTTTTCACACCGCCCGCATAGCGAGATTGGCGGGTTGAGGTTCTTGTGCTGGAGGAGAGAGGGAGGGGAAGAAATTAGTATAGATTGTGAGCGTTGACCTTGAGTTAATTAAGTGGATCGATAATTACTGTACTTTGTACGACCGTCACTATGGGGTGGGTGCGAGATGCGATCGTCACCCGGCGTCCACAACGGAATTGAATGTGCTTGCATTAGTGTCTTCTGACAACACAGAATTGGATTCGCTAGCTGTATAGCAACTGTCTCGGCTGTTGCTAGCACCCGTTGGCGCAGGCCCTTGCAGAAGTTGGCTAGGGTCTGGTAGACAACCTGAAAGGCTTTATTAGTATAGACTCGGTAATAAATATCGACAAGGTGTACGAGAGTAGAATTTGAAACTTATCTAGTTTCACCTTTACTTAAACAGGCCTGTTTGTGTTCACGTACCCTATTTTTTGGGCCAGACTTAGTACTGATACCAGTAAAAACGCTAGTTCCACCAAAAACGTAAAAGAGCGCTTCTAGCACGGCAGCACAGTACTCAGCGTCCGGCAACCCCGCAGTAAACGTGATCCATCTTTTGCATGACAACATTTTACCATTACGCTCTGCAAAATAACGGAAAACTGACAGGCATAATGTATGGTTGCAGGCATACTAAGCAGCGTAGGCAGCTTCAAGGGAAGTTTACAAAAACAGACTGTATATGATAAAAAGGATTGAGCACACATAATAAATTTTAAAGCAAATATTCCTTTGCCACTTTTGTGAATTTTTCTGATAAACCTCATCCTATAAGGTAATAGTCCAGCTGTAGGGAATAACCCATAGGCATTTACTTTTTATTTTCTTGAACAGCTTAATTTCCGTTCATTGGGTTTACAACGCGCTTTTTTCCCCCTTTTGTGTTTGGCATAACTAACAATTAGATCTACGTCATTTTTTATCTGGACCACATTAGCATATTCCTGATCATCGCAACGTAATAAATCCTTCTCTCGGCATAATTCAGAATGTGAAAGGCTTACGACCAAATTTATGTGTATACTTGGGTGTATGAAAGCAGTGTAACCCCATCATTGCTGTATTTTCCTCGCATGTAACCTTTCACGCCATAACTTTTGTTCGACTCTCTCTCATCCGTACGTTTGCCTTCCTCCTCTACCAGCTCAATCTGAGTCTTGCAGGAGCTACTGCGCTCTTCAATCGTCAGTCGGGTCTAACAGCCTCGGTGAAGTTTATGCGCGACCGAATGGCACGCCTGTTGCCGGCCTGGACAGAAGGCGTGCAGCAATATCCGGTCTTCTTGGCACAACGTGACCTATTGCCGACCATCAGTCTGACGGGTGAGCTGAAACTAAAGGTCTGTTCACTCGTAAAAGCATGTCTGCATGCACGCCGTATTTGCAGACATCTAGGGTATACCAAATAAAGAGATGTTCATAGCATTCTCTGGTCGACAGACTTTAATCTTGCTGCTGTCAGGGAGAAGCTAGGTCAACATCGTCTAAACCACGTTGGACCCTTGGGAGCCACCTGTACTTGAACAGAATTCAACCTTATCGAACGCCAGATGGACAGGAGTGTAGGGGGCCCTGTCATGCGCAGTTGTGGGGCGATAACAAAACCCCGAGGCTGGGTTTTGCAAGCTTAGCATCTAATACTCTTATTTCTCACAGCAACTTCATATGGACGGGATAAAAGATTACGGCAAAGCAAAAGAATAGCACCTAATTTTTTGCTTTTTGTCAAACAAAAGTGCTTCCAATAAATGCCCAATCGTGTAACACGGTAGCTTTAAGTAACAAAAATGAGTTATAATGAATATTACCTTCTTTTTAGTTAGATATTTGCGTAACATGTGTCGTGTTGTTTTTAGAAAATGGTTTAAAAACAGCAGCAATGTTTGGCGTGATTATATTCCCATATTACTGTCCTCAGTGCTATGAGATTTGAAACCATAATCACTACAGTTTCTGACTCATATCATAAATCGTTAATAGCACTTTACAACGTAGTTCTTGAGAGGCAAACATCACTTGCAATGACAATTCAAATAGGATTGTCAGTATAGTAAGCATTAATGCAATATCGCATCTGTCCATTCAGTAATACCGTTCATTAATTATACAACATGTTCCAAACCCACGCATACTTTTATGAGTTTTATGTGTTCCTCGCCTCGATGATATAGAGAGCTGTGTGATGTTTCTTACGCAGTAGGCCTTCAGTTTGCAGACTAAGAATCTTAAACGTAAACGCAATGGCAGACCGTGATCGCAGTTGTATCGAAAATTACAAAATCTTTGTAAACCAAAATGTTCTCTTCCTAAGAGTACATGGAAGGTGTGCTTTTCTACAAATCAACAACAAGAAAGAACAATTTTGCTCAAGTACTTTAAAAAATACAGTTGCATTTATATGGACATCGCTAATGAGTTGTAAAATGCCTTTGGCTGGTGTGATGTTCAATGATGGATGAAAAGAGGTGCATTTTTAGGGGAGTTTGTCTTTATTATCTTGGAATTATGCTGCGTAACAAAGTTTACAGCCTCAATTAAATGATTCGGCTCAATAGAGAATGCCTTCCAGATTTTGGATAGGATTTCATAAACATAGTCACCGACCGTACTCGAGCTATGATTCAGACAAATGCTTTTGATGAAGGAGTTGTTAATTTGCCTAGAGTGGGAACGTTTGCTTGCACTGCATCTCGATTGAGTCATGTTTATTTTTTAAACGTGAAACATTAAAAAATGATTGTTTAAGAAAATTTTAGATTCATTGCGCGATCACCTCCTTTTCTTTCTTACCTCGTACGGTAGATCCTTGTCTACATGGGTTTCCTGGAGGTCCCCGAATTCGAAATTGATTTATCTAAGTGTAATTTAAAATAATAAAGTGTTTTGTCATCTTTATTCACTTGTGACTTTGAAATTTTTAAAATGTCTTTGGCGTAGAGCTATTCGCCGGCAAGAATGTACTGAGTGCACAAATACGAAGAAAACGGGTGAGTAAGCTTGAAGCGTCAGAGCTGTTTTTGAGTCTAGTACACTATAACCATCAAACCGAATTCTAGGTTTTGGAAAAGGACAGAATGCATCAGAAGAGGGGATTTCTCGACATTTTTTAAAAAAAACACGTCTTTCCGGTCATTTTTCGCAGTGACGGTTGTCAGGAGACGCCTCCCCAGATTCCAATGTAAAAAATACAAAGAGGGAAAGGTTTATGTCTGCTTTTCATGAGATACTTCCTGGCATATAGGGCTAGCGAAGGTCACTGAGAACTGTACAGTGTAAGTCGTTGGTGTCTTGTGGCAATCAAGGCAGTCGTTCTTTTTGACGGATAAATCAACATACGGAATAAACATCGGCGAAACAAAACATTTTTTGGTAAAACACCGAATAAAACGATGTATCTTCTGCAGCATTTCATGGTCGCCTGAAAACCAGCTAAAGTACCTTTCTTAACTATTATATGGTGTAAATTGCTCTTGGCTTTCAGACTCAAATCATTTCTTAAACTGTTTCTGCTGTACGGCCTGGAATGGGTAAACTCCTATGCATGCATTTTGCCAGTAATTACCATATTCGTCCATTTCGTTTTAAAATACCCCAACACTGCTTTAATCTGTTTACGGGCATCATTGACGTAGCGAATGCTCTTTTCCACAGTATCCTTCCAACGTCTCCATCCAGCTTAACGGTTGTGCCTTAGCATTACGCCAATTGTGCCCATCAGGAAATTGTCTTTTGGATTAAGCCGTTGGCAGACCTTCCATGGCGAAAAATACCCTCTTTACAGACCAGGCGAACTCTGTTTATAATAGCTATTAGCCCTTATGTTTACTTGCTAAACGCCCAGGCAGAACTCAGTGGCCAGCAAGCTGGCATGTCACCGCGTCCCCTTTTGCGTGCAGGGAGTTTATGAGGTTTTCCTGCTACCATGACCAGGGGTGAGAATGGAGAGAGTACGTGGCTGTTGTGCAAGTTGTTGGTGAATAGGTTACAACATCCGGGAAATTAACTACCGTCTCTACAGAATATGAAGCATATAGCAGTTGCACAGTCGTGCTTTGATAATGACCGTCAAGCGCTTCATGCCAAAAGGGGAGCTAGCACGGCGACTTGCACTGCATGTATCCGCCCATGCCCTGTGTGAAGACAGCAGATTCAACGACATGACAACATGATAATAGGGGCATTCGCATGGATCGCAGCTGTCACAGCCTAAACTCACAGGCCGTTATAAACCGCCCAGTCACAACCTACGCTTGAAAGAGGTTTCGCAGACAATTTCTTAGCCTAAGGTCTTACGTGGTCATGTATAAAATAACTTATTGTGGCTTGTTACAAAACTCAAAAGTTGTACTACCATCCGGTGATTCATTTATAGTGGAGTTCTATACGCACGCAGACATTAATTTTATCGGCAATTGAGCGGGCATATCTTGCTAGCACCATCGACGCATAGTATATCATGTTCTCTAAAACCATTCCATTTGTCCGTAGAATCAGAGATTGTAGTCATTTTAGGTACACTTATTAACAATTAGTGTTCTATAGAATTTAATTTTTGTCTTTTTTCTTCCCTAAATGACCATAAAAGCACTGATGGTCACATAAATTCGATTTCAAAATAATAAATGTTCGCTTAAGTGCATTCCTTACTGAATTATGTACTAGAATGATCTTAGCGTTTATACCCGCCAAAATGAATTCTAGAACAGCGTTGAAGAATGATTTTTCCATTCCATAATATGTTCTTTTGATCAAACGAATTTGTTTAAATACGAAAAAATATATGCGTATATAGCAAATGGACAATTTATCGCAATTTAACCTGCCCGTACATAAGCATTAATATGGGACCATCCAGATGCTGATGCCTTGGAAAAAGACTGAATTATAAAAAAAGACTGGCAATCTGACGCCTAAAAGTCTGCTAGGCTAGCCGGCCATACACGAGTCCATGGGGCATGGATAGCTGTAATTGGCTGTAACATCAAGGGACTCGCTGCATAATTTACTTTTATTGGCCTCTTTTTGTAGGTCCCTGTGTCATTTTGCAGAATCACTTCTCTACGCATTTTATCCGAATAAAATCACCTGCTTACAATGGCAAAATTAATACAGGCAATACGAAATCCCTTTTTCCTTAGGACAGGCCAGTTGGGAATTAGTGGACTTCTGTCAGCTGTTTGCTGATGTGTTCCTGATTCAGAGTGTTAATAAACCGTTTTGACTGTGTTACATGTAGTTGAGGTTCTAGGATTACTACTGTGTTTGTAGTGGCTGTGGCTATTTTTAATGAGAATCTGCAACTGCCTTCGTCGTATTCCAACCCTGGCGTACTGCTTTACATCAGAAGAATTTGAATCCAAACCTCGTTACAAGACATGATGAGGCATCATGATTGGTTCTTCCTACATATAAGCTTTAATTTTCATCTTAAAATCTTCTGCACAGTCATTGGTTCAAGAAGAGCGATAAGAATTATAAGGGCATTTCAAATGTCCTAACAATTATAAACTTTCAAGCCATATCTCGCACTTAACCACAGTCTACTGAATGTGTATTGCCAAGTTAGGGCATTACTAACCCGTTGTGTCTGTGTTAATTGCAGTTGGTGCTCCCAGTTTACTTGTGTGCTTTAGCCCGCTCTGCCTATTTGCCTTGAGAATCTAAAGTATTCTTCCGCATTGAAGGTGGACCGCGAGGAGAGTATGTGCAGTGGACGGATCTGATTTCGGCTCTCTTCATACTTGGTCACGAACTAACTGTCGTACTGAGACCATCGAATTTGGATAGGTCAGCCAATACGCACACTTAGATGTTTACTGTTTAAATCATAACAGAATTTACTTGCATTTCTAATGTATTCTTCTGAGTCTCGTTGCAGTAGAATCCTAACAGTTTTGCCATGTGCAGTAAGCGGATCATTCTTTATTTTTTGTGAATGCAATCACGTGGCTTGCATTTCCTACCATTCCTGCGCAAACTGTGATAGCTGGCTAAGCTGTGCTGATTAGAACCGGCTGCTTTTCACCAACACATGATGGTACCATCGCCTCAAACAACCCCTGGCCCGGAATTCAAACGACAGCTATACGGCTAGTCAGGACGACTAGTTTATTTCAAGGTTCCACAACTGGGTTAACGATAGTAGATCAAAGTGTGGTACCGAAGTTGCTCAGTGTTCGGACGATGTAATTGTTCGCATAAATTTAAATGATCACCTCTCATCTGCGCCACATCTGCCATATGGTTTCCGCTTTGATGTCACCAAAATCTGGCAACCGGACAATGCCAAGGTCCTGGGCAGAAAAATATGTTACTGCTTTACGATTCGAGCCAATGGAGAGAGCAGTAGCCCGTGGTCATCCGGGAAGAACCCAGTTTAGGGATACACTCACCGATGCCACAGTGACTAGGTCAGTAGAAGACACTTGCAGTTCATACAGGTTAAACTACGTCCGTAATTATAATTTATTCCACGTACTCCAGGAGGTTGCGTCAAAGTCAGCTATATATTGTGGGAAGAAACGTTTGATTGAAATAGCAGCGACTGCGAATTAGTCCCAAAACGTTGATGACACCTGAAAAATTCACAATATTATTTACTACGTTAATGGTGCCCTAGCTTTAGAAGTTGCCTTAATAAGGATGGAGAGTCTAACTCTTTTTTGATAGCTTGTTTCTTGGGTTTCCCCGTCCGGCACTTTAAGAATGGACATTATTTAGAGTTAATGCTGCCAGGGTTACCATGGCATAAGTTTTTTGGTGTTGCTGCGAACATCTTTGCTGTTGTCCTTTTTGGAGCAGATACTAACACCGAGGCGAATTCATGAATTCAGCCATAGCTACCCACAACTGACGTCCGTTTGCTTTTTCAGTTTCGCAGCTGCGTTTGTCTTTCATAAATCTCCATGGTAGAAAGGGGCCCTAGATGTTCAACTACCTCTCCACAAGTGCGCATGGTTTGCTTATTAGTTACCTCGTTTAACCATTGTATTTTCGTTCTGACTTTCGAAATGGTTCTTTCCTTGTGCCCGTTTATTCAACGAGACTATTGACTGGATTCTTGGGAAGATCCTACGTGAAGTTAACGGTGTTGCGTTTGCCAGCTGACTGATCTGAACCACGTTTATGATATCTCCTAGTTAGCTTTCAGCTTTGATGACATGCAATGTATGCTGTCAGGGGTAAGTGCGGTCGGTTTATCCATAAACACCCGGAAGCCCACAGAATTTTTAAGCCCAACTATATAAAACCATCCCGATCAGCTGCTGCGGCTCGTCACACATGGAGAGGTTCAGTATGTGGCGTCATCGAGACCGGCTTTATGAGGCATGATCGCAAAATTGCGAAGTCCAAGTACACACTGTTGACGTCTGATGTGACCACGCTGAACGGTGATCGTAAAATATGCAAGCCCATCAGGCTTATTTATACGCAGACACCCGTTTTTCCCAGGAATGTTATCTGGCCCATAAATTGAACCTTTTGTGAAATGCAAATATTCTGGATACTTCACATGCAGATAATTTAAAAAGCCGTTGTAACTTACCGTACTGACAGGCTAGGTACTTGCTAAAAGGCCAAGACACGTGTTTCGCCGGTATTCTGCCGCTGCTTGACACAGCTGCTAGGGGTCCGGCTCATCAGTGGGTCCCGGCCTTTCTCTATCTGCTTTCTGGTTGATATACCGGTTTAGAAATTTCAGGTTTTTAATCACCAGAGAAATTAATTTCTGATCGCGGTATATATCAGTTTATATAAGGTCTATAGGCGTAGACCGAAATTGTAGGTGTATATATGTGTTGAAACCCGTCAACCCGTTACAACGTCGATTTATACTACTTAAGACTGTCCTGTGGTAGCAAGTGTATATTTCATTTGGGTTGACGGGTTTCAACACAAATATACACTTACAATTTCGGTCTGCGCCTATAGACTTATCTAAACTGATATATACCGCGATCAGAAATTAATTTCTCTGGTGATTAAAAACCTGAAATTTGACAACCATATACCCTTTACCTTTTGTAACTCTTGTAGCTTTCGTTATGGTTCGTCTAGTTGTTCAAGACAATAAGTTTAATAACTGAGTTGGTGGTCCCTCTTTCAGCGTATATGGACTGAAGTACCACAGGATGCAAAAGTGTGTGACAACGTATAGGACATTTGACCGGGTCTTTACTGACAAAACCGGATATCGAATAATCACAGGAAGGCTATCCAACTGTTCCCGAAAGTGAGTCACACGTCTAAATTTTCTTCTTTGGCCGTTTTTTGCCTATGATTATTCGGTTGAATGAAATTTGTCGTATTCTTTTAAATGACTGACAGCGGACAACCCAAAGTATTACAGAACTCCTTCGGCCGGAACTTACTTAATTTCTTACTTACTTTCTTCGCACTTCTTCGACGTTCTTGCGTCTTTAAGTGCAACTGAAATACTTCAAACTAAAATATGCAGGAAAACCACTAACACGATGCAAATGCATCGCATTTCTCATTTGAACAAGGCGAAGATCACAATTTGAGCAGAATGCATTGACGTCATACAATTTCTAATACCTTGCCAACGGTCATTGCCCGTTAATATAGTAAATTAACTGTCCAATTAGAAGGGTGAAGCTTAATAGGTAAATAGGATGGGAAACATAAGTCAAAAATGTGGGTGCATAGTGAGAGGTCAAGGAGGGGGGAGGTAATTATCACAGTAAGGCGGTTCAGGTAATATTAAAAACCTGTGAAGTGTAATTAAAGGAGGGGGGGGGGAAAAATTACAGGACAGCAGTCGGTCGTAGCAGGGGGAGAGCGAGGGAGAAGGCGTGAGAGGGACAGGGGTGGTCGATCGTTACCACGGCAATGCGAGGTTGATCACATGATCCAGCTGCTTACAGAGTTATAGTTTTCCTCTGCGTATTGCAGCGGCCTCGGCAAACCGTAGGAGACGCCCCGTTGCCACCCGAAGTACGACCTTAAACGCGGTTTTTTGGTCAACTGTGTGGCCAGTATTCACTAAGGGCTTAGTGATTGAGCTCTTCGGTGTTTTATCATCCGCCTTGAGCAGCTACTTCGGCATACGCTCAGCTGACCGTGTTGCCAAATGTCTTTGCGTGCGCCCGATGTATTTGCATCCGCAGCTACATGTAAACTCGTAAACGCAGTTTGAGGTGACGTGCAACGGCAGATTGTCTTTGGTTGGTCTTACTGGAATAGCCGTTGTTGTGCTTATGTACAACAATTTTGAGGTGGGGTAAGTTCTTTCAATCGTGCATCTAAGCCTTCGCTTGATCACATTAGACATATTATCGTCCTTGAAGGGGAGGAAGATGCTCACTGGCTTTTTTGCCACAGATATTTCGGTAGACATTTCTTGCCTGCGTTTGCCATATTTATTGATGAATTTCTCAGGATAGCCATTTCCAAGAAACACTTTCTTGGGAAAACGCATCTGTTCATCGATCGTATCCGTAGAACAGATTCTAGCAGCTCTATTGAAAAGGCAAAATACCAAGTTTCGTTTCCTCTGGATTGAAACGATACTAAGAAAGTGCATCTATTGCCTTTTCCATGTGGACCTATGGATAGATCTGCCCGTCTGAGAAGAAGCACATCTAGGAAAGCTAGCGTGCCTTCCTTCTCATGCTCGATCGTAAATTTGATCTTTGCATGTGTTTCGTTCACGGCTTTAAGTAACAATTCTCCCTCTTAAAGGTCATCCACGTATAGTCGATAAAAAGTAGTCTTTTCTATGTGTTTGGCCACTTTACGTTCTAGGTTTGACATGAAAATATTTGCTAGGATTGGTCCGACTGGGCGACCCATAGCTTCACCGTCGATCTGTCGATACAGCTGTCTATTAAACAGGAACTGCACATTCTTCGTGCATATCTGTAGTAGTTACCGCAGTTGGCTTGCTTCGAGACATGTTTTAGCCACGTGCTGACAAATTAGGTCAATGATTTCGTCCGCTGGAATGTTTGTGAACACACTTTGCACGTCGACTGACATCATGTGCTTATTACATAAATTTTTTGTTCTTTAGCTCGTCTACAAACGAAAGGGAGTCTTTGGTCGTGTGAGCAGCAAGGTTTTATCTGAAAAAATCATTTTTTTAGACTTGCCGTTGGGCAAGCAGATGCTGTGGTGAACCTCTCATTGATAGACGCTCACCCGTTGCGATTCCGGATCTTAATCAACACATGGTGTCCTTGGGCTTTGTCTTGTGGCCCTCCATCAGCCACACAGAAAACGCGACCGACAGGACAACGAGCGTGAAGCTCAATGGGGCACGCATATTCGCTTCTATTGGTGAGAGTGTTGCATTTGCAATGAATAGGTCGCGAGTTCATGCATCAGGTATTAAAAACCTGGAGGTAAGTTATGACTTGCTGCTGCTGCTTATAATGCAGAGTTATCCATCCTACCAATACCATAAGCAGCTCTGCGGCTGCTGGCAGACCTCGAGAGTGAGTCCTAAGACAAAAGGAGTAGAGTAAGTACGCGATCGGTAAGTGCTCCTTTACCTAGGATGTACTGCATCAGAACCCCCCCTCACAGCGGCTGCATTTTTATCAGTTAAGGTTATGGCTTAGACTGCAGACAGTTATCGCACCCGTTAAGCATCCGCTAATATTGCATACACAGCAAAATAGAAAAAAACTAGGCAACTCAAATTTTACTTGTTGGGTTATTTATTTGAATTTCCATTCGGCCTTTTGCGGTTGACTTCTTGGTCATGGTCTGAAGCGGTAGTCATACAGCATGGTGAGTGCTGCAGCCAAAACCGTCAACGTTTGATGAAAACCCTTGAAGCTCGCAAAGCATTAACGCCACGGACGCGCAATTAACATTGCCTTAAATGAACAATGCATTTTCAAAATAAAGCATATTTGTATTCATAAGGTAACCTTTATTAAGTAAGAGCTAATTTGTTGTAACGAGAACTATCAAATCGAGAAAAAGTGTGTAAGTCAGGTCAATCATTTACGTCCTTTGCGAACTAAAGTCTCTCTTATTATTGAATCAACTCAGTGGATAAAAATAACCTGGCCAAATATATGCTCAACTACCCATGTAAATTTTGTCATGACTTTTGGGTGCTGCACTCGCCATACTGTTTAATATGTCTGGTCCGAAAGTCCATTCCTCCTACATAACGCAGTCTGCTTACTAATCAGTATGATAAATTCTTGTTTTTTGTAGGCAACCAGCCTGTAGTTTTCGGATCCTTGATTCCTTTGGAACTCAAGCCAAGTTAAATGTGCCTGCGTACGAACCTTCTCCAGGCTATCCGTCCTACTTTGCCAAAATACCATCGTCTTCCTGGCCGGGTCTTTCTCTCCCCTTTTAACAGTTTCATACTCTGTCTCTTAAGCTATCAATTTTACATTTTTTTATCGTTTTTAAATTGTTTAGCTACTGCCATCTTCTACTGTAATTCATCCTCATTTATCACGTTGCCTCGCCACTAAAGTTGTTTTAGTAGCGAACGCCCAAAGGAAAGCGCACTCCCGACACAATAATTTATTGCCGCCGCTGCTATAAAATGGACGTAGTGGAGCGTGTTGTGCGATGTTTTTGTAGTGATGCAAAGCAGATCAGCGTCTACCACAATCCATGTTAAGAATCATACCATATTTAGTTGAGAAAAAGTGGTCAAGATTTTGCGCACACCCTTTCCTCATACCAACATGCCACCACACCGGCACCTGTTACCAAAATTTCTCCGACAGATATATCGCACGGGGTTAAGTGGGTCTAACCGCGCAACTGCAATCTTCAGACCATGGTTACTTAGTGATGAGGAGAAAATCGGTGAACGCCAAAGTAGTCGGAAGAGTTTATTGTGTACACAACGGAAGAGTAGAATAGATTGACTTGGGAGAGATACGTCCGATCAGTAGGTTGACCGGGCCCAAGTGAGGTCTTAGAGTAGTCGGGCCAGAGGACAGATAGAGGGAGATCTTTCATTGGGTAGGTCGGCCTGGAGATTTTGGGCAGAGAGGCAACTTGCGTCGGGCACGCGTGCAAGCTCCTCATTCGTCGCCTAATAGATGCGAGAACTATGATTGGCTGATCGAGACGTCGAGAAAGCACATCGATGAGCGTTTGGGAAAGTGCACTTCGACGCGAGCTAGTCAGGCAGGCACGACCCGCTACAGATGCCTCAACTGCACCTCAGCACAGATCGCAAGCATGACCTATAAGTAACTATCTTCACACAGGAGAAACGCAACCCATCCGGCAGGTGCACTAGATGCTTTCTCAAAACCCTGGCTTTGGCCTGATGCTTACAGTGTTTTAAGCGCAACCTCTGCGTAGACCCAGCTTTATGCGTGTCAGGTTGCTTCTAAGGAGGGTTATGTGCTGAGTGTTGAACTTACTTCCTCTTCTGTATCCCAGCCTCCGGTGCACTTTCCGGACCGATCAGTTAACTGATGTGGGGATCGGGCGCACTGGCTGAGAGGGAAGCAGACCGCCCGTCTGTGCGTGCCAATCAAGACCTCGCCCCAAACACAACACATCAAGTTCCCACACAACAGGGTGGAATGCAGTGAGATTGAATCAAATTACGCGTTTTCCACTTACCAGAGAGAGAAGTCGATTAGTCGGCTGTGGATTGTGATGTGAAAGGGTTCACGTATGTAATGCGTGTGGTGGTTTAGGTGGGTAAGCGATGTTTTACTGCGGGTTTTCTTGGACACCCTGATCGCCAAGTAGGCCCATGCGGTGATGACTGGGTGTGCGTATGTTGTGCAGTCGCATAAGGCGAATGTGACGGGTGTGTGCAACCTTAGGGAATCCCCGTCTACCGTACATCGACGCATTCCGCGCAATAATATACCTAAATAACTAAATGTCATGGTCCGGAAAATTTCCAACTTCCAGAAAAGAGCTCCTTAATAGTATGTATCTTATGGTGAGTTTGACCACCGCAATTGGCGATGTCCACCATATACCCGAGAGCAGGGACGGTGACTGCGGCCAATTTGAGTGATAGTAGACGCGCCGCTGACTACTTCACTCTAAGCCCTCTTCATTGCAATCAAACGGTGACAAGACAAGTCGAGATGACCGCGCAGGGAAAGAGCGTGCCTCAACCGTGAATACCGCCTAAACTTAGTATATAGTGACAGTAGACTTTGCGCCGGTACTACTGCACTGTCTATCCTCACTCACCTATAGTAGGTCTCTAGCCTGATTCTAAGGGATCAGGGCTCGTTCTGCTAAAGAGCCACCAGAAAAAGCAGCTAGAATAGGGTACTATTTCAGTCTGTGTTATAAATCGGAAGTGACCCTGGTTAAAATCAGCACGGAGTTCATATCCCCTCAATCTCATCAAGAAGTGTAGTAGTACTGGTACTACCATTTGTCAGCGTTGCCACTAAGCCTTCGCTAGGGCTCATATACCCTTGCTGTGAACACACAGCACAGACTCATCGACAACCACTGCCCAATTTCGCGAAAAAAGGTGACCACTAGACCGCGATGGCTTACACAGGCCTTAACAATAGAAGTGAACAAAAAGCGGAAGCTGTGGAAACAAATTCTAGCAGACAGGACTCCTGCATCTGTCAGTGCCTACAAAACTCAGAGAAACTGGGTCAAGGGTCTTATTCTCAAAACAAGACGGGCTTTCAAAGCAGACTTGCTAAACCGGGCCACAGTGAATCCCAAACTGTTTTACAGTTACCTCGGGTAGAGTACCAAAAACAAAGACCCGATACCCCTGCTGAGGACCGCTGAGGGGAGAGACTTGATAGATGATGAAGCAAAGGCTGATCATCTTTCGAAATTTTTCCGATCAGTCTTCACAAAGAAAATGGCATGCGATCACCCCACCGATGACACCGAAGCGGATAGAGTAGTTGAGCCTGTCCAATTCCCCGAGGCTGTTGTTCTTAAGGAACTCTTAAACTTAAACAATCTAAGTCACCAGGTCTCGACAACGTACCAGCCAAGATTTTGAAGGAGCTCGCCAATGAGTCGGCCAAACCACTTTCTATTCTCTTCCAAACCTCCTTCGAAACCGGATGCCTACCAGTAGATTGGAAATTTACGAGGATTTCACCGCTATACAAGGGGGGAAGCCGGGTCTCAGCGAATAACTACCGACCGGTCACCCCTAATGCAATCTGTTGCAAAATCATGGAAAATATTATCAAGCAACAACTTATGCAGTTCCTGGAACAAAACCATCTGCTATCGGATGCTCAGCATGGTGTTCGTAGAGGTAGGTCCTGAGTAACAAACTTGCTCTTCTGTTTAGAACGGTGGACTGAGGCAGTCGATAGTGGAAACTCAGTGCATGCTGTCTATATTGACTTCAAAAAGGCTTTCGATAGTGTGCCGCACCACCGCCTCCTTTATAAACTCAGCCGCATAGGAGTAAGGGGTAGGCTCCTTACATGGATAAAACGCTTCCTAATCGGTCGCTCGCAAACTGTCCACATCAGCGACAAACAGTCAGTCAAGGTTGAGGTTGAGAGTGGTGTTCCCCAAGGCTCCGTTCTTGGCCCTATCTTGTTTGTTATCTACATCGATGACTGGATTGCGGCATTGCCATGTTTGCCGATGATATAAAACTTTGGAGCGTAATTCGAACTGCGGCTGACGAAGTGCACTTACAGGAAAATTGAAATCGACTTCAAAAACGGTCGGCGGACTGGCTCTTACCGTTCAATGAGAGCAAGTGCACCACCATTCGAGTCGGCAAATCCGGTTCTTCAAACGGAGTGGCTTACCGACTGAATGACAAACCATTGAAGGAAGTGAACGCCCAGAAAGACTTGGGAGTCTGGATCACGCCCTCCCTTAAACCCTCCCTGCATTGCACAAAGGTAGCCAAGTCCGCGATGTCGATCCTATACCTCGTCAGACGAGCTTTTTCTACCTTCAATGAAGAGTGCTTCACAAAAGTCTTCTGAACCTTCGTACGACTGCACCTAGAACCCGCTATCCAATCTTGGAGACCCTGGGCCCCGAAAGACATCAATATCCTGGAAAAGGTACAACGGCGCGCAACCAAACTTGTTATGGGGCAGGGCTCGCAGCCTTATGAAACACGGCTGTCGAATCTCAAACTCTTCCCATTGCGCTACAGGCAGCTTCATCCTATGACACAGGACAACTGGCCTCGCCAACAGTCTGAGAAACAAATTTTCTGCTACCACTGCACACATGTACAAATAGGGCACTCAAAGGAATTTTTCCTACATATCCCTCAATATACTGATACTGAACTACAACGAGGTAGGGAGGGGCGGACTCTCTCAAGTCAGGAATGGCTTGCTAGGGTAAGAAGGAACAGGGAATTGAGAAGAAAAAGATGACTGGATCGCGTGAACAGTATTTTAGTTCGCCTGACGTTTCGACATCCGGCGTGGATTAATCATCAGAGACATAAGCAGAACAGGAGCAGCAGAAACAGGATTTTGCTTCGTCGTCCAAACGCCTCCGGTCACAAGCATTTGATATCCTGACGGCCTACCGAACAGCGGGAAATGATCCGCAGTCAAAGGGAAGCATAACACGGAAATCAAAAGAGTTTGGCATGCGACGCAATATCATGATTAGGAGCGAGTTTGACGCTGTAAATAGCAACAAGAAGCTGAAATCGGCAGCATCGATAGCATCGAGCATTGATAGCCAACTCCTACAAGTAATACAACAAAATGCCTTGCTCAAAAAATCTCATTTTCAACCAGATTACGTGAAGGGCAACATGCCAACTGCTTAAACCTTTTGCTGACAAAATGCCTGAACGTGGAATTAATCTACTAATGCGAGAGGTAATCCATTATAAAGAGAAAAGAAAGTTCTTTCATCTTCAGTCAAATTGAATCGTTTATCTTCAGGAAACCTAAATAAATTCTCAAAAGTATCAAATGCCATTGTGACATTACGTTGGAAAAACTTTATATACGCAGAAGTTTGTCAGCCGAATATCTAATCAAAGTAATTTCTAAGAGGTAACCTTTTATGGAAAGTTTTTTATTGATCACAGTGATAGTAGTTTCACAAATCCAGTGCGGACAAGATTTACCCTTGACTATGTGCTTTGCTATTTTGAGGCATTTCTGTATACCAAAAACGTTGCCATATTCATTAAAACTAATATCGGAAAACACTTTATTTCGGTAAATGCTCTTGATGTCAATCTTATTTAAAAGGTTTTGGTGTAAACGTCGAACAAGTGCTGAATTTATAAATTGATCAAAGAAGACAGTTATAACAAGAAAAATTATGGCAAATTTTTGTTGATGAAATTCAATAAATACTTATCCAGTAAGATTAAAGTTAACAGAATGTCTTGACAAAAGAAAAGTTCTTTCTATAGATAGAAAGTGGTTGCTTCAATTTTTCAATTTAACACAGCGTCTAAATTTATTATTCTAACTTATAGCTCCTTTTTACGTCGCCAAAATCACGAGATTATGGAGAAAATTTTATTTTTCTTTACAGAAACTCAGATATAGTTATTTAAGTACCAAATATGCCTCATGCAGTTCATTATTATTTCTAAATCTTCCTAAATGCATTCACATTGGTTTTCGATTAATGATCAAACTTATGCAAAGTTATGAAAATTGCGTGGTCTGTTCCGACTACTGTATATGCGATTCTGTATATAGTACATCAATCAGTGACCACAAGAGATGACCTTCAGGTGATGACAAATTGGGACACAGAGCTGACCTTCCTATGGCCCGAACAGACAAAGCCCTAGATGCCATGACAGGTGGGAAGGAGGGTCATATGGTCATAGAAACGGAAAAGCGCCAAACCTGAAAATAGTCCAGTCATCGCGCAGTAGAATGCATCCCCGCTGAGAAGATAACACCAGCCGCGCTTCTAATGTCCTCCCCCGCACAAACACGCGAGGCGTCTTTCGGACCTTAGGTGTGACAGACTGACATCGGGCTCAGATGGATGAGTGATGAGCGAGAATGCAGTTCGATGCTGCGAGAAGTTGACTATCACTGAAAACCTAAGTCGCGCTCAAGTCACTGCATCAACTTGTTTGGAGCATAACTGGGGCATCAACAAAATAGATGGCCGAAGCTGTCGCGTGCAAAACCGAGAGTTATTAGTTGCTTACGAACCTGTCTGGGCGCTCGATTGACACAAAGCATTATCATGGGACTTTCAACGGCTGCATCAATCGTCTGTTGATCTGCGTCATCCGTACAGCGACAAGAATCAACCCATCTTAACCAGCATGCTCTACCGATCACTTCCGTGGAGGACAAGGAGGCTTGTAAGCGCATATTTCCCTCAGCTATGCTTATTGCAAATAAAAGATGCATGTCTTACACTCAGATATTGTTACAGTATAGGTGCTACCTTGCTTATTCATTAGTACTTAACTACCGGCGCAATTATATGATATTGCAATGTTAGTTTATTACAGACGAGTTTGATCTCCTATTAGACCTGAGACGTCCTCTAAACCTCAGGAGAAGGAGTTAACTACTGGAAAAAGTATTATAAAAGCCTACAAACAGCAAGTGGCTAAATAATCCTCGATATAGGTTGCGGCTGCACACTAGGTCCCGATCTTATACATTCAGTAGTACTAGGTGGGCGCTGTCCACCGAACGCTACACCCAGTGACAACAAGAGATGACTCTCCTGTGGCCCGGACAGACAAAACCCCTAGATGCCATGTCAGAAAAACAGTACTCTCGGCACTTAGTTCAGTCGCCAAATCCTGTTTAGGCATTAGGCAGGCCGTCCCCATTGTTATTCCTATCTTGAGCCGACTCCTAACGTGTATAATTATATGCTCTTTGGATCAAATATGGTAACAGTTTCCTATGGACTGAACGAACTATAATCGCTAGTATCTTCAGCATCACAATTAATGCGCTTTCACTGCAGCAATGTACTGTCATACTGTTGCCCTCTAGTGCCGAAATTGTAGAGCACATTTCTAGAAAGATGGTTACCTCTAAAAATCTGAGCTATATCTAGATAACCTAGAAAGGCTACGGTAACCACTTGTTACGACCTAATAGCATACAGCAATTTTGGTAACTAGAGAGCAGATTTCTCTCTCATTACAAAGAAGACCTCTCCTGTGTCCTCAAGAGGGAGTAAGACAATGCAAAATTTAGCCAATTAACAATAAATGGCCAAATAAAGCATAAACATATGGTAAAACTTGAGCTATTTCTTAATAAATTTCGCCAACCAATAAGATTACAGCCTGGTGGATAGAGTTGAAAGGGCAGTACGCATGGAGAGCGCTGATTTGTAGCTTAGCGGTAGAGCATTAGCCTCCGGCAAAGGCTTTCTCTGATGCGCGGGTTCAAATCCCGCCAAACGCCTAGCGTTTTTCACACTTGGGTCAACTCAAATTAAGCAAATCGGCCAAACCAACTTAATAATTAAGTCAGCCTAGCAGTCATTCTGGTGGATTCTAGATGATTGCTTAGGAAATCCTGCTTGGGCAGTCAACTTTCTCCCGTATTGGTGGATTCCATATGAGTGAAAAGTTGAGCGGGTAATATCGATCCAAGTGTGATAAAACTCATGGCGTGAAGCGGGCGTTTGTAGCTTAGCGGTAGAGCATTAGCCTCGGGCAAAGGATTTCTCTGATGCGCGGGTTCAAATCCCGCCAAACGCCTAGCATTTTTCACACTTGGATCGATATTACCCGCTCAACTTTTCGCTCATA
>JAYGXS010000002.1:69663863-69783432 GCA_036362985.1 Ligula intestinalis | reverse complement strand
TCCATATGAGTGAAAAGTTGAGCGGGTAATATCGATCCAAGTGTGATTAAACTCATGGCGTGAAGCGGGCGCTTGTAGCTTAGCGGTAGAGCATTAGCCTCCGGCAAAGGCTTTCTCTGATGCGTGGGTTCAAATCCCGCCAAACGCCTAGCATTTTTCACACTTGGGTCAACTCAAATTAAGCAAATCTGCCAAACCAACTTAATAATTAAGTCAGCCTAGCAGTCATTCTGGTGGATTCTAGATGATTGCTTAGGAAATCCTGGTTGGGCAGTCAACTTTCTCCCGTATTGTGGATTCCATATGAGCGAAAAGTTGAGCGGGTAATATCGATCCAAGTGTGATGAAACTCATGGCGTGAAGCGGGCGTTTGTAGCTTAGCGGTAGAGCATTAGCCTCCGGCAAAGGCTTTCTCTGATGCGCGGGTTCAAATCCCGCCAAACGCCTAGAGTTTTTCACACTTGGGTCAACTCAAATTAAGCAAATCTGCCAAACCAACTTAATAACTAACATAAGTACTACCAGCATCACTGAAATTATCCTACTCCTGTTGCAGATGATTTAGACTGTCCTACTATACCCACCTGATACTGTAATTTCGTACGGCTGTCCTTAAGATTAATGCTTGTAGTGTGCTCTATCCTTATTGTACTCATCAATTCTACTTTAAGAGGTACTTGCACTATCCCACTATCAGTTCAATAGAAATAACACTGCCGCTTCCAGTACTATCAGTAGAAAGAACTAGCAGTAGAAGCAAGAGTCCTAGCAGTAACAATGCGAAGCTAGTTAAAAACCTTACCTGCCGTATGAGACAGAATCACCTCAGCTGATAAACTACTATTCCCAACTGTTATACTGAATTGATATAAAATAGGATGAACATCATATTTTTTGAACCATTAGTATTGATAAGGGAAGTTGCCAAGCTTCCATGACTAGTGGACTGCTGGAGAATCTTGCTTTCAACTAGACGGACGGCGCTCCGCAACTTCTGAGCTAAAACTAGATATTGTAGCTGTTGCAAAAGTCCGAAATTTGAGCGCGCATCGGTGGCAGATATTAAGCTATCATCAAATACACATTCTTTAAACCTACTGTTACTAAAATTTCAACATTTCTACATGCATGTACAGGCTTTAGCAAGTATGATTACTAGAACCAGCACTTTAGCCTAGGCACAGCACTTCTAACAGAAGTATCCTGACAAGTGGCACATGTCACTTTATTACCACCTAAATGCATGATAGATCCGCAGCTCTTGTTGCATAAACCTTTCCAAAACCTTGAGTTGACTAATATCCCCTAATAGGTCTATAACTGCACACTAAACTAAAATGTCTTACATGCATGCACAGGCCGCATGGTAGTCTACCACCTTCGGGTCTTTGCAATTATGGTTACTAGAATTAGCCCCCTAGAATAACACTTTCAAAAGTAGTACACTTGAGATCAAGGGAACACGGCCCCAGACCAAACTCCAACCAGCGGAACTACTTTCCTTTAGATAAGACTGCGAAAACCAAGTCAAGCAGAGCTTGCTCAGGCCCCCAAACGTGAACTCACCCGAAATAGTTAAACCCCGACTCACATTCCTACTGAGAGCAAAGGGATATAAGCCCTAGCGTTGGCTCAGCCCGCATCACCGTTGACAAATGGCGGCATCAGTGCTAGCGACAGTTTTTGTCGAGATTGAGGGGACATGAACCCCGTGCTGGCTCCAGTACTCCTGGCATATGCACGTACCTATAGCAGCAGCTTCTTAGTCCGTACAGTTTGGTGGATCAAGTTGAAAGTGCGGAAACCAAGGCGTATGCATCGTTATTATTATTATCCAAATGCTAATCACTTCTACCTCATACAGACAGGGGAGTGCATACTGGGTGCGTCTCCCTAAATAGAAGATACACAGGCAGTACTCATAGTATACTATCTACTAGCCTCAAAAAGTATACTTTCTAGAATTAGCACTTATATCATATGCAAGCACCTATGGCAACAGCGTCTTATTCCGTACAACTCGAGGGATCCAGTTGAGAGTGCGGAAGCCAAGGCAAGCACAGCTTTGCCCAGGCCCCCAAACCTGTACTTCCCCGAAACAGTTAAACCCAGATTCACCTTCCTTATTCAGATCAAGGGTAAAGGAACCCTATTGAAGGCTCAGTCAGCGTCAACGCTGACAAGTGGTGGCACCAGTGCCAGTGCCAGTAATACTACACTTCTTGTTAGTTTTGAGGGGATATGAATCTTGCGGTGACTTTAACCAGCGTCAATATTACTCAGATGCACCCTAGCAGTAACACTAGAAATAGCAGTAGTGGTTGTTAAGTAGAACGAGGCCTGGCTTCTTAGAATCAGGCTAGACGCCTACGATAGGTGAGTGAGAGTAGACAGTGCAGTAGTACCGGCGCAAAGTCTACTGTCACTATATACTAAGTTTAGGCGGTGTTTACGGCTGCGGCCTACGCCCTCTCTCTGTGCGGCCATCTCGACTTGTCTTGTCGCCGTTTAAACACAGTTGATAAGGTTAGAGTGGTGTAGGTAGTGGCGCGCCTGCTATCACTATACCTGACCACAGTCACCATCTCTACTCTTGAGGAAATGGTGGATATCTTCGCTTGCGATGGTCGAACTAACACACACATCAATCAGACACAATTTACGCTTGCTGCACAATCCTATTAAAGCACCTACCACAAACAACTCATCCTTCTGTCTCTCAGGCACAATTGAACGCAATTAAACAAGGCCTGGTTTTTGCCGACGGCTACTACTGTCGGAGACAGCGACTCGGGTTTCTGTGCAGAATAAATCTCTAAGTCTAGCACCCTCCTCCTATTTTCACAATTTAAGAGCCACACATTGATGGTGTTACGGGGACGCGTGCGGCCATGCATCCAGAGCCTATAACCGGAATCGCAAACAAATTGAGTCATGCCTGCAGACCGACCGCGCACGCCATCGTCTTATGCACATGCTGCGACCTTCGAGGTGCGTCGGGAACTACTGATAACCGTGTATATATAATGAAGGCTCCTACAGCGTGGCCAACCATCGATTAGCTTGCAGGTTGGAACCCCAGTCGGACGGTAAAGGCTAGGATTGTTGAAGAAGGAGCAGAGCCTTATGAATATGCTAAAATCAACAAGCTAAAGAATTCGTTGTCCCTATATTCGCCTGAATAAAGCCCTTGCCACCAAAACCGGCTCCTTGCTTTCTTCTGCCTATTAGTCCGGGACATAACAGGTCATCCAAACGTGACCCGAACACGAAAATAACAAAACAGTCTGAGCATTGACGTCACAGATTCCCAACTCGATTTCATCCTAGTGTGCCCATAGATAGGGAAACCCAATTACGGATACCCTGTTAGCCTGTTCGACGTCTTCATAAAATCTGAGCCACTGAGCTGTAGATAGGCCACGAATGGAAATCTATAGAGCAGTAATCAAAGGTGTTGCCATCTAAACAAATAACTTTTCTGTCCGATGTACTTTCCTACCACCACCACCGCCACCGCCGCCACCACCAACACGGAGTTCGTCATTTTTGAATTTTCCATGCACTGAATATTCAGATTTATATGCATCGATAAGTTTTCAAACTTTTGACATTCTTTTCAATGGCATTGTTGTTCTGGACGCCATTCGTCCAGCTAAGCCCTTGCTAAGTTGCTTTTTACGAAATGCCGTATCGGCACACCCACGTGCCAAATTGCCGGCACACGCTCTGGTAATCACGTAAGCATATACTTCGGTTGATGCCACAGGAGTACCCCAGCATATGCTGCAAACATTGGCCTGGCCTCCAGCACGAGCAGCTCCTGTCAGACAACTGTCAGTAAACGAAGCCCTTAAAAACCCCATTGAAACGGTATAGGTGCGCATAAAATGTAGTTACTTTGCAAACATTGTTATGGGTCGTATTAATATGCAGTTTACACAAAAATAATTGTGAAATATGAATTGTAAAACGAGGCAAGGCAGCTGCAAAATAACAGCTTGCAACACACCCACTCGAATTACACAATGATACGATCACACGAATCACTTGTTATTTAAACAAACTATCTATTGAAATCAAAATAGTAATATGTTTGTAATCATCTATGTAGTCTATGGGGCAAGGTTTTGGAAGCATTGGCCGTTAACAGGTAATTATCCGAGTGTTTTTCAAACATGCTAACAGTGCGGGAATACAAACCAAACGTTGGTAAATGGTTCTGCTGTTGGATAACTCTTTAAGAGAAATGCTGTCTAGCTGGTATGCGCACTGTATCACCTCCTTTATTTCCTCGTTGGGCTTGCAACTGACACATTCACCTGGTTCTGGATCTGCCCGGGAACTAGTGCTAATAGCCAACATTGCTGCCTGAGTTCCCTGTTCAATGCCTATTTCGTACAGGGAAGAGGGCTTCACAAAAAAACCTCTCAGCCTCGTTGGTCCCCGGTCCCTTGAGCGGCTTTCACTCATCAGCATGCATTTGCGTCTAGATACTCGCAGCTACGCAAAGCCTACGTGAACACGCCAACCCACACCGACCCAGCATGGGTTTCGTTAGTCGACATCTCTTTGGATAATGCAAAACACCAATTAACCAGCACTTGAACTTTTTACACAATCATATAAAGGCAGCTATTATCACTCTCTTTCTTCTTCTCACACTCTCGCTCTCTCGGGAACGACTGGACGCAGTCAACACTAACCGCGGCTTTGCCAATGGGAATTGCTGCTTGAGACAGCATCTCAGGGTTCTGTGCACAATAAAGCCCTCGTTCATGCACCCTCGGATTTCAACATAAAATCTGAGGTTTCAAACGCTTCTGCGGTCTTCTACAGTCTCCAGGATTTAATGACCAATTCTAACTATGGAACACGAACATTCCTTAAACTTTATCAAAGCACTTTTCCTCTAACTGCACAAAAACAAGCAGATTTGCTTTCTTTCAATTTGTTAAACGATGACTTAACTGTGTGGGTTTATGCCCCCCCCCCCCTAGTAATTCTGATCGGCTGCCTCTGAAAGTTACATGCTATTCAAAAATTAAAGCACATCCTTCGCTGCGCAATGCTGGAAATGTTTTAGCGGAAGCCCAGGCCGAGATATCACCGCCCAATAACGCCTTGTGTGAGTCCCGAAAAGAAAAACTCGGCAAGAAAAATCTTTTAGTGTAATAGGTACAACGTATTTAGGAAAACAAACCGTGTAACGTGATGTCCATTGAGCCAACCATTTCCTCTCCTGAAATAGTCGCTGTTGGCTCGGTGAGTGAATGTAGCTAGAAATTGAAATTATTGATCGATTGTCTGGCACGATGCGTTAGCTCACACATAGGCCGATCGATAGCATATTGTGGACGCGTTTACTTTCTCCTCTGTGCTAGCCATTGGATCTCTCCTTACAGGAACAGCATAAATTAAATCGAGGTAGCAAATTTCAAGTTTGCCTGTATGTATATTTGTCTCACAGAATTCGTTGCACAATCAGGAACATTTCGATACATCTCAAGAGCTGGCCGCTTGCCACTATACGGCTGAGTTTGCGTAGGAAATGATTGTGAAGCACACTAATGAAGGCCTTCATTGATTCTTTTTAGCCGGAGTTCCCTAAATTTCTATAATCGATCACTCTGGTCCATCGCTCTAGACGGCATTTCAAATTGATCAAGCAAACAATTATTCTGCTGAATCAGTGCGGTGCGTTTGACAGAAAATTTTTTCGCTCCACACACTGCATCAGTAAGCTATCGGATTCACATTGTCGATTGAATACACTGTTAACGAAGGAGAACCTGTGCAAGGCCCAACGTGACATAGCAGCCATATTTGGGACTTCCTACTGCACGCTTGAGGCATTCGCAATAGTGCCCGTTAACAATTGGGTAATTATTACTTTATAAAACTTCTTTTTGGAAAGTGAAATATGCGTTTCCAGGCAGAAATCTTCAAATAAACTTCGCGATTTTCTAGTATTAAATGGTAGTTATCAGGTTCATGATGAGTTTGGGAACGTGATAATTGTAAAATGGTGCACAGTTTTGTATTGGGATAAAAGCCCCAGTCATCCTCTGCTTTGTCTGCTATTAACAATTATTTTCGTATAGCCAAGGAGTCCTGTTGACAAGAAATATATTTTGCAGTTTTTTGTTTGTAGGGCTGGAAGAATAAACTGGGGCCTATACTCATGCCGAAGCTTGGGATTTCTTCTTTAAAACGCGTTCTGGTCCTCGCTGGAACATATGTAGCGATATTTATCACTATTAGCATCCATCGCCCTCCTTCGCCCGGAATTACCCCTCTGCAAGTGGGTTATGCTTAATTTTTCGTCAACTATTTTAATGAAAACCTTTCAGCTTCAGAGCTATGGTTTTTGTCTGCAAAATTTCTGAATATGGCATAGGTAGGGTTAGCCATGTTTTAATAATTTTTGCATAGATATCTCCCTCTGTAAGGATTATATTTCAACGCACTTGATGGTGCCTGTTCAAACATCGAGAGTTGTATGGTCGTTGATTTAAATGTTTGACAGCGGTATGGTACACTGAGCTGTTAAATATATTGAATTATTGGCATCTAACATACTTACAAGCAGCACGTTCCGAACATTGGTAGACATATTACTAGTGAAAAATCTACAACTTGATCATGACCCTCACTGTTTTCATCTGCCCAGTTGTTGATATAGGTACCCTGCTCTATTTCCGGATTTCTATCAACATTTATCAATACTTTTGCAGAACATTGTTTTTGTCATGATTCCAAAGAAGGTCCTGCAACAACCTTTCCAGAAACGTATTTTTGAATCTCAAACACTTCGTAAAAATGATCCATGCTTCTCATGGCTGCTTGCAGGTGCGCACCAGTGTCTGCAGTACTATCTTGACTAGCAAATTTCTTTCATGTTTGACTCATCGAAGACCTCGCTTGAAGCACTGTGATGAGTTCCGCACTCTCGCATTGGCCTAGCGGCTCCTATCGTGTGCTCGTCCGACGCCAAGCAACATCCAACCTATTCTGCCATAGTTATGTTACTTGAGTAGCAGTGGCCGCGGGCGAAGCCCAGGCCGATGTGGACTGCGTACATTCCCGTTTGAGCGTGTCCGCAAGTCCGGTATGTGGATGACACTTTCGTCGTAATTGAAAGGGATCAGGTGCTGACATTCAAGGAACATCTAAACGTTGTCTTCCCGGACATCCAAATTATGATGGAGGAAAAATAAAACAAACAGCTAGCCTTTCCGGATGTCCTCGTTTACCGCAAACACTGTCATGGTTCTGAGGCCCCCAGTCCATCAACAAGCCCAACAATTTGGCGTTCTCATACTGTGTACTGAGGCATGACCTGAGCAAGGGAATCAGCCACGTGGGAAAGGCCCGCCCCAGTAACAACAATTCTGACGACAGTGAGCATAATTTTCACGCATTTACCAAGCCTGCATCCGACACGTAAAAGAAAATCGTAGCAATTAATGAGTCGAACACGAAGTGTCAAGCCCTCACCACATTAAGTAAGATCCAAGCGGTGGATACAGGATCCCCAGCGGAATCCGAAACGTCAGGAAAATAAAGCACTTTTTAAAAGGAGAAGAAGAAGCGATCATTGGAACAAAAAGTGTATTGTCTTGACGTTTCGGGTTCCCTCGGGAATCCTTAATCATAGGTACTAGTAGAACAGTGTGAGACATGAGGGTGCATATATTTCTCAGACTGTTCTACTATTACCTATGATTAAGGATTCCCGAGGGAATCCAAAACGTCAGGACAATAAACCCTTTGTTCCAGTGATAGCTTCTTCGTCTTCTGAACCGCTTCCTGGAACTCGGATACTCTCCTATATTGGCAAAGCACTTGTTCCAATGCTCGCGTCTTCTTCTATTGAACAGCTTCCTGGATCTCGCACAGTTATGTCTATTGGTGACGTCAGTAATTTTGAACATGTTGCATGACAAATTTTCTTCTTTTTGGGGTAACAAAAACATCCAGGTGGGTTGCAGAAGATGAGAGACGTTTACAATGGGGCCTCAGGACGCTATGTAATGGGCTACTATGATAGCAGCACTCTTCATTATTTGGTGGAACTAGCGTTTTTACTGGTATCAGCGCAATGTATGACCCAACCATCTCTGTTTTAACAGGCCCTTGTCACTTTGCAGCACGTTGCACAAATCTATCAATAATATGTTCTAGTCATTTGGAGACTACTTATATTGATAACTCAATGAAACTTTCGAAGACCTTGGCGGATATAAAAGAAGTTATGCATGTTCATTGATACACATCTCTGAACATTTTGGAGAGTTCTGCAAATATTCCCATGTTTATACTTGGGTTTATGTAAGCAGTATAACCCCACTGTTGCTGTATTTTCCTTGCGTAAAACCTTTCACGCTAAAACTTTTGCTCAAATCTCTCTCATCCGTACGTTTACCTTCCTCCTCTACCAGCTCAATCTGAGTCTTGCAGGTGCTACTGCGCTCTTCAATCGTCAGTCGGATCTAACAGCCTCGGTGAAGTTTATGCGTGACCGAATGGCACGCCTCTGGTCGGCCTGGACAGAAAGCGTGCAGCAATATCCGGTCTTCTTGGCACAACGTGGCCTATCACCGAACATCAGTCTGATGGGCGGTCCGAAGCTTAAGGTCGGTTCACTCGTAAACGCATGTCTGTATGCACGCAGTGTTTGCCTGCTATCATAAGCAGACATCTAGGGTATACCAAATATCGAAATGTTGATCGCATTCTTTGGTCGACTAACTTTAATCTTTTTGCGGTCAGGAGGAGGTTCTGAAGCCGCCTTCTACATTCCGAAGCGTCGTAGTGTTTGTGTTAGCTTTAGGAAGCTTCTAATTAAAGACTGTTTGAGACAGCAAAGTCTCCGTTCATTGAGCATTATCTGTCAATTTATTAATGCTGCTAAAACGTATTCAACATGTTTTGTGGGTATTGTATGACATTTCTCGAATCGTACAAAAGTTTGATTTTTCTAAGGCGGAGTGTGTACAGTCTAGCCAGGATTTGATTTGACCTTTTTCGTTGAAATCTCCGGTTGGGTAGCGACACCGAAACGACACCGGATCAGTATCGAACTGGTGGCAGATGTCAGAGAACGTGTCCCAAACACTCCACTAGTTTGCCCGATATGACCTCGGACATCCTGGTGGTGTTGTCGCAGTGAGTACCTTCGGTCCAACCCCTAGACAGGTCAATCTACTGCATTGTGCACAAGATTTCTCAAGCGGTCGTTGACAGACAGCTCCGATGTGCACGTTTCTCTCAAATTCGTGACTTTAGTAATACCTGTCTCCGCAGGCTGTGTGTAGTGAAATCTTGAGCGCATTGAGACTATGCCGTTAACCTAGTCGAGATTAGTCCGCCTTTCCCGGAAGCTAGTTCAACATAGTCTAAACCGCGTTGGACCCTTCGCAGCCGCCTGTACTTGAACAGAATTCAACCTTATCGAACGCCAGATGGACAGGAGTGTAGGGGGCCCTGTCACGCGCATTTGTGGGGCTATAATAGACCCCGAGGCTGGATTTTGCAAGCTTAGTATCTAATACGGGATAAACGATTACGGCAAAGCAAAAGAATATCACCTAATTTCCCGCTTTCTGTCAACCAAAAGTGCTTCCGATGAATGCCTCATCGCGTTATTCCGTAGCATTAAGTAACTAAAAAAAGTTAAAATGAATGTTACCTTTCATGCTTTTAGTCATATATTTGCCTCAAATGTGTCATGTTCTCCCAGAAGAATAGTTTAAAACAACTTAAATGTTTGGCGTGATTAGACTTCTTTATTACTTTCCTCACTGCTATGAATATTAACATTATAACCGCTTCAATTTCTGACCCATATAATGAAGCGTTAATCGCAATTTATAACGTAGTTTTTGATGGGCAAACATTACTTCTGTGGGTTGTTATTCTAATTATTTGACATCACAATCCTAGGATGTTTTACAAACGCCCCAAGGCCAGTTTTTGAGTACAAATTAAGATGAGGTTCAAATTTCACACGCAATTAAACCCCTATTCAAGAGTACTGTATCTAAACCATGTACAAGCCTATTTATTCTCTTACTCGTTTGATCGCCAAAAACGTTCTCCACAGTACTTATGTTTGCAGATAGGGTGAGATAGTGAGATTTCGTATTACTGGGCAATGCCAATTCAAATAGGATGGCCAGTATAGTAAGCATTAATGCAATATCGCATCTGTCCATTCAGTAATACCGTTCATTAATTATACAACATGTTCCAAACCCACGCATACTTTTATGAGTTTTATGTGTTCCTCTCCTCAATGATATAGAGAGCTGTGTGATTTTTCTTACGCGGTAGGCCTTCAGTTTGCAGACTGAGAATCTTAAACGTAAACGCAATGGCAGACCGTGATCGCAGTCGTATCGAAAATAACAAAACCTTTGTAAACCAAAATGTTCTCTTCCTAGGGATACATGGAAGGTTTTCTTTTCTACCAATCAACTACAAGGAAGAATAATTGTGCTCACGTAGTTTAAAAAATACAGTTGCATTTATATGGACATCGCTAATGAGTTGTAAAATGCCTTTTGCTGGTGTGGTGTTCAATGATGGATGAAAAGAGGTGCATTTGTAGGAGAGTTTGTCTACATTATCGTAAAATTATGCCACGTAATAAATTTTACAGCCTCGATTAAATGATTCGGCTCAATAGAGAATGCCTTCCAGATTTCGGTTAGGATTTCATAAACATGGTCACCGACCGTACTCGAGCTATGATTCAGACAAATGCTTTTGATAAAGGAGTTGTTAATGTGCCTAGAGTGGGAACGTTTGCTTGCGCTGCATCTCGATTGAGTCATGTTTATTTTTTAAACGTGAAACATTAAAAAATGATTGTTGTATAAGATTTTAGATGCACTGCGCGATTACCTCCTTTTCTTTCTTACCTCTTACGGTAGATCCTTGTCTACATGGGTTTCCTGGAGGTCCCCGAATTCGAAACGGATTTATCGAAAGGTAATTTAAAATAATAAAGTGACTTGTGACTTTTAAATTTTTAAAATTTCTCTGGCGTAGAGCTAGGCACCGGGAATGATGAACTTCGTGCACAAGTGCGAAGAAAGGGGGGTGATTAAGCTTGTGGCGTTGGAGCTGTTTTTGCGTCTAGTAAACAGTGGCCATCAAACCGAATTCTAGGTTTTTGGAAAAGGACAGAATGCATCAGAAGGAGGGATTTCTCGTCAGTTTTTAACAAGCACTTCTTTCCGGCCATTACTCTTAATGAAGCTTGTCAGCAGACGCCCCCTGGAGTCCAATAAAAAATAGTAGAAAGACGAATAGATTTATGCCTAATGTTGATGAGAGACGTTCTGGCATATAGGGGTATCGAAGGTCAATGAAAACCGTACTGTGTAAGTCTTTAGTGTCTTGTGGCAATCAGAGCAGTCGTCCATAATGTTCTTCTTTATGAAAAAGACGACTTCAGCCTCACATCTTTCTGCCTTCGGACGTCCGTTCCGAAAGACAAGGTAGCTGACATACACCTTCTCCTCTTGTCCATTGAGTGCACTCTAGTTCGCACCCAAGTTTGTTTTACTGGCTCGCAGTGGAAGTGAAAATTGTTCTTTTTGACGGATAAATCAACATACAGAATAAACATCGGCGAAACAAAACATTTTTTGGTAAAACACCGAATAAAACGATGTATCTTCTGCAGCATTTCATGGTCGCCTGAAAACCAGCTAAAGTACCTTTCTTAACTATTATATGGTGTAAATTGCTCTTGGCTTTCAGACTCAAATCATTTCTTAAACTGTTTCTGCTGTACGGCCTGGAATGGGTAAACTCCTATGCATGCATTTTGCCAGTAATTACCATATTCGTCCATTTCGTTTTAAAAAACACCAACATTGCTTTAATCTGTTTACGGGCATCATTGACGTAGCGAATGCTCTTTTCCACAGTATCCTTCCAACGTCTCCACCCAGCTTAACGGTTGTGCCTTAGCATTACGCCAATTGGGCCCATCCGGAAATTGTCTTTTGGATTAAACCGTTGGCAGACCTGCCATGGCGAAAAAAAACCCTCTTTACAGGCCAGGCGAACTTTGGTTATAATAGCTATTAGCCCTTATGTTTACTTGCTAAACGCCCAGGCAGAACTCAGTGGCCAGCAAGCTGGAATGTCACCGCGTCCCCTTTTGCGTGCAGGGAGTTTATGAGGTTTTCCTGCTACCATGACCAGGGGTGAGAATGGAGAGAGTACGTGGCTGTTGTGCAAGTTGTTGGTGAATAGGTTACAACATCCGGGAAATTAACTACCGTCTCTACAGAATATGAAGCATATAGCAGTTGCACCGTCGTGCTTTGATAATGACCGTCACGCGCTTCATGCCAAAAGGGGAGCTAGCACGGTGACTTGCACTGCATCTACCGGCCTATGCCCGGTGTCAAGACAGCAGTCTGAACGCCATGACAACATGATAATAGGGGCATTCGCATGGATCCCAGCTGTCACAGCCTAAACTCACAGGCCGTTATACACCGCCCGGTCACAGCCTACGCTTGAAAGAGGTTTCGCAAACGTTTTCGTAGCCTAAGGTCATGTATAAAATAACTTATTGTGGCTTGGTTACGAAACCCAGAAGTTGTACCACCATCTGGTGTCTCATTTATAATGAAGTTCTTTACGCACGCAGACATTATTTTAATAGGCAATTGAGCGTGCATGTCTTGCTATCACCATCGACGCACAGTATATCATGTTCTCTAAAACCATTCCATTTGTCCGTAGAATCAGAGATTGTAGTCATTTTAGGTACACTTATTAACAATTAGTGTTCTATAGAATTTAATTTTTGTCTTTTTTCTTCCCTAAATGACCATAAAAGCACTGAAGGTCACATAAATTCGATTTCAAAATAATAAATGTACGCTGAAGTGCATTCCTTACTGAATTATGTACTAGAATGATCTTAGCGTTTATACCCGCCAAAATAAATTCTAGAACAGCGTTAAAGAATGATGTTCCATCCCATAATATGTTCATTTGATCAAACGAATTTGTTTAAATACGAAAAAATATATGCGTGTATAGCAAATAGACAATTTATCGCAATTTAACCTGCCCGTACATGAGCATTAATATGGGACCATCCAGATGCTGATGCCTTGGAAAAAGACTGAATTATAAAAAAAGACTGGCAATCTGACGCCTCAAAGTCTGCTAGGCTAGCCGGCCATACACGAGTCCATGGGGCATGGATAGCTGTAATTGGCTGTAACATCAAGGGACTCGCTGCATAATTTACTTTTATTGGCCTCTTTTTGTAGGTCCCTGTGTCATTTTGCATAATCACTTCTCCACGCATTTTATCCGAATAAAATCACCTGCTTACAATGGCAAAATTAATACAGGCAATACGAAATCCCTTTTTTTCCTCAGGATAGGCCAGTTGGGAATTAGTGGACTTCTGTCAGCTGTTTGCTGATGTGTTCCTGATTCAGAGTGTTAATAAACCGTTTTGACTGTGTTACATGTAGTTGAGGTTCTAGGATTACTACTGTGTTTGTGGTGGCTGTGGCTATTTTTAATGAGAATCTGCAACTGCCTTCGTCGTATTCCAACCCTGGCGTACTGCTTTACATCAGAAGAATTTGAATCCAAACCTCGTTACAAGACATGATGAGGCATCATGATTGGTTCTTCCTACATATAAGCTTTAATTTTCATCTTAAAATCTTCTGCACAGTCATTGGTTAAAAAAGAGCGATGAGAATTATAAGGGCATTTCAAATGTCCTAACAATTATACATTTTCAAGCCATATCTCGCACTTAACCACAGTCTACTGAATGTGTATTGCCAATTAAAGGCATTACTAACCCGTTTTATCTGTGTTAATTGCAGTTGGTGTTCCCAGTTTACTTGTGTGCTTTAGCCCGCTCTGCCTATTTGCCTTGAGAATCTAAAGTATTCTTCCGCATTGAAGGTGGACCGCAAGGAGAGTATGTGCAGTGGACGGATCTGATCTCGGCTCTCTTCATACTTGGTCACGAACTAACTGTCGTACTGAGACCATCGAATTTGGATAGGTAAGCCAATACGCACACTTAGATGTTTACTGTTTAAATCGTAACAGAATTTAATTGCATTTCTGATGTATTCATCTGAGTCTCGTTGCTATAGAATCACGTGGCTTGCATTTCCTACCATTACTGCGCACACTGTGATAGCTGGCTAAACTGTGCTGATTAGAACCGGCTGCTTTTCACCAACACATGATGGTACCATCGCCTCAAACAACCCCAGACCCGGAATTCAAACGACAGCTATACGGCTAGTCAGGACGACTAGTTTATTTCAAGGTTCCACAACTGGGTTCATGATAGACGATCAAAGTGTGGTACCGAAGTTGCTCAGTGTTTGGACGATGTAATTATTCGCATAAATTTAAATGATGACCTCTCATCTGCGGCACATCTGCCATATGCTAGCCGCTTTGTTGTCACCAAAATCTGGCAACCGGGCAATGGAAAGGTCCTGGGCAGAAAAATATGTTACTGCTTTACGATTCGAGCCAATGGAGAGAGCAGTAGCCCGTGGTCATCCGTGAAGAACCCAGTTTAGGGATACACTCACCGATGCCACAGTGACTAGTTCAGTAGAAGACACTTGCAGTTCATACAGGTTAAACCACGTCCGTAATTATAATTTATTCCACGTACTCCAGGAGATTACGTCAAATTCGGCTAGATATTATTGGAGGAAATGTTTGATTGAAATAGCAGCGATTGTGAGAAATTGTCTTTATAAGGATAGGGAGTCTAATTCTTTTCTGATAGCTTGTTTCTTGGGTTTCCCCGTCCGGCACTTTCAGAATGGACATAAGTCGGAGTTAATACTGCCAAGGTTACCGCGGCATAAGTCTTTTTGCCATTGCTGTGAAGGTATTGTCTGTTGTCCTTTTTGGGCGATTTCAGACTGTGTGTCCTCTAGGTCGAGGCACCCGGAAGCCAAAATCAGAGATGACCATGACTGTTTGGAGCAGATACTAACACCGGGGCGCATTCATAAATTCAACCGTAGCTACCCACAGCTGACGTCCGTTTGCTTTTTCAGCTTCGCAGCTGCGTTCGTCTTTCATGAATCCTCATGGTAGAAAGGGGCTCTAGGTGTTCTTCTACCGCTCCACCACTGCGCATGTTCTGGTTCATACTAACCTCGTTAAACCGTTGTATTTTCGTTCTGACTTTCGAAGATGTTCTTTTCTTGTGCCCGTGTCTTCAACAAGACTATTGACTGGATTCTCGGGAAGATCCGACGCGAAGTTAATGGTGATGCGTTTGCCAGCTGCCTGATCTGAACCGCGTTTATGATATCGCCTAGTTAGCTTTTAGCTTTGATGACATGCAATCTATGATGTCAAGGGTAATTTAAGTCTGTAAGTTTGTCGGTTTATCCATAAACACCCGGAAGACCAAAGTATTCTTAAGCCAAACTATATAAAACTCTCCCGATAAGCTGCTGTGGCTCGTCACGCATGGAGGGGATTAGTCTGTTGAGTCATCGAGACCGGCTACATAAGGCATGATCGTAAAATTGCCAAGTCCATGTGTATGCTATCGACATGGGATGTAACCAGGCTGAACGGCAATCGGAAAATACATAAGCCCATTAGGCGTATTCATTCACAGACACCTATGTTTACCAGGAATTTTATCTGGCCCATAACTGTAGCCTAATGTGAAATTAAATCATTTTGGATACTTAACGTACAGAAAATTTGACAATTGTCCACCTTTTACGTTTTGTAACTCTTGTGGCTTTCGTTATGGTTCAATATAATAAGCTCAATAATCTTTCAGCGTATATGGACTGACTAACGCCAAGAAGCAAGAATGTGTGGTACCAGTTAGGACATTTGACCGGGTTTTTACTGACATAACCGGATATCGAAAAATCACAGGAAAGCTAGCCAGCTGTTCCCGCAAGTGAGTCACACGTTTAAAACTTCTTCTTCGGCCGTTTTTGCTTATTCTTATTCGGTTGAATGAAATTTGTCTGATTCTTTTAAATGACTGCCAGTGGATAACCAAACTTATTACTGAAATCGTTCGGCCGTAAATTACTTAATTTCGCAATTCTTCGATGTTCTTGCGTGCGTAAGTGCAACTGAAATACAACAGACTAAAATATTCAGGAAAACCACTAACACAATGCACATGTATTGTTCTTCTCATTGTTGCCTCAATTTCCATTTTCTCGAACGATGGGTGAGCAGACGACGACCTAAATCACAATAACTGGAGGCTAGCTACTTTGCCTTTTTCAAAAGGATTTATAACCGCAGTGTCTCAGATGTCAAAAACTTCAGGGCAGGCATCAACCTTGTACACCAGACCACAATTCCTAGTCGTTTGGTTAAAATTAAGCATACATTGTCATTTATCGAAAATTCGGCCTGTCACCTTTAAAAAGTAAATTGAACTTCTGTGGACTGCAGCTAATTTGGGAGACACAGACAAAAATATGTGTGCCCGCCTATATGATGACACAGTGACAGCTTGGAAGCTAAACCCCTTTGAGAAAGTGGTCATACGTTTGGTCTTTAAGGAGACGAAAATTCTGGGCCAAACAGCTCAAACAGAGAACGCCTCACAATACAACCCTGATTCGTAGATGCAGATTTCATGGAAAAGTGTACGGGCTTTCTGCCATCTTAAAAATCCTCGCGTCATCATCTCCACAAAAACCAGTTCCAGGCGTTGCATGAAGCTTAAGAAAATTTACAAACACCAATCCACAGCAAATGGGCCAAATAAACAGGAACTCAATGAATGAACTTACCAACAATGACACGAGAGACTGGAGTGGCCACTTCTGGCTTATTGGCTGACATCAGTTCGTCATTACCAACTCCAGATTTTTGAACACCTGAGGCTCGTTGTTCTGCCGGTTGCGATCGAGTATACGAACGATAGTAGAGGGCGCTCATTCGTTGCGATTCCGGACTTTAATCCACCCATGGTGTCCTTGGGCCTTGTCTTGTGGCCCGCCATCAGCCACACAGAAAACGCGCGATCGATAAGTGCTCCTTTGCCTGAGATTTACAGCATCAAAAAACCTCCCCAACGGCTAATTTTTTTTTCAGTTAAGGTTACGGCTTGGACTGCAGACAGTTATCACACCTGTCAGGCATCCGATAAAGTGCAAACAGAGCAAAATAGAAAAAAACGGGCAACTCAAGATTTACTTGTTAGGTTAGTTATTTGAATTTCCATTCGGCCTTTTACGGTTGACTTCCTAGTCATAGTAAGTAGATCAAACTCCCTGAAGCGGTAGAAATACAGTATGGCGATTGCTGCAGGCAAAACCGTCAACGTTTGATGAGAACCCTTGAAGCTCGCAGAGCTTTAACGCCACGGACGCGCAATTAACATTGCCTTAAATGAACAGTGCTTTTTCAAAATAAAGCATATTTGGATTCATAAGGTAACCTTTATCAAGTAAGAGTCAATTTTCTTAAATGAGAGCTGTCAAATCGAAAAAGGAGTGTACGTCAGGTCGAGCATTTACGTCCTTTCAGAACTAAGAGCGTTTCTTATTATTGAATCCACTCAGTGAGTAAAAATGACCTGGCCAAATATATGCTCAACTACCAATATAAATTTCGCCATGACTTTTGCGCACTACACTCGCCATACTGTTTAATATGTCTGGTCCGACAGTCCATTCCTCCTACATAACGCAGCCTGCTTATTAATTAGTATGATAAATTCTTGTTTTTTGTAGGCAACCAGCCTGTAGTTTTCGCATCCTTGATTCCTTTGGAACTCAAGCCAAGTTTAATGTGCCTGCATACGAGTCTTCTCCAGGCTCTTCATCCTACTTTGCCAAAATGCCATCGTCTTCCTGGTCTGGTCTTTCTCTCTCCTTAAAACAGTTTTATACGCTGTTTCGTGAGTTATCAATTTTTAATTGTTAAATCGTTTTTTAATTGTATAGATACTCCTATCTTCTACTGTAATTCATCCTCATTTATCAACTTCCGTCGCCACTAAATTTGTTTTAACAATGAACATGCACTCCCGACACAATAATTTATTGCGGCCGCTGCTATAAAATGGACGTATTGGAGCGTGCTGCGCGATGTTTTTGTAGTGATGCAGACCAGATCAGTGTCTACCACAATCCAGATTAAGAATCATACCATATTTCATTGAGAAAAACGTGGTCAAGATTTTGCGCACACCCTTTCCTCATACCAATATGCCACCACACCGGCACCTGTAACCTAAATTTCTCCGACAAATGCCTCAATTTCACCTCGGCACAGGTTGCAAGCATGACCTATAGGCAACTACTCTCACACAGGAGAAACGCAACCCAACTGGCAGCTGCACTGGGTATGTTCCAACATCCCTGAATTTAGCCTGATGATTACATTGTTTTAACCACAACCTCTGCGTAGACCCATCTGTGTGCGTTTCCGGTTGTTTCTAGTGAGGATTATGTGCTGTGTGTGGAACTTACTTCCTCTTCCCTATCCCAGCCTCCGGTGCGCTTTCCGGACAGATCAGGTAACTGATGTGGTGATCGGACGCACTGACTGAGAGAGAGGTAGACCGCCTGGCTGTGCATGCCAATCAGGACCTCGCCTCCAATACAACACAATAAGTTCCCACAAAACAGGGTGGAATGCAGTGAGATTGAATCCAATTATGCCTTTTCCACTTACCAGAGAGAGGAGTCGATTACTCGGCTGTAGATTATGATGTGAAAGGGTTCAAGACATCATGGCTCTTGCCCCTTGCAACAGAAATATGGACTCATTTCCAGCCCGTACCGTTTCTAATCCCTCCTTCGAATCGCGTATCGTCCACTTCGTCACGTACGAGTCCATCATAGGAAAACCTGGATGCTAATATCAGGATCACCGGCACACGCCCGTAATACACGTCTCGCCTAGGCATAAATGACCCGTATGTTCATTTAAGCAGTACATGGGAATAGGAAAGCCACGCCCACTTAAGATAATTGGGCTTGCAATAAATTTCTGGAAGGGTAGACATCCCAGTGTCATAACCCCAACATAAGACTAATCTATAACTCGATTCTTAATCTGAGGTCTACCTTAAGTCCTGCGTACGCACAGGTCCCGTGTCAGTTGAACTTTTATTGACACGAGGTGGGTAAGTGAGATTCTATCGAGTACTTTTTGTCCCGCTTGAAAAGGAAAAAAATCACTTTATACTAATATCACCGTAGATTTCTGCTGTTCGGCCTTAAATAAACATCTTAGGTGAATATAGCTTGCTGACCATACCTTAATCTTACTCTCTCAGAATCTGCTACATGAGCAAGTGTGTGGATAGTTCTTTCGAAAGCCCATGTGACATAAAAACTCTTTAGGCCCCAATGGCATTATACTTCAATATAGCTTCCGATCGATAGACTTTCTTCGGTGGCACTTATGACTTTGGTTCCTGGGTAACACGTGGAATTTTTTAAATATTTGCCCTTATTCAGAATAGCTGCTTTAGCTTATTAGCTTCAAGCTCAAAGTATACTGATCTTTGTTTCTATCCCTTTAGCCCACACTCCTGACAATTCCTTTCTGGGTTTCGTTGTTGAGTAGGGATCCAAAACAGTAGGTAACTTTAAACCAGTCAATGGAAAACCGATTGCTCTTATTTACGCCAAAAAGAACCATATGTTGGAGGTTAGTACGAATGGTTTTCTCCTTGTAAATTTCCCTATCGTTTTTGTCAGCTTGTACCTTCCTTTGTTACAAATAGGATGAAATGCTGTCCTTTCTAGTTTTGCGTCTGCCTATGATCAGATTTCTAATGTACTGTAGATGGTCGAAGGAATTCTTTTTATTCAAAAACACCACACTTTTTGGCATATTCAAAAGTCTGATGCGTTTGGTCGTGCAGTTTTCCCTCTATTGATATATCATTTTCACTGTGAAGGCATGGCTTATGGTCCACCTCTGTAAATAGTTTAAGAAAATGTGAAGAGACCGTTTGATGACCTTGCGTTAACAAAATGCATAGCATGACTTGATCGTTATATTAAAAAAGAGGTAGCAATCATTAAACTTCTTAAAACTGGCATACCGTCTTTATTAAAACAATGAGGTTAAGGGAGAGCTGAAGTCAACTGAACTGATAAAATATTGAAAGTTGTTAAGGTCCCTCCTGCAATTGAGGTAATGTAAACACCTGCACAAAATTACAAAAACAGAGACGACTTATTCGCAACCGGAATCACGCATTCGAGTAAATACCAGCAGATTATCGTGTTTTCCTTGGTATTGGGCTATTTGCATGAAATTTAGTCCTGCAACAGCATGGTTCGTATAAATGAATTTAGCTCCGACACGTATTTCGGGTTCGATGGGCGCCCGGCAGGAGTAATTGCATTGCCTTTCAAGTGGTTCACTATCTACCGATTGTCGCTCTATTGTCGTTGTTGTTGTGGCATGTTGAGCACTCACATTCCTATACATAAGTATAAAGCTTGAACGACATGCGATGACTACGCTTTTTATCTGCTTCTTTCAGCATGCTTCTTGTCAGTTATTATTTTCGACAGATCACTTCGCTTTCTTTTTATTTCTGCAGCCAATTGAAGTAAAGAAATTCATAAGGGTCTTGACAGAGTACTTTGAAGTTCATGCCACTATTGCCGACGCAACTCGTACCCTGCCGAGGACAATCAGAAATCACGGACTTCTCGCAGGGACCGCCTTCATGGACATCTTGCGCAGTTCCAAGGTAATTTTCATCCGCATCTCCTTTGTCTTCCTGCTTGGCTTGCAATGCTTCCTTTCTCTTTCCTCAGGCTCTCTCCTGAATAATTTAACGTCCCCATCGCTTGCTACGACAGTAGCAGCTCTCGTTAGACATCTGTTACGCAGACCGCAAGCACTCTGCTGGCAAATTTTATAATGTTGCCTTTGGCGCATAATTTTCTCAAGGCGCCCTTGCTCTAGGCTGGTGGGAAACAAATGGTTTCTTAAGGCTTTCTTCTAGGAGGTTTCTGATCTAGGCATCGTGCAGCCTACGTCAGTTCAAAGTGTCATTCGTTGTTAACGGTAGTGTGCAGAACTGGTGTGTTTTCTGGTTTTTTTCAAAGGAAGGCAGTTTGTCGGTGTATGAGATAGGGATCTGAATTGGTTGACGACATTGCAGGATATATATGAGCGGTATGTCTGCGCATTCCTCATTAAAAAGCAGTTGAGGTGCTTCCATCAAAGTGATTGGTACAGAATATCAAAAATGTGCTTAGGGAATACGTGCACTAACTTTGAATACAAAAGCCAACAAAAAATTGCCCACGTCAACTGATATAACTATGATAGGGTTTCAAAGTTCCAGCGCCCCTTAACCTGCATTATATGCTCTTTTGTAGTTAGTCCTGTCATCGTTTGTAACCACCTGGTATCCTATTCTTTGCTGCTTTTGGCGTAGAACGGATGAGGAATTTTATCCGTTCTGATTTGATAGGGTCTCTGATTGGGAGCCTGTCGCCCCACTATCTGTTCCCATATCCTTTGACTTTTTGAATCCCAGAGCCTAGACGCAACATTCTCAAAAATATACGTGGGGATGGCCTGAAAACATATCTCAACTATTAGTCAGTGTCCGTTTATTAGCCATGCGTAGGCTTTTGCAGCTTCATTGTCTATTCTACATGACAGGGTAATGTAAGTTTTCTCAAACATGACCTTGTTCCGCCTGCTGTTAATCTTGAATTACTAAATATGTTTCTTAAACTTCAAGGGAAGCAAAGTGAGCTCGTAAGCATAGCCGTAGTGAACAGTGGCTTTATGGAAACATTTTTTTGCAAAATTAGCTGGATTCCATTCATAAGAACAATTCTCAAAATTGTTTTCATGAAAACTTAGGCCAGTGAACGGATCATCAGTCCTGAGAATGTTCGCTGTCGTCGGAGTTGTTGCTGGGCTCGGCCCTTCCCACGAGCCTGATTCTCTTGCTGAGGCCATGCCTAAGTACGCAGGAGAGGAATGCCAAATCGTTGCGCTTGTTGATGGACTAGGGGCCTCAGAACCATGACACGAGCAGCTCTCAACCCACGTGGTTGTCACCTCTTGCGAGCATATAGGAGTTAAGGCTAAGACGGATAGCCCTAACAGCTACAATCTTCCAAGCCCGGTTCCTTAGGAGATGGGAGAAGTCTTGGGAAGGTCAGAGTAGGGGAACAATATATTGTGTACAGAAGTGTTAGGAGGAAGTTGCCACTCGGTCAAGTCGTAAAGGCGCGTGAGGGCGGCGCCATCACATTCGTCCCACAGGAGACGAAATCCCAAGTGTCCGTCGGTGTATGAATTGACAAGAGGACCGGAGAGCGCTTGGCCGGAGCTAATTGGTCACGAGCATTTCGGGACGCTGATAGGTCAAGCAGTTTGCGATGCCTCTATGCGCCCGGTCGTGCGAGGGTAAAGGTCGTGCGTCAGTGCGGACGTACGCCAATGCGCAGGGAAAGGCGCGACTGGGCGACAAAGATTTACCCCGGGAGAACACGACAGTGGCGTCTCGAGTTTTTAGGAGGTGAGCTGTAGAACTACTACAAGAGTTCGGCCTCGTTAAAGTTGAAAATATGACCGGGTCCCGTCGAGTGAACTGGAACCGGAGAGTTGGCCTCTTTCTTCCTCCTCACTGCTGCATGGTTGGGCATTCACGTCCGGAGTAATCGCTCAGTTTCTCCGACGTAGTTGCTTTGTCCACAATTGCACCAGATCCGGTAAACGATTCTAGCCATTTCCTGCCATGGCAGTGGGTCTGTCGGTCTCATGAACCGGTGCCTGATGGTCGCTTGTGGCCTGTGCACAACTCCAACTCCGAGATGGATGAGCAAACGACTCACCGCTTCCAAAAACTTCTTCCCATACGAAAAAGTTCGCACAACGTTTGGATTTTGTTTCTTGTACTGTCTTCGTATGCACTGGTTGACAAGATTATGCGGGTAACTATTCGCTCTCAGTACCCGTCGAAGATATTTTAATTCAGTACCTTTATCCTCTTCTTCGCTGTAATAAATCGCAGTGCGCCAGTATAACGCTCTAACGCAACTGCGTTTGTGTCTGATCGGTTGGTTGCTGTTGAAGTTCAGAATTCGCATATATTGTTGGTCGCTTTCCTGAACAATTTAGTTTTGGGCCAGCACAGTCCTTACGGTAAAAGAGGGCATCCAGAAAGGCTAGCTGATTGTTTTATTTTTCCTACATGGTAAATTGAATGTCTGTAAAGATAGTATTTATACATTCCTTGAATGTCAGCAGCTGAGCCCGCTCGTTTCCTATGAAGGTGTCGTGCACATACCGAGCCCAGAACTTCGGTCTGCGGTGACGGTAAACAAGCGACGCCAACCGTTGCGATCCCACCTCAGCTATGAGTTTTGAAATTGTCGAATACATGAGCATGTCCTTCACCCGCTCGTAGATTGTTCCGTTGAAGGTAAATTACGTCTTGAGACAGAAGTTTAGGAGTTGGAGGATTTGGGCCTGCCAAAAGCGCTTCATGCTATTCGAATCGTAGGAGTGATTGGATGGACTCGACTGTCAGGCCCTGTGGAATAGAAGTAAAAAGTGACGTGACATCAAGAGATACTATGACGTAGTTTGGTAGGAGGCTTACCCCTTTAATTTCATCCCAGAATCATGCTGACGATCTTGCGGTGAACAATTTGAGCTGTAGAAACAGTGACTCTGCCAGTCTGTAGGTTGGAGTTTTCTGACAGGTAAGATTGACCGGAAGGATACGGCCTAATTCTGGGAGATCATAAAAGTGGGCCATGGCTGTTTTTGGCGCCCTCGCCATGGGTCGGTCGATTTGTGATATTGCATCTGCATTCTCCATTGCCATCAGTGTTGCGTCGATCTTGCGTGTCAGTGTTTTTATGCGGTTGTTTTTGCATGGGACGTAGGACTGACGATCGTCTTACAAAGTTTCACATTTGTTAATACACTCTGTCCTGTCCAATACGACAGCGTAGCGCCCCTTGTTCACAGGCCCGACTACGAGGTCATTGTCTGCTCTGAACTCCTTAACCGCCTTACGTTCGAACTTGGGGATAACGACACATGTCTATGAGCAATGGGGAGGGATGATGGTTACCTCTGACGAAGTCTTCTCTGTGGAATCTGAAAGCTCCGGCAAATAAACTTCTTGTTCTGGTGATTGCGTTTTCTACTTCTTGAACTCGCATATTCCCTTCTATCAGCGATGAATGAATTGTGGCACAACTCCTATTTCGCCATCTTTAGGCAGTGTTTGTGAACGTGAACTATCAGGATACAGAGTCTTGAATCCTTCTTGGAGTAACCGCAGTTTTGCTTATAATCATACCCCTTATTATTACTTTTTTTCTCTAGCAGCTGTTCTCGCACCTTCAGTAGGCTTTAGTTTCTAGCCCCATTTCGAGTTTCTCCGTTTGAGCATTATGTTCCTCGTAAAATTCGACGTAGTGCCACTGTGCATTTATTTTGGTTCCATTAGGATAATCTGCACTGGTAGATTTTTTCTGCCATTTAACCCTTTTCCATCAATTTCTTTTCAATCACCCACAGATTTTTGTAGGCGTTGTCTTCCCATATGAGGGTCCCGCGCCATTGGAAGCTATTGCTAATGGTGTTATATTTGTCAATCCCTCTTTCAATCCACCCAAATCACGTAACAATACCGACTTCTTCAGTGCAAAACCAACTTCTCGTGCTGTAAGTTGTTCTACAAGTTCATTGTCTGCTGGGTTTATTTCCAAGGATCAACCTGTTTAATTATAAATCTGCCCTTATTTTTAATGGCCAGCTTACTTCTCAACATCCCTACATTGAAAATTTTATTGGTGAGCCCGTGGACATTCGGAATGAGACAGCTGTGCGCGAACTGTTTCTGAGGCTTCAGCGGCACCCCAGGGTGAGTTTTATTGGCCATGCATTCGCATTATGCGTCAGAAATAAGAGTGACGAACTATGTCGAGTCCTGTAAGATGGCCTGATTATGTAGCAAGTTTTATCCGAAAACAGTTAACAGGTTCTCTTAGAGGAAATTTCCTCGGTGACAGTGCCCTGAAAAATTGGGTTTTGCTAACTTTTTGCTATGTTTGGGAGCACATACACAATAATAGTACGTCTTCTGAAATTCGGCCCCGGAATATGTCGGCGGAATATTACACGCAAACTTAACACCTAGCCCTGGTTATTTAAGCTCAGTTAAGTGAGATTTCTTACAATGTTCAAGTAAGCTTTATTGCGTTGGCTGTCTTGCATTACTCAGTGAGGGATGAAGGTCTGTTTGTGCGTGTGCATCAAAATGAAGCTATTCGACTCTTGCTAAGTTCTGTTTTTCATATTAAATTACGTGGTGTACTCGTTGATAGGTAGCATGTCGGCCGTACGCATATTCCGTTGGGTGAACTGCAATGCTCTTCGTCACCCAGAGGAGATTTTCTGTCGCTAGAGAGAGAGCGATCTCCCACATTATATCGCTTCCCACTCGTGTGTGCTTATCGCAGGGGGTTAAGTGACTCTAACCGTGCAACTGCGATCTTCAGACCATGGCTACTTAGTAGAGAAGAGAAGTCTTTAAAGGCCAGAGTAGTGGGAAGAGTTTATAGTGTACACAACGGAAGAGGAGAATAGATTTACTTGGGAGAGATACGTCCGATCAGTAGGTTGACCGGGCCCAAGTGAGGTCTTCGAGTAGTTGGGCCAGAGGACAGATAGAGGGAGATCTTTCATTGGGTAGGTCGGCCTGGAGATTTTGGGCAGAGAGGCAACTTGCGTCGGGCACGCGTGCAAGCTCCTCATTCGTCGCCTAATAGATGCGAGAACTATGATTGGCTGATCGAGACGTCGAGAAAGCAAATCGGTGAGCGTTTGGGAAAGTGCACTTCGACGCGAGCTAGTCAGGCAGGCACGACCCGCTACATGCTGTTTTTAGATGTAGAGTTTTTCTTTCCTTGTAGACGCCGGAATATGTCCCTTTCGAGTTAACTACAGCGGGTTTACTGGAGAGACTTCATGCTTACTTGAAACACCAGAACTTTTGCCCCAAACTGCCTCCACTACCTCATTCACCTTCCAACCCTATGGCTGAGCCCCGGGTGGATAGGAACTCAAGCAGCGAGTTGCAGCAGGTCAACCGTGCTTATATTCGCCCAGTTGTTCGGTGGCCCCCAATGGACAGTAGTTTAACAGTACTATTGGGCAAGCCGGGAGCCTCCTGTTCAGCCACATGTCAGGCTCATCGTAACCCAGCCAACGCTTCCTCTCGTTTTGTTTGCTGTCCCGAGCATTTCTCGACCTTCAATGACCATAGCAGTCTCCGGCGCCTCAACCTGTCCTGCGGGCGAATATTTATGCGTTCACACCTGGCCATGCCGGCTTTTTCAACGTTAGGGCAGACATGTTACTTTCAGGCCAATGACCTCCTGTTTGACTGTGATGCACCGGGCGAAATTTCTGCTAATCTGACAATACGACGAATATGTCCCTGTAGAGACGCTCTACCTGGCCAATGGGCTCTCTGCAGAGACTGTCTTTAGCGTGTCATCACCGCTGTGTTTGTGCATTTTACCTATGACTTGACGGCATAGTTGCCTCTGCTGTCTTTCGGTGAATCAGTCTTGTGTTTTTATCAACCACCACCACCACCACCAGAGAGAATAATTGGTTGTTCTGTGTCCTCAGACTGATTCTGCCATCCCTATTACTTCCACTTGAAGCCGCAAAACCTGGCAAATTTTGGCGCCTGGTTCTATTTTTGGAGACTTGTTTTGAGCCTTTTCAATTGCTGAACAATTAAGACACTCATGTAAAGCTTTTTTTTCTATTGGCCATATCTCTTTACTCCAGCTGTCGCCTGATGAAATCTAGAGCCAGCTCACGCAAACGCCTCCTTGCAAGAAGACTTGCAACATTTTCAATCTTCTTCAGACTTGTGCTAGTGCATAGTGATGATGATGCTGAGAACTTTATTTTGATGATAATATCAAACTTTCAGCAAAAAAATGGCACCATTCACGGAGAACAAGAGCTAAAGTAATTTACGGGGTCCAAAAACTCAAGCGTAAGAAGTTGACACGGTTACCACATCAGTTATGGAGTCAGGTCGGCCTTCAGCTTCTCAATTTCCGTTTCTTCACATGTGAGGAAGCGTGCTAAAAATGGGAGTATCGAGTTCTGGTAGGCTGATGTACGACATGTCATATGTCAGAAGTTTCGACGCGTCGTATGAGAAGACATCGCAGCCATTAGTTCGGAGTGGAGAGGGTGAGCATCATCACTAAGAATACGGTCCACGAAATTCTTGACCGATTTGAAATGTCGCTGAATTATTAGGTCAGCTAAAAAAGCATAGGAATAGCCGGCAGATGAAGAGAGCATGCGGAGAATACATTTAATAATAATAAAGTCTTTTTTGAGTAGTGTTGGGAAGGTTACTGGAGAGCAGTAAAGAATGAGAGGGTGGATAAAAGCGTCTATAACACGCCAGCTGAGGGCTTGCGGGGTGCGATAAGAACGCAAGCGGCGGATATAATATAAAAGTTTGCGGAGGAGGGTGGGGCGTCGGGGGTTGCACAAATCCTGCTGCGACATGTGCTGCAAGTGCTAGGAGGTGTGAATGATTGGCTTGTGCGTCAGGTGTCGGAATGGGTTGCAGAATCAGTAAATTTCTCCTTGGCCGAGCACAGATAGTGTTGTTATTACACGCTGGGCTCAAGTTAGTGAACCATGTGTGCAAACTGACGTAATTTGAATCGAGATTCATATGTCTAATGACGCTATTGATGTCGGAGTGCCAAGCTTCGAGAAGTTTTTTTTAGTTTATTTCATGTTAGCCAAAGCGACCACTTCAGTACCGTCATAATTGGAGAGATGGTCCTAATCAATAGCGAGATAGGGTTGCCCTCCGACTCGTGGCGCACAACCACATCCTCCGACCTCGCACTTGCAGCACCTATCGCAGCAGGATTCGGGTTACCCTGACCCCCCCCCCCCCCGATGTAACTTCTATTTCCAAACCCTCTAGTACAGCCAGCTCGAAAATTCACGATTTTCCGACGAGCCGTTTTTCTTTATAAAGTTTATTCCCTATCTCCTGAAATGTCAACCAAAATAATAAAATGTATTTTCGATTCGAACATATCAACTAAATATGATTATATGAGAGGGTGGACCATTGCGTGCAATGTTCTTGGTAATAAACGGACTTGAGGTGACTAATACAGGCGTATATAAGGGACACATATAAGCATACCTCAATTTGGGAATATCAGAAGAGGGTTTTAGGGATCAGAGCGATTATCACTGAATGCCAATCGTCGGGAGTCTTGGAATCCACGAGGTATAAGTTATTAAGGGGTGACAAGGCAGGGGCTAACCGAAAAGATCAAGATTGCAGGAGAAACGGTGACACACCATCTGGCCTGGCAGCTGGTCAACCTCGAGCCTTCTTAAGGTGTTTCATCACTGTTACCGCAGACACTAGAACGAAGACCCTTGGTAATAAGGAAATGCCGTTTGATGGAAGATAAGATTGGGTGAGAATCTGGAAGAAGTTTGTATTCAGACGGTCTTAGTCAGCATCGACATGTACTAGTGTATAAAATTGGCCAGTAAGATGCTTAGGACTTGTAAATTGCATCCGATGAGAAAGAAGACAAAGGTGTAGAAGAAAAATACTGACTAACAAAAAGGTCGTTCAGCCTGGAAATCTCGCATTTTATTAAGACGTTTACAGCCTTTAGTCTTTCATGTTGACCTAGTTTGTAGAGCAATTCCTTTTGGCGTCTCAATGTTTTTAGATGGGGCGAAAAAAGTAGTTCAGTTTTAATCATAGTAGTGTCAAAGGGACAGCAGATATTAAAATTTTCGTTTTAGAAAGTTGCGAGGCAGGTAGAAGAAAACTCAACTTTGGAGTGTTCAAGAATAACAGGAAGATTTTCAAATATGCCAGTCTGAAGTAAACAAATATAATTTGGGGTCGCCTCGAGGACCTTAATTTTCCGCTCGGGTTTTGCTAACAGCGCTTTCTTAGAACTGGAATAGATGAGAAGCAGGCCCAATTACACCAGCTGGTCAGAACCTGACAAAGCAGCTGTATTTTTGACGGCAAATAGCTTAGGATACATGGTCAGTATGTGATCAAGAGGGGCGGCAGCACGGGTGTTTAAGGAAACTAAGACGTTCACTCACTGCTTAGCGTACTGCCCAATCTCAAGAAATTCCAGTGATGCCAGGATTCAGGCTCTTGTACAGACTTCTACCTGGCCGCCTGTGAAATGTGTATTCTGTAAAGACACGGCTTCTTACGTAGTATACACTTTCCTAGTAATATACACAAAAGTATTCTTTCTTGCACCCGTTTAGAAGCAAATTGTGCTACGACAGCTGAAGTACTTGACGATAGTGGCACCATAACCGGTTGTAAGTAAACGATGCAACTAGAATTCATGTGTCCAACTGAGCAGAGCCTGCTACCTCAAGTACATAAGCTTAACATCAGCGCACACCAAAATTCACCGTAAGTGATCTCCGAAACGGAAAAACGGGCTGCCACCGATGCAGCTCTCTGTGGTTTTAAGTTTTTCAGAAAGGATAGAGAATGGCAAAGAGTTGGGGGGGGGGGCGGACTCACTTAAGTCAGGACTGGCTTGCTGTGGTCAGAAGAAACGGGGAATTGAGGAGAAGAAGAAGACGAATCTATCACGTGATCAGTAGTTTTATTCGCCTGAAGTTTTGACATCGGTCGCGGATTAATCATCAGAGACATAAGCATAAAAGCGGCAGCAGAAGCGGGTTTCTTCTTCGTCGTCTAAACGCCTCGGGTCCCAAGTACTCGCTATCCTGATGGTCTGCCGAACAGCGGGAAACGATGCACAGTCAAACAGAAGCGTGACACGGAAATCAGAAGATTTTTGCATGCGACCCGATGTCATGATTAGGAGCGAGTTTAAGGCTGTGAATAGCAGCAAGAAGCTGAGATCGGCAGCACAGTTATAAATGAGCTTCGATAGCCAACTCGTACAAGTAATACAACAAATATGTCTCCATCAAAAAATATTATTTTCAACCAGATTACGTGAAGGGCAACATGCCAACTACTTAAGCCTCTAAACACAAAAGTGTCGTATACTGTCTATCTCCCCCTCCCACCTTCCTTTGGAATACTTGGCCACGTAATCGTACAGTGGGCTTGTTTCGGACAGCCACCGCTGCTACCCGGCTTTCGTGTCTAATGCCCATTGCCTCAAGGTCGTACAAATTCGCAGAGAGGGAAAGCTTGCTTGGTCGCTGACCTGCAGACTCTTGAACGGCTTCTACCAGCACGCGCACGTGCGTCCAGATAATCGCAGCTGCTTAACAGCCATTTGAGAACGCCCCTCTTCGGCCGACGCTGTATGGACCACTATATACGATACTGTATATAGTACATGAATCAAACACAATTTGCGTTTGCTGCACAATCCTATAAAAGCAACTATCACAACCAACTTATCCCCTCTGTCTCTCAGGCACAATTTAACGCAATCACACGAGGCCTGGTTTTGCCAATGGCTACTACTCGGGGTTCTGTGCAGAATAAATCGCTAAATCTAGTGCCCTCCTCTTATTTTCCAAAAAACCGAATGATGGTATAATTTCAATATGATCAAAATTTAAGAGCCACACATTTATGTTGTTACGGGGACGTGAGCGGCGATGCATCCAGAGTCTTGGGCCGGAAAACACAAACCAATTGAGTCATGCCTGCAGACCGACCGCGCACGCAATCGTCCTATGCACATGCGGAGACCGTTCGCAGTACGTGGGGAACTACCGATCAGGGTGCATATGTAACGAAGGCTTCTACAGCGTGGTCAACTATAGATCATCGTGCAGACCGAAAACCCTGTCGCATGGCATAGGACATGATTGTTATAGATGGAGCTGAGAATTATCAGCATGATAAAGTCAACAAGCTAAAAGATTCGCTGTCTCTGTGTTCTCTTGAATACAGCCTTTGTCATGAGAACCGGCTCTTTGCCTTCCTCTGCCTATCAGTCCGGGACATAACAGGTCCTCCAAACGTGATCCAAACACGAAAATAACAAAAGAGTCTGAGCACGGTCGTCACCATTTCCCAACTTGATTCCATCCTAGTGTGCCCACGGATAGGGAAACCCAATTACAGATACCCTGTTAGCCTGTTCGACGTCTGCCTTCAATCTCAGTCATTTAGCTCTAGATAGGCCACGAATGGAAATCTATAGAGCAGTAATCAAAGGTGTTGTCATCTGAACAAATAACTTTTCTGTCCGATGTACTTTCCTACCACCCCCGCCAACACCACCACGGAATTCGTCATTCTTGAATTTCCGTGCACTGGATATTCAGATGTATATGCATCGATAAGTTTTTAAACTTTCGACATTCTTTTCAATGGCATTGTTGTTCTGGATGCCATTCGTCCAACTAAGCCGTTACTAGGTTACTTTTTACGAAATATCGTATCGGTACTTGAACTTTTTACACAATCATATAAAGGCAGCTATTATCACTCTCTCTCTCTCTTCTTCTTCTCACACTCTCGCTCTCTCGGGAACGACTGGACGCAGTCAAAACTAACCGCGACTTTGCCAATGGGCATTGCTGCTTGAGACTGCATCTCAGGGTTCTGTGCACAATAAAGCCCTCGTTCACGCACCTTCGGACTTTTACAGTTAATCTGATGTTTTGAATGCTTCTGTGGTCTTCTAAAATGTCGAGGCATGAATGGTCAATTCTTACTCGGGTAACACGAACGCTTTTAAGGCCATATCAAGCCACTTTTCCTCGAACTGCACAAAAACGAACAGATTTGCTTACTTTCAATTTGTTAAATGATGGCTTAACTGTGTGGGTTTATGCACCCCCCCCCCCCCAGTACTTCTGATCGGCTGCCTCTGAAAGTGGCATTTTATTCATAAATCAAAGCACATCTGTCCCTGCGCAATGCTGGAACTGTTGTAACGGAAACCCAGGCCGAGATATTGCCGTGCCATAACGCCTTGTGTGAGTACCCAAAGGAAGAACACGACAAGTAATGTCTTTTATTGCAATAGGTCAACATATTTAGGACAACAAAACCGTGTAACGCTTTGTCCATTGAGCCAATCAGTTCCTCTCCTGAAGTAGTCGCTGTTGGCTCAGTGAGTGAGTGTAGCTAGAAATTCAAATTATTGATTGATTGTCTAGTACGATGCGTTAGCTCGCGCATAGGTCAATCGATAGCATATTGTGGATGCGTCTTCTTGCTGCCTCTGGGCTAGCCGTCGGGTATCTCCTAAGAGAAACAGTGTAACTTGAATCGAGGGAGCGAGGGATTTGACCATTTCTTTCAAGTTTGCCTGCATGCATATTTGTCTCACAGAATTCGTTGCACAATCAGGAACATTTCGATACACCTCAAGAGCTGGCCGCTTGCCACTATACGGCTGAGTTTGCATAGGAAATGATTGTGAAGCACGCTAGTGAAGGCCTTCATTGATTCTGTGTAGCCGGACTATCCTGGATTTCTACAATCGATCATTCTGGTCCATCGCTCTAGACGGCATCTCAAACTGATCAAGCAAACAATTCTTCTGCTGGATCCGTGCTGCACGTAAGACAAAAGATTGTTTCGCTCCAGACACTACATCAGTAAGCTATCGGCTTCCCATTGCCAATCGAATGCGCAGAACCTGTGCAAGGCCCAACGTGACATAGCACACCGTCTTTTGGGACTTTCTACTGCACGCTTGAGGCATTTGCAATAGTGACGCTGGATCATTAGGTAGTTATAAATCTTTTAACCGCTTTTTGGAAAGTGCAATTTGCGTTTTCAGGCCGAATTCTTGAAATAAACTTCGCATTTTTCTGGTATTTTATGGTGATTATCCGGTTAATACTGAGTTTGGGAACGTGATAACTGTATATGATACACAGTTTTGTGTCAGGATAAAAGCCACAGTCATCTTCGGTTTTGTCTGCCATTAACAATTCGTTTCGCAAAGCCAAGGAGTCCAGTTAACGGAACTATATTTTTGCAGTTTTTTTGTTTGTAATGCTGGAAAATTTAACTGGCGCCTATACTCATTCCAAAGCTTCAAATTTCTTTTTTAAAACGCGTTCTGGTCCTCGCTGGGACATTTGTAGGGCTATTGATCATTACCAGCATCCATCGCATGCTCTTTCGCCCGGAATTACCCATCTGCAAGTGAGCTATGGTGAATTTTTCCTCAACTTTTTTATGAAAAAAACATTTCAGCTGCAGAGTTATGGCTTTTGTCCGTAAAGTTTACGAATACGGTAGAGGTAGGGCTAAACATATTTTAATGATTTTTGCATGGATATCTCTCTTCGTAAAGAACATATTTCAAAGCACTTCACGGTACCTGTTCAGACTGCAAGAGTTGTAGAGTCGTTGTTTCAAATGTTTTATAGCGGTATTGTGCACTGCGATGTTAAACATCCTGAATTATTGGCATCCAACATACTTACAAGCAACATGTTCCGAACCTTGTTAGGCATAATAATATTTGTAAATCTACAACTAGATCATGACACTCATTGCTCACATCTGCCCCATTAACTGGCATAGTTTCACTGCTCTATTTCCGGATTTCTATCAACATTAATTAATACTTTCGCAGAACATTGTTTTTGTCATGATTCCCAAGAAACTCCTGCAACAACCTTTCCAAAAACGTATTTTTGAATCACAAACTATTCTTAAAAATGATCCACGCCTCTCACGGCTGCTTGCAGGCGCGCACCAGTGTCTGCAGTACGATCTTGACTAGCAAATTACCTTCACGGCTGACCCATCGATGACCTCGCTCGAGGCGCTGTGATGAGTTCCGCATTCTCGCATTGGCTTAGCGGCTGCTAAGGTGTGCTCGTCCGACGCCAAGCAGCGTCCAACCTACTATCAACTAATAACGTATAGAATGTTGTACTGGTGACAAGCTGAGATGTCACCGTCTGATTACGCCCCGTTTGAATCCGCAAGTAAGAACACAACAACAAGGGCGTAACAATGGAACCCACCAGCTTGAGGCTTTTATTATATACAGAACACGGAGTTACTGTCTGGGGTGGCAGTGGCCGCGGGCGAAGCTCGGGCAGACGTGGACTGCATCCAGTCACGGCTGAGCGTGTCCGCAAGTCTCAGCAAGTCCCTGTGTGAGAGGGGACAGTTGCTTATAAGTGATTGTGAAGCGAACTCAAGTGTTGCATGATTGGTGCGTTGGATTACTCCAGGCGTTTCGAATATTGTGGTCACCTCCTGCGTGTCTCCAGGTTGGTGCGCTCATAGATGCTCACGTGCATGTGCGCACGCATGTGTGTGATTGAATATCCGTCCAGCTGTTTTAGGTCACCGAGTGGGAACAGTCACCAACGCAGACACATGACCTTGAGGCCGCTATCATTCACCAAGGCAGTATTGTTGGCAGTCGGCCACAGGAACGATTGGTCAGGACAACCTGCAGGGTTATGGTGGCAAGCGAATAAGCTGACTCCGAACACCGAATACATTACTCCTTCGAACTGGCCTCCCAAGTCCTTTCTTCCCATACGGAACCAGGCCGGACGGTGGCATCGGCTGGGGTCTTATCTAGCAAATTAAGCCAGTGCGGTATTTATACTTTTAAATATAGTGGATGCTGTGAATGCCGTTTTGTGGGGACTAGATAAATACATTTTTTTCTACTAAATTTCTCTCGTTTTGAGACCGGAAATACCCAACTATACAGAAGGGCAGTGACAACAGCCTTGTCGAGCAGGTAAATGCCTTCAAACCACGTTCAAACAGTTTTTATACAACTCAGATGCCCATGCCTTTGAAGCTTTAAACCGTAATCACGCCTCATGTTCATCGCGTAACGAAATATCGTCTTCCATTACAGCTAATTGGTTGTTGACTTCCGAGGAATGTTGACATGATAGGTATTTAAGCAGTAGATCAGGGGGCGGCAAAACTGTGTTTCAAGTTCGTGCTGATCACGACCATTTATGCATTCGTCTTGCGACCTCTACGCCATTTTTGCTCAGAAATGGAATCGGGGAGATGGTATGACGAAAACATTCAACTTCGGGTTAGCCTTAGACATTGCCTGGCTATCTGCGTAAGCGTCAAAAGACAACAAAGGTAACTACTTGTCTTCCTAATTATCTGTGTGATAATTTATCCTTGATCCCATCGAAGAATAGGATGGTCGGTCAAATATTTACTTGAAAGGCCGGCGTTGATAATGCTTGCTTTGATTAAAGTCTGTATTATGGTTATTTTCGTCTCTTGACTGATGTTGTGCGAATTTTATAAGGTTCGTTGTTATCCTACTGAATGTGTATGAGCTGGTTCTTTCTATGCCCTAATTCCTAATCAAATTGGACGTTTGGCGAGCTCTCTGCAAGTTCAACATTTTGGCTGCCTAGCATGATAAGGGAATATTTCTTGGATAAGCGAAGTGAGTTGCATTCCGAGATGATATGATGAAAAGAAAGAAGATCTTCAGAAAATCGAGTTGTACTGGTGAATTTTCGAACAAGTATCACGTGTTCGTCGTCAGACTAAATTAAAAGTGAGGGCTGGGAATGTCGCACTAGATGTTTTGGTGGCAGAGGTTACCACGGACGGGGGAGGGGAGGGGGGGGTTGGGTGGAAGGGTTATGGTAACGTGACACCCGCGGCGATAGGTTGTGCTAGTGAGGGGAGGGGGGTGTTAGCGTTTGGACTATGGGTCGCGTGTTCGGGGGAAGGGGGCTGGTTAAGAGTCAGAGAAATTCCACTTGACCGGGCACAGAGAGCCAGTTCTTGTTTCAGGCTGTGTCCAGATTAGTAGACCATGTACGAAACCCGGTATAGTGTGAGTGAAGCTCTACGTGCCTGTTTATACTAGCCGGATTCGAGTGCCAAGCTTCAAGGAATTCTCTCGCTCGTCGTGTATTAGCCATTGCGATCACGTCGGTGGCATCCCAATTGAAGCGATGATCACACTCAATGGAGTGTGCAAATACAAGTGATTAATGGTTCCGTAGGCGAACGGCTGACATGTGTTCGTTGATGCGAGACTCAAGGCGTCGGTCTGTTTGGCCAATATAAACGCAAGGGCAACCAGCACACGGTATACAATAAACGACGTTACTCAGTTGTTCCACGGGTAGAGCGTCCTTTACGCGACATTTGCGACCTTTGGGGCACGAAGTCTCCAACCAGTGAAAGCACAGACAGTGCTTCCGAACAATCCAGAGCCATACGTGCATAACCTTTCGTCACTACCCCAAAAGGTCGCAATTGCAACGGCGGAAAAGAAAGATCTGTTTATAAGACTGCCGTTTATTGGAGACGCAAGGAGTGAACTAGTAAGAAGGCGCCTGAGGACAGCGGTTATGAATGCCTTCCCGGCTGCAAACTTGCGGGTTCTCTTCACTAACTCTCCCCTTCTACGAATTGGAGGTAAGGACAGACTACCGTTTCAGGCCACATCTATGTGCATCTATTCGTTCACCTGTTCCTGTGGAGCAGGCTATATTGGCCGAACAACACGACGTCTGGAGAAGAGAATGCGCGAGTACATACCAGCTTGGCTCAGCAGAGGGGAGAATAGACCGACCTCAAGCTCAATCCTCGCCCACCTAATTGATACAAACCACCAAGTGGACGCGAGTGAAGCCTTTCGGGTCATATACCGCACGCCAACGCACTTCTCCAAAGGCCTGCGCAAACGGGTGTTAGCCACAGCAGAAGCAGTGGCAATCCGGCTAGCAAAACCCATTCTATGCTGTCAAAAGGCGCTGGTTCAAGCCATCGGCCTCCCTTGGCCGACTGCACGCGGAAATCCAACACCTACTGAAGCCAAAGAAGACGAAGCTACGGAGAATAGTCAAACGCAAGCTGCGCGGCTGACATACAGAACTCAATCCGCGGACCGCGAGAACATCCCCCCTGTCTCCTCTGGGCATGGCAACCAGCGTCCTACCAGCGCAGGCGCCCGCGTTCAGGAGACGAGGGAAAACTCAGCTGCTTAATTACCTTCACCCTTTTCCTCCCCCTCCCCCCTTCCCTAACCTGACGATTATATAATCGCTGTAATTAATTGACCAATTTTATTCCCCATGTCATGTGCTGGCCTGACGATGAATGACCGAAAACGATCGTTTGCCAACAGGACTTTTTAAATTTCTCGGTCCCTAGGATTTTTATACATATTTTTCGTGGAAGACTTTACTCACTCATAGAAGCTATGGTAGTATATTGCGTTGACGATTGTTAGTAATTGGGTTGTCTTGAAGACGTTTTTTGCTGTAATATAAAATTATCTTAATTCCTTAATCCCGTGTAGCGGGCCTAGTAGGTCGGGGTTGACACACACCTAAAGGAGTAGATCAGCTGTTTTGGTCGCTGGATGTAATGCCAAACAGGAATGTTAATCACCACAACACACAAACACCTAGAGAGAAAGCAGAATGATTATATATGTAGCTTCAATAAAGATGCATGACGATAAAAGAGTTAAACAGGAGTACGGAGGGGGAGGATACAATACAAAAAGTTACGAAGGACCTGTACAGTTGATCCATTTGGAGTGAGAGGTAGTCGCCGAATGTTAATAAGATACCGGTGGGGAATGCGGCACTGTGGGCAACTGTGGTTGAGGGTCATGGAGGTGCTGACCATGAGGAGACAACGACACGATAGGATACGTTACGAGGGGAAGTAGTCAGCAAAGAGGAAAGGATGGAGCACCGGCATCTTCACCAACAGACACTGACCCCATCCTCATCCGGGTCCGCACCATAAGTGACCTAGGTAAGTTCAAATACCCATGGTTCGGGATGGTTCATTACACCCTTTTCCAGTCAGTTTGGTGTTGTCTTAGTTGACCTTACATCTAGCTCATTAGATTTTTTCATACCAAACTAGTGATTTTCAATAGAGTACAGTGCAGAGGAAATATGTCTTTTCTGTGAGCGTCGAAAGCGACTTCAGATTCTTATTATTAAGCTCATGGCAACAGCATGATTAGTAGGGCTCTAAAATATTGTTTGGCTGAAGGTCACAGCTTTAGGGAAACACATTGTCGAAGTGGTAGTCCATCGACCAACGAGGTATATTTTGTTCATTATCCGCGGGAGAACGGATCACCAGTCCTCCACATCCAGACGCATAACGCAATGTCTATTTCCTTTCTGGGTCGTTTTCACAAGGATGAGGTTTGATAACCCCTTTCTTGGAAGCTCAATTCTTATAAAATTTGTCAAAATGGGTTTTTCTGGGAGTAAGGTAGGTGATGCGCATGTCTGGTTGACTGCGAACGAATTCTTGCACAACTTTCGTTTTGTCCTCCGTAGCCAGCGGTCACCTGTCAACAAAGAAGCATCGGGAATCAGTCTTTAATCCTACTTGGCATAACTGGCCTATGGTTTTTCCAATAAGATTACTTTTTATCATAAATGGTTGCTTCTCCCTGCACTTTGCGTAAAATCAGGCTTTCTAATACTGTAACCTATCCGGAAATTTCCCCCCATCTTAGCATGACATGACTTGGGTTTTGACGCGTGACAATAATGATTACGTTGTGTCTACGGTTAACTTTACCAGCCGTAGCTGATATAAAGTATACCTGATCGCCATGTAACCCTTTTAAATCAATCTTTTTTACTTACTTCAAAGGTGTTTATAGGCTTCGGCTTCCATATGAGGAGCCTGCGCCGTTGGAGGCTATAAGTAACGGGGTTATATTTGTCAATCCCGCTTTCAATCCATCCAAATCACGTTACAATACTGACTTTTTCAGTGATAAACCAATTTTTTCGTGCTGTTAGCTGTTCTACAAGCTCATTTTCCGCTTGTTTTACTTCCAAGGATCAACCTGCATAATTATAAATCTGCCCTTATCTTTAATGGCCAGCTTACTTCTCAAAATCTCTACATTGAACATTTTATTGGTAAGCCCTATTGCTACACCGTGGACATTCGGAATGAGACTGTTGTACGCGAACTGTTTTTGAGGCTTCAGCGGCACCCCAGGGTAAGCCGAAAAGTACTTTCTACTTCTGCTATCACCTTAAAGTCGCCGTGTACTAGGTGCAACACCCATTTAAATTCACGATTCTGAGGTTGCAAGGCAGTATTCTCAAAATTAAGTCCATCTCGTTCCCGTAGTCATATCCCTGTGAAACATTTAAATGCTGCTGTGCCCCAAATAACTTGATCTCCGGCAACCGGGTGCAGTTAGCTGTAATGAAGTTGAAGCTTACGGTAAGGACCTTTATATGATCGTGATGAATGTCACTGAGTGATTTGAAAATAAGTTGGATTTAAGCGGACCTTATTTTGTTGAACCATTTTTCATATGGAATTCCCTGGCACTCTGTTAACCAGTTCTATCGGACAATGTGCGTGGGCGTTGAACAAAGAAGGGGCACTACGGTGCTGGTCATCCGCCACAACAGTTCCTCCTCTAGGACATTTAATTTGTGCAACCGCGCTGACGAATCGGACTTTTATTGCCAAATTTCATGCATTTCACTACCTTCAACATGTTTATAATGTGTTCAGCTTTTGCTTCCATGTCAATTCGATGAGATTTCGGCGGATGCATACATATGACCCTTCAACCTTGTGACCGTAGTTTTAGCTGAATTCAGTAGGACTTCAAACTACGTGCAATTAAGGTTTATTACGTTTGATGTCTGTGGATCATGGAGGACTGTTTGTATGTGCAGATCGCAAAGTAGCCATTGCAGTGAAATAGCTGCTACAGTTCAGTTCAGTTTTGATGAGGGAAAGGCATGCAAACGCCTTTAAGCTACCTATTGGTGATTTAGTGATTGGAAAATGCTTCAATATAGTAGAAAATTTCAAAAGTGTCGTTGTTCACCTGATAACAGGCAAAAAATGAATAGTCGTCAGCTAGTGAGAAATAGAGAACATACAATATTATTCACTCATTGCGCTTAGTATAATAACATAATAGTTGTATCTGAGCTCATATGCGATGACAAGTTAAAGAAGTGTGCAATTAATTATGTTGAATCATCCAGACCACTTTTGCTTATTTCCGGTTGTCCTTTGATCGAGGCATCCTTCTATCTGATTGGAAAGTAGCAACATATTCCTCATTTGCAAGGGCGGATTCACAGCCAACGCTAACAACCATAGACCAACATAGATAGGATTATTTAAAAGGCTGCCATCAAGTTTTTTCAAGAAAAAGACTTCCTCAGCAGTGCCCAACATGTCTTTCCAGGTAAACACTCCTGTCTGGTCAATATGCTTTATTTAATGGAGCGATGATGCAGGTCATTAGATGAAAATACCCTCATCGGTGTTGTCTGCATCCACTTCAAATAAGCCTGCTACAGTATCATACACCACCACATATTCTAGAAGCTCCGACTATCCGTAATAAGTGGGAATTTATGAAATTAGGTATAAAACTTGATAATAGGCCGATCGCAGTCCGTGTGCATTGGTAATGCGAAGTCCCCTTTAGTGCCAGTAGTCAGTAATGTATGCCAGCGCTGCGTTTTTGGGCTAGTACTGTTTCTAATGATTAGAGAAATTGATTAAACTAAAGCGAAGTCAGGTTTTTAGATGATATGAAGGTATGTTAACGGATCAAAAGCAGTAATGCTGAAGGCATTTTTAAGAAGGACTAAAACGTCCATGCAAATGGTCCAATAAATAATTGTTGAAGTGAAGCCTTACAAAATTTGTCGTAGTGCAGCTTAAAACCAGGAAGGTGAGTGCAATGAACGACTCTCACCAATGCTTGTATGATGAAAGGTGCCTGTCTGATGTAAATTAACAAAAAAGCATAGAAATCACAATTTTGTCATCTATGAAGCCCTCTTTTCAATGTTTCAGGGCTGGCAAAATAGTGTGTTCGCTTTGCTACTAAACGAAATTTTATCGAAATTAGTTTGGAATTATTTGGGAAAATATACGAAATCGCGGCCACATGTACCCATGCACTTTTTAGGCAGGCCCTACTCCGTCTGGCCAAGCATCCTCAAGGCTGACTTAGGCAAAGACCGCTTTCTAAAGGCTTATGACAATTTGCGGACTCATACAATTCGGATGCCGTCCCTCGAGGGGGCAAATATGCACTCGTCTGACAGTCCATTTCTTCCCATCTCTTCTACCTCCCTCTGTACGGGATACTATATTCCTTTCACTTGGCGTCGCAACCCATCTCATCCCACACGGGGCAAGGGCCTGAAGATCACAGTAGTCAGGTTTGCGTCTGTTAACTTAACCTACTGCTATATCGGGGACCAGGACATGACCGCGACCGCGACTCGTAAATTTTAGAGGTGGCTGTTCTTAATCATCATCAAACCTCCTTCGACTTCAACGGAATATTCCTGCGTCATCTTATGTTACCACGATATATAGAATTAAGTCACCGAAATCCTGTCGTGGAGTGATATGGAGATCGTCAAACATTCATATCCAGCAGAGCAGCCCCTCTATAAGTACCAGCAAAAACTGACCTCTTTCCCAATACCTGATTCTACTTCTACTGCCGACGGTATTTCTCTTCAGCTCACCCAACAATACTCATCTTATTCCGGTTGGATTATTTTTTCAGCCAAACTTCGGTCTGGGAAGAGAGCATTTGTCGTGAAGCTGTATCACATTTCACCTTCTACGCCCCGCCACAGGTGAGGTCACCTGATTACAGTTCTCGGCCTACCTCTGAGACAACCACGAACACCGCGCGAACGCTGGTCTCGCGCGGCCGCTAACGCAAGCGCACGTGCACTTTTCGAGGTCACAACGTGAACTGTGTGACAAATCAACTTTGAAACACCACTGCACCATGTGAAGGTCGATATTTTCCTGACTGAAAACTTGTTAACATGGTTCCTTATAGGGAGTTCAAGGGCGCAAGCCTCTTTTTATCCAAATATACTGACTAACTGAAGTCTTATTACCTTACGAAACACGACTAGATAGTTTGATCTGCTCCCTTTGGACTACAGGCAGGCACTTCGTGGCTTTTCACAAGCGATTTATATGCCACGGTTCAGGATTTTTGCCTCCTATCCGGCTTGTTCTGTGGGCTGGCCTCTAACACTACCTTGAAAGGACATCCTCTCAAGCTTCTTGCGACTGGGGAAGACTGGGTGCCGGGAGGTTTTTCCCCTTTAACAGAATGATTAAGGCATAGAATGCTCTGCTTTTGAACATCGTCATTTCCCTATCTGTAGAGTCTTTGAAAAGAAAGCTTGACAAGTACAGCGATAAGAACCACTCCACCATCCGAAACAAACACAAACGTCCCTTTGTTTCATCACCCCGAATTCGGTATTTTATAAAATATAGATCACCCCGTAAACCTTTTTTACGATTGTTTGATCTGTGCCTTGTGGAGAACCTGTTCATTCCGCATAATATTTATCTTCTCATTTCCATTCTACTAACCACACTTCAGCAACGCGTTTTAACAGGTTGAAAAGTTTTTGCCATGCAATGATGATTATATACCTACTGAAGTATGATATTTCCAATTGTAATTTGCGAAACCTGCCACTTGCCATTCCTTAACCTGGTTGCTTCACTTCGTAATGAACAGCAATCAGTCATCGTGATTTACTTTGACCTTAGTAAAGCTTTTGACAAGGTGCCTCATAGGCGCCTTTTAGTGAAACTGGAAGCCCTAGGCATCAGGCCTCCCCTCCTCGATTTCATTGCCTCCTACCTGTCTAACCGCAGCTAGAAGGTATTAGTAGGCAATAGCTACTCGATGCTTCAGCCGATCACGAGTGGTGTATTACAAGGCACGGTTTTAGGTCCCCTCCTTTTCATTCTTTACATCAATGAAATTTCAACAGTGCTAAATAATTCGGAAAATTTCATTTATGCTGATGACCTTAAGTGTATTTACTCATTTTCTAAGGACACGGCCAGTACTTGTGTTGATAAAGTTAACGCAGACTTCCGTACTCTCTCAAGTTGGAGCGCAACATGGCAGATGGAGTTTTCTCCATAAAAATGTAGTTTCTTGAGTTTTGGTCCCGCAAGGCTTCCTGGACCCATTATCTTCCAAAATAGCCCACTGTTAGAAAGATCTACGATAAAGGATTTGGGTCTTACTTACACGAATAAGCTTGCATTATCACCTCATGCAGATCGAATTTCTGCCAAGGCCGCACAGATATGTGGGTTTATATCGCATAACTTTTTCCTTCCAGAAATGAAGCTAAAACTATACCGTATGTTTGTTCTTCCCATACTAGAATACTGCTGCCCGCTTTTTGGCCTCATGACCCAGCATGACCGTAGTAAGATTGAAAAGGTTCAGCGAGTTTTCACTCGTAAAATATTTTCTGTTTCTGGGTCTGGTATGTGTTATACAGATAGATGTAAGTTAGCAAACATTAAATTTCTTTGGATAAGAAGACTCGAAGCTGGTCTATGCTTTCTGTTTCACGTTAAAAATAGTCCTAATCTCCCACAAATTAACGCTCTCCTTCCAGTAGACCGACCTTACGCCACTCGTAACTCTTCCATGATAATTTTACCACCTCGTAGCTCCACATCTAACCGTTCTCGCTTTTTTACCTCCAAATATGCCTTTATTTGGAACAACCTTCCTCTCGATATTAGACTGTCTTTTACACAAAGCATCAGTGATTCAGAAGTGGCGCTATGCGGATACCAACTATTTAGACGAGACCGAGTGGAACGCCAGGGTGGAGGAGTTGCTATGTATGTAAAGAACGAATTAAGTGTGTGCGAGAAGCCTGAAAGGATTACTCATGGTATAGAGGCTATTTGGCTGACAATTAAGGCACGGGGTCGCAGCCCCTGGAAGCCGTGACTGTCTACCGACCACCGCGGACAAACAGTGATGCAGATGCGCGTTTGCTGGGGTGCATAAAGGAGATAGGAAGTCGACCTGATGTTGTACTCATGGGTGACTTCACTGCGCCCAGCATATGTTGGAACAATTTGCGGGCCAATTTTTCTAAAAACACCTTTGGTCACCATCTGCTAAAAACAACACTTGAGGCACTTTTCACACAACACGTCCTAGTTTCAACTAGAGCACGTGGAGGGCAACAAGCAAGTTGTTTAGATCTAGTCTTCACGAAGCATCCCGACACTATAGACGAGGTATGCTGCCTACCTCCACTAGGTCGAAGTGATCATGCCGTACTTTTATGGGATTATGGTCTTTACTCGTTACCCCCTACAGCAGACGAACCAAGGTCAAATATATGGCGAGGTGACTTCTCACAAATGAGAGTAGAGGCATCACAAATAGACTGGGGTCTTCTTTTCTCTGGGGATGTCACTGAGGACTGGAATACATTTAAGGAGTGGTTGTTGCAGCTAATGCGCAGTCATTGTCCACTTTCAGTGCCCAAGGTATCTAGCCGACCTCCATGGCTGAACAGAGCTATCAAAAGAGAGATCAATGAAAAAAGAAAGCTTTGGAAGAAGTTTTGCAACACAAGCTGCAACGAAGATTTTGAACAGTACAAAATCCAGCGGAACAAGGTAAAAAAAATGGTTTTCAAAGCACGACGGGACTTTGAGAGCGATCTACTGCGTCGAGCTGTCAATAATCCAAAGTTGCTATACAGTTATTTACGGAAAAGCACACGTAACAGGAACCCGATTCCTGTTATGCAAACTGATGATGGTCACGAAATCTCCGACTGTAAAAACAAAGCAGAACATTTTGCTGAGTTCTTTCAGTCTGTCTTCACCATAGAACCTCCCTTCGTCGCAACTGTTGACGAGGTCGTGGAAGCACCAAATATTGGGGATATTTTGTTTGAAGAAGAGGCGATTTTTCAAGAACTAAAAAGCTTGAAGGAATGTAAATCTCCGGGTCCTGATGAAATTCCTGCCAAATTGCTCAAGGAACTTGCTAGAGAACTAGCTAAACCCCTTTCACTAGTGTGTCAGAAATCGTTTGATACTGGAATACTTCCTCCGGACTTGAAATTAGCGCATATTACACCGCTTTACAAAAGCGGTGGTCGTGCATCTGCGAATAACTACAGACCCGTGAGTCTGACCTCCATATGCTGCAAAGTAATGGAGAAGATCATCAAAAAGCAATTGATGATATATTGTGAAACTCACAATATATTGTCGAATGCGCAATTTGGATTCCGTAGGGGAAGGTCATGTGTAACAAACTTGCTTTATACGATGCAAAGCTGGACAAGGGCAATTGATGCAAAAGAAACTGTACATGCAGCCTACATTGATTTCCGGAAGGCCTTTGACAGTGTTCCACACCAACGTCTCCTGCATAAGTTGAGACTGATGGGTATCGGAGGCAGACTTCTTATGTGGATTGAGAATTTCCTATCTGGTCGTTCCCAAACGGTGTGTGTAGGACGACAACAATCAAGGCCGACAGTCATCGAGAGTGGAGTCCCTCAAGGTTCAGTACTCGGACCCACCCTCTTTCTCTTGTTCGTTAATGATTGTGTACAGGAATTGGACTGCGAGTGCGCCATGTTTGCAGATGATGTAAAAATATGGAGGGTCATCAGGTGCGCTGCCGATGAAGATAACTTCCAGGAAAATCTTTGTCGATTAAACGAGTGGTCGCATAGATGGCTGCTGTCCTTCAATTCTAACAAATGCACTCTGCTGCGCCTGGGAAATCGAAATGCGGTGCCTTATGCGCGACCCTACCATCTGAACGGAATCCCTCTGCAAGAAACAGAAATACAGAAGGATCTCGGCATCTTGATGACAGACAATCTCAAACCTTCTACACAATGTTGTAAGGCGGCTAAAACTGCAACTTCAATGTTGTACGCCATCAAGCGGGCATTCACGGTTTTTGATGAAGATTGTTTCTCGAAAATCTTCGGTACCTTCATAAGGCCACATCTTGAATACGCGATTCAAGCCTGGAGACCGTGGATGCGGCAGGATTATAACGTACTTGAGAGGGTGCAGCGGCGAGCAACAAAATTAGTAAGAGGCCAAGGTTCACTACCATATGAGATCCGCCTAAATAACCTTCATCTCTATCCTTTGAGTTATAGGCAGTTACGCGGAGATTTGATACAAACCTTCCGTATCGTGCGTGGCTTTGACTGCGCTCTCATGTGTGACGACTTCTTCCAACTCGCCACTACAACTAATCTCCGGGGGCATCCCTTCAAACTCTATGTGCCCCGAGGACGATTGGATGTACGGAAGAATTTTTTCTCTAATCGTGTCGTGGACCCGTGGAATAACCTTCCCGAGGCCATTGTTATGTCCCAATCTGTGGAGATATTCAAACACCGACTTGATATACACATGCTACAACACAACGTGAACTATGTGACAAATTAACCTTGAAACACCACTGCGCCATGTGACTGTCTATATTTTCCTGACTGAAAACTTGTTAACATTGTTTATAATTCTTGAGATTTCGATGTGACAAATAGGGAGTTCAAAGGCGCAAGCCTATTTTTCCCTCAAATATACTGACTGACTGACTGACTGTCGATTTTTAAAGGCAAATTATATAAGCATTTAAATTTAGAGGAAATAAAGTCGTTACTATCTGTTTCCTTTCCAAACACGCAAGTTGTAGATTTTGAAAAGGGTCATCCTGGCATTTGAAGCTCTTCCCAGGATACTAAAATGGTTTCTAAATATGTTAGCATTTCCCTCTGCAGAGTCAAGCATCACTTCCAAGGGCTGCGAATTCTTCTCCGTTTTTGCAACCTTCGCTGTGGTCTTCGAGATTGGCTCTGGAATCTGGTGGGTCGCAACTCGATGATGTTGCCTTGACTTCTACTGCCTTCTCCTGCCTTCCGGATGACCCCTTCTTAACTCAACGATATATTATTTTTTCCCATGACCATAAACGTCCCGAACCCTCAACATCAGGTCCCAAACTAACCACATCAAACCCTTTTACTTATTAAGGCAGTTTTTTCTCCTGAAGTTTTTTTGAACTCGGTGGCCCGCTGAACTCATCCACCGATCTAGGAGTTTTTTTACTGCCGATGACAATTATTTTATAAGAGTTCACTGCTTATCATCATTATTTTTATTTTCACGATAGCACTAAGTTTGTAACGACAGGGCCCCTTGGGCCTTAAATATACAAATTATTATTATTATAGGCGATGATCTACGGCATGGCCTTGAGCAAGTATCATAGGCTGTCATCAGAATGTGAGAACAGCTAAAAAAGTAAGGTAAGGGAGGATTGAAGGATTGCAGACCATAACTGGGCGCCTTAGTCGGTCGTAACCGGTTAAGTGGTGCCAAAACTATCAGTACAACCGCAGGCGTGAAACTTGACGGTGATATTCACTTTCCTATTCGAAAGCGGGTGGGTTCATTCCGGCGAGTGTACGGGTCGGTAGGTGTAAGGAGGTACTTGTAGCCATTGGATGGGACGACAATTCTACGGCATCAACATCAACATGGCCGGTCCGTCCTTTGGGATTGGGGATGGTTTAGTTCAGGTATATTAATAAAAAAGTAAGCAAGAGCATTTAAGCTCTTCAACGGGGAATCTGTGGCTAAGAAATGTATCGATATAGCAGAAAAATCAACAAAGAGGTCGTGGAAAGTGAGCGGCCGTCCGTTTGTCTCAGATAGTAATCACATTCTACTCGCTGGCTACGAGAAGCAAAAAATACATGTGCAATTATTATCATCGTAATAGTACCTCGGCTTGTGGGCAATGTCAATAGTGCAAACACTGACAAAATATTCTTGGACGTTGTTCGGAAAAGATAGAAGCTTGAATGTGATTTGAAGGATTTTAAGAAAAAAACTGTCGCTCATGGGGAGGAAATATACACGAGTTAGGGCCGTCTTGCTGATGACAATTAGTGAGTCAAAACAGGGGAGCCTATCGCGGGCGGTATGAATATACTAAGGGTCGCAACAACGAGGGCATCGTAGAAGTCACGAGATCGTAACTGAATTGCTGGAGCTGCTATCATGACACACCTTTGCTAATTTCAGATTTTGCTATCAAAGTGGTGGAAAATGAACACGCCGATTGTAAGTACTCGGTACCAAAAATGTTCAATTTCTTTTTGATGGACACTTTTACAGATAAGTAGACAGAGTCGCAATGGGCAGTCCACTTGAGCCCACATTCACAGATGTCTTTTGGGGTCATTTTGAAGCGAAGGCGTCATCAAGACTTAATAAGAGAGAATTATATCGACAATATGGGGACGATATATTCACGATTGTGGTTCTAAGGAAGACGCCGACAACCTCCTTAATTTTATTTATACCTTACACCCAAAAATGAAATTCACAATGGAAACAGAGCAGCATAACAAGCTATCCTTCCATGATGTCCTCATGTTAAGAGAGGATTATGGTGCAATAACGCGCTCAGTTTTCCATAAAAATACGTGGGACAGGCGGTATCTAAAATTCATGAGTTTTGTTCCAATTCAGTGGAAGCGAAATCTGGTACATAATCTCTTTCAAATAGCAAGGAAAATTTGCTCTAGTGAGACCCTGCCCGCAGAGCTTTCCCACATTAAAATAGCCCTACTTAACTGTGGCTATCCTGCACGCTTTACCCAGAAGTACAGCAATTATTTAGGGCCAAAATAAATGGAATATTGTGTTCCAAAAAGTCCGTCATTATATCCTTACCTTTTAAGGGTGATGACATTTCAAATAAGCTAAGTACAATCAGCAAACATGGTGACATCACAATCCATTTCACGCACGCAGTGATTTTTGCGCATTATTAAACGTAAGGTATTGGGAAACATGGCTCTCTAGCTTCACCACCACTGACTGCTGTTCACCGAAATGTGAGGCTTGTGAGCGACCTGCAGCGGTCTAGTCTACAAATATATAAAATGTCTTGGTAAAGATGCAACGAAAAACCTTCTAGTGTAGAGCTAACTGCAAGTTACTAATCTACCACACTACGCTAGCAGAAAAGGGTGGAAAAACTGCATACAAAAATGACAATGAAAATTAGGAACGATACGACTCACTTGGATCCTCAACGATCCTTGTCAGCAGTAGCCAAAAAATTGAATTGCCAAAGGATAGATTTTTAACTGTTAAGATCTCTGTTCATCGATCTGAAACCGGGAGAGCCGAGAAAAATCTTGCTTGCAAGTCACCGTTAGATGCTCCTGAGCCCGGGAATGATCACCAGATAATAGTGTCGTTGAAGAGCGAAGAAAACAGCGGCTGGTGAGGTTGTAATATCGTGAGAGGTGTGAAAGTATAAGCAGGAAATGCTTAGCAGACCGCACGTGATGTGCTTATCAAAAGTATATTCTGCGCGCCTTGCGTTAAAACAAAAATTGTGTTTAATTTAAACAAACTTACAGGTCAGGCGAAGGGCCTCCATAACTCCCCCACGAGTGCGTTGGTGGGTTACAAACGCCCGACAAAAGAGGATGAACAAAAAGGTTAAACAAAAAAAGTCTCGCAATTGGGAGGAAAACTACCATGTCTACTGGAACGAGTGGAAGGAAGGAGTGGGACGGGAGGGGGGTGAGGGGATGAAGGTAAGGTCAGACGCCGAGGGTGGCGGTGAACTGGAAGCGGCAGGTGGAGTGCAGGATAAAGGTGCCGTGGAAGTGGACGGGCCAGGTGGTGGCGACGTGCATACGACGTAGGCTGGCTCCAGTCTATCGATGGAGACCGTATCAGTAGCATCAGCCCTTTGAATGACAAAATATTTGTCCTTCCGTTCCAGCACTTTGAATAGACCATTGTACGGTGGGCAAAGGGGCCTGCGGGCTGCATCGAGCCGGACAATCACGTATGGGGTTGTGTTCAAGTCCTCTTGCATGAAAACACGTCAAGGTGTCGAGCGCGTGGGGGTCAGGCGCTGTGTGGCCATGCGTTGCTGCAGCTGTTTCACGAAGGTGTTCGTGGCGTCAGGAGCAAGGGAGGAAGACTGCATGAGCTCACCAGTTAAACTGAGGGATGTGCCGCAAACGAGGTTGGCGGCAGTGCACTGAATGTCTTTTTTAACAGCCGAATGCCGAGGAGTACGAGCGGTATGTTGTCGCTCCAGTTGTGCGGGGCGGGATGAGACATCAACGCAGAATTCAACTGACGGTGAAGGCATTCAACTAGGCCGTTTGATGCTGGGCGGTAGGCGGTGGTAGTGATATGCGAGCACCCGAGCAGTTAAGTGAGCTCACGGAAGAGTGAAGATGTAAACTGACTTCCGTGGTCAGTGGTAAGGGTAGCTGGAACAACGAAGTTGGCTATCCACTGCGTAAGGAAAACCATGGCAATATTCTTTGCCAAGTTATCCGAGATGGGAACGGCGATGGGCCATCGTGTGAAACGATCAACAGCAGTCAGAATGTGCGTGAAACCGCGTGATGGGGGTAACGAGCCTACTAAGTCCAAGTGGACATGGTGGAAACGGGCGTCGGGAACCGCGAACTTGTTAGGAGGTGAAACGGTGTGTCGCTGGAATTTATTCTTTTGGCAGGCTAAGCACTGCCATATCCAAGTCACGATGTCAGCGTTCATCTTTGGCCAGACGAAACGAGCCGAGATGAGTTTGCAGCCGGCACGAACACCTGGGTGGCATAGCGAATGGAAGTGATCGAAAACGACCTTACGGTAGGATTGGGGTACCACAGGACGAGGCGTATCTGTAGACCAGTCACACTCGATCGACCATGGCGACACTGGGAGGGGAGCCTCACTCAGCTGTAGCACAGAAGATGCAAGCATTTCAATGATGTAGTCATCAAGCGCCTGCGCTTCTGCTAGCTTCGTCGGGTCTAACGTGGTGGTAGGAGTGTTGATGTCCGGACGGGACAAGGCATCATTAACGACATTATAATCACCGCGGACATAGCGTATGTCTGAGGTGAATTGTGAGATATAGTCAAGATGACGTACTTCACGCGGCGAGTATCGATCCGGCTTAGCGTTGAGGGTTTAAATGAGAGGTTTGTGATCCGTGTGGGCCTGAAAATCTCTCCCCTTTAGCAGATGATAAAAGTGTCGGATAGCCAGGGAAATAGCAAGAAGTTCGCGCAAGAAAGTACTTATGCGTGTCTGCACCGGCTGAAGCTTCTGAGAGAAGAAGGCTAGCGGCTGCACCTGGCCGTGGACCTGTTGCTGTAGAACTGCGCCGACGGCAAAGTTGGAGGCATCGGTTGTCCGAATAAGCTGTGTATCGGCATCGGTGCTCAAATGATGAAGCACTGAGGCATCAGCAAGGGCTTTCTTGGCTGCCTCGAGTGCTTCAAGTGCCCCGGGTGAAAGTTGAAGCGACTTGGCCTTTGACTTCAAAAGATCCGTCAAAGGTGCCAGGATGGCGGCGCAATTTGGTATAAACCACCGGTAGTAGTTGATTAGTCGATAAAACGGCGAAGCTGAGTGATGTACATCGGAGATGGAAAAGACAACACGCTTTGCACCTTATCTGGAAGGGGTGTGATCCCGTGTTCGTCAAAATGATGACCACGAAAATCCAGAGAAGTGACACCAAAAAGGCATTTATCGACGTTTAGCTGTAGACCATTTTGCTGAAAACGATCGAAAAATTGGCTTTAGTGCTCGACGTGTACCTCATGGGACGAGCTCGCGACAAGAATGTCGTCGATGTACACGAACGTGAAGGAAGGACCGCGCAACATGCCATCGACAAAACGCTAAAACGTTTGGGCTGCATTCCGCAAACCGAAAGGCATGCGAAGAAATTCGAACAGGCCAAATGGTGTCGTGACTGCGGTTTTAGGGATATCCTCCTCTGCGACCGGTATTCAATGGTATGCTCGAACGAGGTCAATCTTGGAAAAAATCGTCTTTCAAGCCAACATGTATGAGAGGTCATGAATGTGGGGTATCGGGTACCGTTCGGGAGTGTAGCTCGACTAAGAGCGCGATAATCACCGCATGGTCCCCAAACCTCGGATGACTTCTTGGGAACCATGTACAGTGGCGAGACCTATGGACTGGACGAAGGACGGATAGTCCCCAAATTCAACATTTGTTCAAACTCGTTCTTTGCGATCTGGAGCTTTTCGGGATGAAGCCGACGCGGATGAGCATGGACAGGTTTGCCGGTGGTAGTGATATGGTGATGAACAGCGTGTTAAACCTGCTCCGTGAACTGACAGGGCTTAGCGAGGGATGGATAATCCCTCAAGATATCAGAGAATGGCGGGCTTGGCACGGCCGTGTGTATGCCAGCGGAAGGTTCACGCGAAACTACCCCGAAAGTAAACAGCTGGGTGGTGGGATCTATCAATTTCTGATGTTCGATGTCAACTGTGAGGCCGAAATGTGACAAGATATTTGCTGCAATGATAGGCGACTGGACGTCAGCCTGGATAAAAACCCACTGGAAGCGGCGACGAAACCCAAGGTCTAGAGTGAGGGACCATTAACCGTACGTGGCGATGGTAGTATTGTTCACAGCCTGCAGTGCAAACTGCGATGGCTGGAGATGATGACGTAGAGGGGGGTGGTAAAACGCTCACCTCTGCACCCATATCGATCAAAAAAACGAAACCCGGTGGACTTGTCGGAAATATAAAACAGGCAACTGGGTCGCGAGTGGCCACCAGCAGTCGTTGCCATTACTGGCTGACGGCGCCGTTTCCCGAATTGGAACGTCTAGCGTAGGTGTAAGGCGGGGCGCATTTCATAGCATCCGGGCCGAACGTATGGTGGTACCAGCAGACTTTGTCATCTGCACGCTCTTTTGAATTAGAGCGATGGTGGTTGGCAGGGGCACGACCGGTTTTTAACCAATTTAGTGTGGAACACATTGTGCTGATTTGAGAGCACAATAACCTGACAGTTTCTTTAAGATCCTGTAGGTCATCGTTTCTGGTGGCTGCAACATCGTGAATGGGTTGGGCGGGCAAAATCGACCGCAGGATGACATACCACATGATTTTGCCGTCTGTCGTGGAGTACGGCGATCAGGTTTACGATCAGATCGTGACGTGGAAACCTGAGAAATGGCGTGGTTAGACAGTGAGGTCAATGCTTGATGTACGGAGTACGAACTAGCACCGGGATAACATTGCTGGATTTGATCAGCATGTTCCGCGAGTTTTTCAAGCGGAAGAATGTCGTCTAGCAGCACGAGGACTTGCTGCATTGGATGGGGCAGTTTGGCCATCCAATTGCGGGGGAAAAAAGAGTCGTCCAAAGTGCGACCAGCTAGCAGATGACGCATTTGGCGCATCAGGGTAGAAGGCGTTTGATCACCAAGCTCCACATTGTTGAGCATTTGGTTGAGCTTTTTGTTGGCAGATTGTGCCGTGCGTTTAAGGATAGCCTGATTCAAGCGAGAATAAGGCTAATCCCTGGCTGATTCTGAACTGCAAAGGCGATGTCGAAGGGTAAAGACTATACGAAGTACGAGTGACGCGTACGCTCGTTGGTAATACGAAGTGTGACGAAACGGCCTTGATCTGTTGAAAACAAACTCTAGGGTCGCGAACCTCGTACGGGGGGATCTGAATCAAAATCTGAAAGGCCTGATGTTCATCTGATGCGTAGGAGCTGGTAAAAAAGAGTCATCTGAATAGGCTTGGTAAGAAGGTGGGTCTGCTTCTGTCATCTTGAAATACGTGGGAACGGCAAAATTGAACTTGAAAAACAGGTGAATGGAATAAATAGCAAGACATGTAAAAACGGGGTCACAAATTTGTAGCAGGCTAGTCTACAAATATATAAAATGTCTTGGTAAAGATGCAACGAAAAACCTTCTAGTGCAGAGCTAACTGCAAGTTACTAATCTACCACACTACGCTAGCGGAAAAGGGTGGAAAAACTGCATACAAAAATGACGATGAAAATTAGGAACGATACGAATCACTTGGATCCTCAACGATCCTTGTCAGCAGTAGCCAAAAAATTGACTTGCCAAAGGATAGATTTTTATCTGTTAAGATCTCTGTTCATCGATCTGAAACCGGGAGAGCCGAGAGGAATCTTGCTTGCAAGTCACAGTTAGATGCTCCTGAGCCCGGGAATTATCACCAGATAATATTGTCGTTGAAGGGCAAAGAAAACAGCGGCCGGTGGGGTTGTAATATCGTGAGAGATGTGATAGTATAAGCAGGACGTGCTTAGCAGACCGCACGTGATGTGCGCGCCTTGCGTTAAAAAAAAATTGTGTTTAATTTAAACAAACGTACAGGTCAGGCGAAAGGCCTAGGAAGCTTTGAGCCTTCTTCAGGAAATTCCCCATGCTCTCTGCTCTGCTGGATACATTCAGATCAGAACAGATAGTAAAGGAAATCTTCTGAAGTACTTTCGAATCTTCCTATGTAGATGCACGTACGCACGTATGTGCACATATTTGTACCTAAGTCGTCGATGTGGGACACTCTCGAATACTGTCTTAAAAGTGGTGTAGACTTCATAAAGCAGATTTCATCCCTCAACTCTCATGTTCCAACGTTTGTTCAGAAGGAGGGACAATCCGGAAAATATTTTCCTTGCGCGCATCCCTGTTTTCCCATTTAACATATATTTGATTGTTTTATCCAAGAACAAGACGCAAAGGAATGGTTATTGATATTTTTTGGCAAATAATGCATTTCGGAAAACGTGTACAGTGCTGGCAGGGAGACAAGGGTTCAATGTAATGATGAACTCATTACAAAGCGACAGCATCAAAAGAAAAAACTGCTGTTGCCAGCATTTAGATACAAATTTTCAAAAACTTTTTCATGAAAGTAAACCTGACTTAGGATTTGGCCCTTCGCAGAAATTTTAATTTTTGAAGCTTGCTTGTGGAACATCGAGCTGAACGAAAACTGATAGATTATCAGAAAATTCAATAGCTGATTTGCAACTTTTAACACTTAGTTATTAGTTTGGAAAAGTTCTCTCTTGTTTACTTTTCATCTCCAACGTGTGCCGCTTAACTGTCCAAAAACTATCGCATAATTTCAGGCACTTGACTAAAAGTATTTGTGATTGAATTGTATAGGCGGTATTTTCAAATAGTAGCTGAATTGTGACTGCCAATCAGAGGTAGCTCATGGCGGCCTCAAGATTGTCGCGGGCCTCGGCCATTAAAGCACTACAAAAAGAGTTTAAAGAGCTTGTAGAATCGCCAGTAGAAGGTTTTAAGGTTACACTCGCAGATGAGTCGAATTTATTCCTCTGGGATGTTGCTATTTTTGGTCCTCCGCAAACTCTTTACGAGGGCGGATACTTTAAGGTAAGGCACTTAGAAAAACAGCAAACACTCAGGCCCGGCTTACCTTTCCACCCGATTATCCATACAGTCCTCCATCAATGAAATTCGTCAGTAAAATGTTCCATCCGAACGTATTTGAGAACGGCACGGTGTGCATATCTATCTTGCATTCCCCTGGAGAGGACGCGTTCAGTGATGAATTGCCGTCAGAACGTTGGAATCCAACTCAAAGCGTTAGGTATTTCAATTATCCCTTACCCATTTTCAGGACTATACTTCTGAGTGTTATCTCACTTTTAAATGAACCGAATATTCACTCTGCTGCGCACGTGGACGCTTCGGTCGCGTATAGAAAATGGATTGAATCAAAAGGCAAAGAGCAAACATATGAAAAGCTCGTAAGGTAATGCGCCTTTGTTCTTTATTTTCTTAATGTCAATGTGTAACAATGTGAGAAATATTGCTTATGGCACGGGCCTAGTATTGTTCAACTTTAATAGCATGCCTATATGTGTTCAGTGGATGTTGCGTGAAGACTGACGTACCAAGTATATCAATTTTATATCGGTTTTGGCCATTTTATTGCTCTATAGCCATCAATGGATAGCTTGAAACCTATAAGTATTTGTTCGGGCAAACCTTTTACACGTAGATAGTGCCTATTCTGTTTTATGCGTGTGGTTAATTTGAAAATTTAACCATAATGCGCATGACAATCCAATAAGCTGGTCGGATTTGTTGGATTCGGTAGCTTCTGTCCTGTTTGCTGTTCAGTATGCCTCAACTGGATTCGCTACGTCTGTATTGCATTTTCCTAACCCCTCTGCCTCGATCAAGATGTGCATAATACAATTGCGAGAATTTTCCCTCATGTGGCTGAGCTGCATTTTGCTGCAAATTTGGAAATGTGTGCCTCGATACTTTTATGGCTTACTTTCTTATGTGCAAAGTTAATGCCAATACTTTTTGGTCAGTTTATGTCGTATTAGTAAGCGATATTATCTCGCAGACTGCTTTTTGGTTTTAAATCTCACCCTACTGTAGTAGAGATTTCAATTTGCTTACTGTGAAACCGAATGTTTATTCAATGAGCCGGTTTGATCTACATCTTCGTGCGCAGGAGTTCGGTTTTACTTTTGCTAGACCCTTTATCAGGAACACTGTTGGGTATTTTGAAACTATTTTTGTGCCTTCAATCGGCTCTGTTGTGGTCCTTCAGCTCTAGAGAGTAAAATTCCTCATCCAACCAGCTTTTTAGCTTTTGAAATTTTCTACGCCAATTTTGTCAATACCGTGATGTAATTAATGGTAGTAATTCCTATCTAAAATTGCCCCCCATTGCCCTTTATCTACTGACTTGGTATTCGAACGATGGCCGTACCGCCAGTCAGATCGATTACATTCTAGTTGATTCACGGTTTCGCAGCTGGGTCCACGATAGAAGGTCGATGCGAGGTGCCGAAACTGGTAACGTCCACGGGTCTGAACATGTTCTCGTTCGCACGCGCCTGAAGGTTCACCTCTCATCTGTGCCCAAACTGCCACGTGCGAGACGCCTTGATGTCGCAAAGCTTCGGCAAACCAACACTACCGAGGCTTTAAGCACAGAAATCCAGTCCCGTCTTATGACCCAGGCTGACAACGAGGGCAGTAGCAAGTGGCCATCACTAAAGACATCCATCTATGGGGCAGCTGAGAAGATTCTCGGATTCACTCAGCGGTGCCGCAGTGACTGGATCAGCGGAAGAACCCTGCAGCTGTCGGCCGAAACGACTCGAGCCAGGTCCCGGAACGATGCCTCCTTCCGCCAATTTCGAAAGCTGACAGCAAAGTCGGCTAGAGATTATCGGCAGAAGTATTGGTCCGAAACGGCGACTTCTATGGAGCAGGCTTCTAATGTTGGTGACACCCGAAAATTGTACCAAATCATATGCCAGGTTAGTGGTAAGCCCCCGACACTCTGTGATTCTGTTCGCGATGTGAATGGAGGATTTATTGCTGACAACTTGGCGAAGGTCGATCGCTGGCGTGAACACTTCGAGCACCTACTCAACTTTGACGAACAACCCATCACACCCTCCCTCTCCTCCACAGCGGATTTTCAATCCTCTCATGCCTACGCAGTGTCGTGTGACATCCCTTCCGAAGACGAAGTTACCGATGCAATGCAAAGGCTACGCAACAACAAGGCGTGCGGAGAGGACAGTATTCCTGCAGAAATCTACAAGTCCTGTGTAGACACCCTGGCTCCTCGGCTCCATGAGGTGATTGCCCAGGCGTGGCGAGAAGAGACCGTTCCCGATGACTGGGGCTCAGGTATCCTTGTACCTGTCCACAAGAAGGGAGGTAAGACAAGATGCGAGAACTATCGTGGCATAAGTCTTATCGGTGTTGCTGTAAAGATCTTCGCTGTTGTTCTTCTCAGGCGCTTCCAGTCTGTACGTGACTCCAGGACACGACCCAACCAAGCCGGATTCCGAGCTGGGCGTGGATGTGCGGATCAAATATTCACACTGAGGCGCACTCTAGAATTCCGCCATAGCTACCAGCAACCGACGGCCGTTTGCTTTGTCGACTTTGCCGCCGCATTCGATTCCATCCATCGTGAGTCCCTGTGGCGAATAATGGAACTGGATGGAATGCCGACCAAACTCATTGCGATAATTAAGGCCTACTATCGGTCTACCACCGCACGAGTCCTAATCCACAACAATCTCTCAGTCGTTCTGTATCCGGTCTGGTGTCCAAAGGGCTGCGTCCTTTCGCCCATTCTGTTTACTACGTCATTGACTGAATTCTCGGCAAAGCCCTGCATGAAGAGGACGGTGTTAAACTTGCACCCGGACGCCGACTTACTGATCTTGACTACGCCGATGATATTGCGCTGTTAGCCTCAAACTTTGATGGTCTACAGTCAGTAGTGTTGCGGTTAAATGAGATCGCTTTGTCGGTAGGCATGTCCATAAATTCCGGAAAGACGAAGTTGCTCTCGAGCTGCATCCCTGACCAGGAAAAGGCACCCCTGGGGATTGATGGCCATCAACTTGAAAAAGTAGACAGCCTTAAATACCTCGGGGCGAGGCTGCTACCGAATGGGCAGAGCAAGGATGACATTGTCTCCCGTATCGATGCTGCTCGCTGGGTTTTCTCAATCCTTCGAAAGCGCCTATGGATTCAACGTGACATCTCCATCGCCACGAAGATTCGTGTATACCGTGCATCCATCCGGTCAGTCCTCCTCTATGAATGTGAATGCTGGGCTGTGCGCGCTGAAGATGAGCGAAGACTGGAGGTCTTTGACCACCAGCGTCTGAGGACGATCCTGCGAGTTGAGTATAGCGACTTCATCTCAAATGAGACAGTCCGCATCCGCTGCGATCGTATCACGAGGATATCTCAGGCCATTCAAGAAAGGCGACTGAGGTGGTTTGGACACGTTCTCCGTCGTCCGCCCCACGAGCTTACCTATGCTGCCCTCGACCCGGCACCGCAGCCCGCCTGGAAACGTCGAAGAGGAGGGCAACTGAAGACCTGGCTAGACACCGTCCGTCAGGACATGGAAGCAGTTCTTGGACCTTCTATCTTCGGCCTCCGTCGCTGGAGAAGGGACTGGGTGGAGCTTTCGAGATCCGCTGCCGCCAATCGTCACGCATGGAGAGGTACCGTTCGTGACATCATTGAGGCTGGCTAGATCACAGCCGTAACAAGTACAAGTACAAGTGTATTGCTTTTAGAACAGCAAGTATTTTGAAGCAAATCGTCTTTAATGGTAATTATACTCCCTGCGCAACCGAATACGTATTCTTGAAAAAAATGTGCTCACAGTAATTCTCCCGATTCCCAGCGTGGTATGCAAATTGCTCTCACCTTGCAATTCTTTTCTGGGAGGTACGAAGAACGTTTCGGATTAGGTTCGCAACTCTGACTTTTTTCCATTATCCATAAAGACTTAACACAAACGATAGTCCATCGCTCTAGTATCTCGCAATTCATTTGACCATTGTGGTGCGTTGTCATGACAAGGGTTCCTTCAATTGAGGAGAAGATACGATCACTGGAATAAGTTTATCGGCCTGACTTCAGAGTTTCACTCAAACTCATCATTAGAGCCAGTCGCAAATAGCAGTATTGAGGCACAGACTGTGGTATTTATAGTACGTAGTGGTCCTGCGACCATCACCCAGTTTAAAATTAGGCTGAAAGGCTTTTGTACTTGTACTTGTTACGGCTGCGATCATGCTTAATCTAGCCGGTCTCAGTGATGTCACAAACGGTACCTCTCCATGCGTGACGATGGGCGGCTGCGGATCTGGAAAGCTCCACCCAGTCTGTTCTCCAGCGACGGAGACCGAAAAGAGAAAGCCCAAGAACTGCTTCCATGTCTTGACGGACAGTGTCAAACAGAGTCTTCAGTTGCCCTCCTCTTCGACGTTTCCAGGTGGGCTGCGGCGCCGGGTCGAGGGCAGCATAGCAAACCTCGTGGGGTGGATGACGGAGAACGTGTCCAAACCACGTCAGTCGCCTTTCTTGGATGGCCTGAGATATCCTTGTGGGATGAAGTCGCTATACTTAACTTAAAGGATCGTCCTCAGGCACCGGTGATCAAATACCTCCAGTCTTCGCTCATCTTTGACGCGCACAGCCTGACATTCACATCCATAGAGGAGGACTGACCGGATGGATGCACGGTATACACCAATCTTTTCCGGCGATGGAGATGTCACATCGGATCCATAGGCGCTTTCGAAGGATTGAGAAAACCCAGCAAGCAGCCTCGATACGGGAGACAATGTCCTCCTTGCTCTGCCCATTCGCTAGCAGCCTCGGCCCGAGGTATTTAAAGCTGTCTACTTCAAGTTGATGGCCACTGTTCCCCAGGGGCGCCTTCTCCTGGTCAGGGATGCAGCTCGTCTTTTCCGGAATTTATGGACATGCCAACCGACATAGCGATCTCATTTAACCGCGACACTACCGACTGTAGACCAGCAAAGCTCGAGGCTAGCAGCGAAATATCATCGGCGTAATCAAGATCAGTTAGCCGGCGTCCGGATGCAAACTCAACACCGTCCTCTTCATGTAGGGCCTCGCCGAGAATCCAGTTAAGGACGTAATTAAACAGAATGGGCGAAAGGACGTAGCCCTGTCGGACACCAGACCGGATATCGAACGATTGAGAGGGATTCTTGTGGACCAGGACTCGTGCGGTGATAGACCGATAGTAGGCCGAAAGGCTTTCCGTGAATGCGATCCATGGTGCTGTGGATGGTCACAGGCTGCAGCATTGCTGAAGGCCTGTGAACTTAAGACGTCAATGTCGACATAAGGCGTGCGGACTTTAGGACGGGCGCGGACTTCCACGGCCACCTGCTTAGTGCGTATCCATAGTACTGCATCGCTGACCTGTAAAAGAACGCTTATTCACTTTTTGCGCCCAAGAAGGACCTACCTACGCTGTTTTAGCGACGGGCAATTCGCTGCTAATTGAGGCTTAGCACGCGCTTGGGCTTAGATCATGTTGTCAGTAACTAAGTCATCATTATCATCACAGTCATAGCCACTAAGTATAGTAAACTCAGCATCAACCCGTTGAATTAGTTTATAGAATTTTCTATTGTCTTCGAAGTTTGGGGAACAGTAGCAAAGTAATAGGCGTTGCCAGTGTCAATAATTGGCGATCCGGGTGTATGCATCTCAGGCATGTAACCTTTAACCGACAGTAATTTTGTCCGTCTCAGTGACGTCAAAACCACCACTGGATGGTCGGGTAATATGAATTGATAACAATGAGCGAAGTGTGTTGTAGTGACAAGCGGCCGGCTGCAGTCGGTTTGATCCAGAAATTTTGTTTTATCAATGGTTAAGTTCATAATGCAAAATTACCTGATTTTCAGAGCATTTTGCTGTCGAAATTAGTTATTTATATTGCCGAGCATAAATAGCAGTTCTGGAAAAGGGATATTTCCACTCGCTTCTTGCAGCAAAAAGAGGAACGTTTTTATAATGCTACTTAGCCATGGGTGTTGGTGTGTCGATGGGAAGGTTCTTGTGGTATCCTTTCAGTCATATTCAACAAGCAATTAAATATATGCTATCCAGACAATGTTCCCATTACATAACTTGATCCCAATATTATGGATTTCGCCAGGGCCTGGGTAACAGGGCGCATGGCGAGATATAAGAAGCTAATGCCAATCGTTTATTCTCGTTTGGCAGTCCAATTAGTCAGTCTCTTGATCAGATTAGGAGTGATCAGTAGTTCCTTCGAGAGTGATCAGAATAAAGCGGTCCGTAATATTTAAAAATTTGTTCAATGTAAGCCACTGGCTGTAGTTTGGTTATTCGAAAACGTCCCATGTAATCACGATCCCGTTACATTTATCCACGGGGTGGTCTTGGTCGACAAGCTTGCATATACCATGGTTCCTAATTATTTCTTTCCTGTCTGTGATAAGACATCTGTCCTGCTGGGAACTTTCCATTTTACGCGTGTCATTTGACGCTGTTAATTGCTGATGCCTGCTTGTCATTTCTTTCTAGCGAACTTTTTTTTTTTATCTCCAGCCTATTGTTACTCAGTGTCCTTTTTTTCTTCGGGGTTCTTGTTTTTTTTTAATTACGCAAGTTAAATTATGGAACCTAAAATGATATTTATTTCAGTATCGTTTACTGACCATATTTGTCGGCTCAAAACTGAATGTTTCCTTGTAAAAAAATTTTCTTTCAGGTCGTCTGTTGAACTCAGCAAGTCTGATGCCATCCGAGACGGCGTTTCCGTACCGACCACCCTGGAGGACTATTGCATGGCATCACGCCTCATGATGGAGCGTGCTCTGAACGAAAAGAAAACCCTTTGGGATTGTGATGAAGGTGATGACGACTACTGCTTTGGTTCAGACGATGGCTATGACGACGAGGAAGATGACGAAGGAGAGGGTGTTGGTGATGGTGATAATGAACGCGGTGGTCCAAAAGACCCACCAGAGCTCTCGTCATCCTCCGGCGCTGCTGCCGACACCGACGAGGCCTTCCTGTCGCGGTCAACCTCTGGAAAGACGGCTCAGTACTCTGACTCGGCAGCATCTCCGCCGAAATCTCTCCTTGAGGAGGATCTTCCAGCACCAGCGGCTGCTGGTGAAACTGCCTCCTCCCGTCCCCCTCCTCCCTCGCCGTACCTGTCGAGTCACTGACTGTGCGGCTTTGCTCCTGTCAGGGTGCACGCTCTGCTGCTGCTGCTGGACGGGCTGCATTTTTCAGACTCCTCCCCTGCTGCTCAACCCCGAATGTTTCCCTGCCACAATTGGTGGTGGCGGCTGTCGCTTTCAGCGATCTTCCTTAACGGGCTCTTGGCACATTTTCCATTATTACAGTTCTTTCATTTTTATTCTCTGCTTGTATATAAGTATAAAAACGCACAATTGCTGTCCTACTTTCAATTTCGATAACTAGGCAATAGGTGGAAATACTGATTCGGCAAATAGTAAGTAGCATAAGTCGTTTACGTCCTTCTGAGTTCAGATTAGTTTATCAATTAACTGGAACTGGAACTCGCTCCTGAAAAAGTATGTGTTAACACATTTGGTCCTACGTGGTGTGTGCCTGAATATTTGACTTCCACTTGTCCCTAGGTACGAAATGGCGTAGAAACGTACCCAGCGCAATATTTCTGCTATTGACAGTTGTCGGAACGTCCCAAAATTTCATTTCAGATCTCTCTTAGTTTTTTTAACGACGCAGCGGGATTGTAGCTCATACAACCAGTTCTTTCGTAGTTGTATTAAAAGCTGTTTGACTAGTGATGCATCGTAGGCACGATCAATGTAAGGTTATGCGTCTTCCCGCAATTCTACTTGCCGAGATCAACGTTCACATTTAGCTTTCGTTTTTGACTGTGAATATCTCCATTGAATTATCCATCTTTGTTGCCACAGGTACGAGAAGCTGACAATCACGAGTGGGCATGCTGAATTTGCGCGTAGTTTATGCTGATTGTTACAAAACTCTTGATTTCTAATTTTATGGCATACGCGTTTTTTATTCAACTGTCGATACGCGACAGTCTGGATGTTTTCTTTAAACCTAGTCATCTAATTGACAAATTTTACTGTGCAATATTAAATAATTTCTGAGATGCATTTTAGATTAAGAAAGACTGCTGAGTTGGGATTATTTTATCGCTTGTAGTGTGGTATGCTTTAATGATATTTCAGGCAGACCAAGATTCCAGATTTAAAATGCGCTTCTTTTTTGCTGCCTGCAAAGGCTGAACCTGTTAGAAACAGAAAACTGAAGCAGAATGCTCCCTTCTTTTGATTTGCGATGCCTTCATAAATTTCACTATGTTTTACGGGAAACATGCACATAGCATTCCTTCTTGTATTCTTTTGTCAGCCACTCACGTCGCCTTTAGCTTTCATACTCGGGGAAGAATTATCTTATGGTTTTAGAGATGTGTATAATTATGGGATTTTTAAGGGAGTGCAATATCCATTCAGCTGGTAATGTATCGGGCCTTTGTATAATGCTCCGCTTTAATTATACGACATACTCCACATTTATTACAGATTTCATGAACATTATATGATTATTGAAGATAACATAAACAGCAGAATTTAATCGATCCATGTATTTCGAGAGTGCTCATCAGCTGCTACCTCTCGGGAGTAATGTAGGCGAAAATACAAAATTGAATTCGTACAGTAAAAGTCAATAAGGTTATAGAACCTGGTCAAGACAGCCGATCGTTATTATATGATATCTTCCTAATTACGTACAGGGACAGATTATTTTCCTTGCCTGGTAAATACACAGTTGGTGGACCCGAGTCCTTAAACGCTACGAGCTCAGGCACAAGAGTAGTGGGGAATTTGAAAAAAATTAATTGGAACCAAGATGCACGTTTCTTTTGAGTCTGTACTTTCTTTCAAAGGAGTTAGGAACGAACCTTTTTTGTTTACGTCTTTTGTAAATTGCATTTGGCTTTTAAAGGGCATCAACAATTAGAAGTACAAGTGTGTAGTAGTTAAGTAAAATCCTTTTGGCGCTGCGTTGTCAAGGGACCAAAGTGAAGTGCATTCAGAAGCAGAATTCTTGTGTTCGAAATATTTTGGTATTAGATTCCATGGTAGTTAATACTACTAGCGTATGTATGCTCGTATTAGTTCATACTCATAAATTCATTTACAAATGTTGGTTTATAGATGGTCACCGTAGGTCTTCCAACACACCTGTAATTAAATCGTTGCTGGCAGGTTTTGCTGTAATTACTGCAAATTCCTACGCCTTGTTTTGCAGGCTACTCAGCCTTTTCCTGTGCTTGAAATGCTCGAGAGAAATTGAATACCACCTCATTTGTGTGGTGGTTTTCTGCTATCCATCTGGTCAACTACGATTGTCTCAAGGAGCTTTTTGCTTCTGTCGTACATAGCTCCGTTATTGATGACTTGGCTCTTTTTCAACAATTTCGCCTTAAATATACGCGAAATTTAGTTCGGATGAATCAGTTCCTATATCAGACTGACTTGCATCAAGTTCTAGGGTGTGTTTTGCTGCTAAGACTAATTGAATGAATGTCAGTGTTGTGTTATCCGTTGCAAATTTTCAAACGCTTAACAATCATCCATCCTCCGTAGATGCTTGCCCCAAGCTAAACTTGGACTACGTGATTGCTCGGGTTCGTGTAGTTCGAAAAATGGGCTTCGTTACGGTTGACCTTTCCTAGCAGGAGGCGATTCCAGATTTTCAAGGCAGGCAGCCACTACTGTGGTATTGCTAGTACCACTTCTGGTTTGCTTAAGTTTGGCTAGACACCTACTATAGGAGAGTGAGGGTTGATAGTACAGTAGTACCCGCACAAAGTCTACTGTCACTTAAGGCTAAGTGAGGCGGTGTATTGGCTTGCATTTTATACAGCAGCCCACGCTTGACCCCGTTTAGTCTTCGAGAATCCGGGAGAAGGTGGAGAGTGCGGAGCCGCTAACTACGTCCTCTATCACTCTAAAGCTTGAGACTGTCACCTGTACCAACCTGTTGGTGCACTTGGTTGACTTTATCGTTGTCGATGGTCGAACACGCACATTTCTAGCACAAACGGCAATTCTGTAAGCTATACATTTAATTGCCGTTTCGAAGACTGACACTACATCGAAGGTTAATATGCGCCTAGACAACTCGATCCAGTCCGTTTCTTGGCATCGACCTTGGCGTATTCCTGTCCTCGGCAAGCGCAGTGGTGCCGTGAGACGATTGACGAGTTCATTTAGGGAAATTTGCTGTGATATCCCAGTTAAAAGTGCACGCACCCTGGTCGGATATAATCTCGGAGGTGCTAGTCGCAAATAAATTTTAACTACATGTAATATTTTATTCTTTACCTGAAGTGAGTTATTGTACGTTGGCGATTTGCTCGTGTCTTATAAATGGGCATCCGTTAGGGAGTGTGGGAGTGGTATTTATGTGTTATTTGCGTGTGCCTGACACGTCGGTGTAAGCATGAGAAAGCGATCCCTTTAATGTTGGACGTATGATTTGTTAGTCCGTGGCTGAGTTGCAGTATCTCGAGGTTCAAGGTCTCAGACCAAGCCTGAGGCGTGTTCATGCGTTAGTGGCATATTTGCAGGCTAACGAGGTTATTGCTATGGCTGACTTAAAGAGTTCAGAAATTAGTGCTGTGTATTAGCTCTCAAGAGTCCTACACATATGGCTGATGACTCGCGCATCCCAGAGGATATCCGTCATTTGACAGTAATTTATATGTTCTTGTCGATCCTTCTACTGTATTTGGTCCGTGACAATCTGCCAACTGCCCCTATATTCGCCCGTTGTGGTAATTCGAAAAAGTGCCACTTGAGTTGAGGACGTGGACAGCCATTATGTCATATCCCTCGAACCCGACCTGACTAGCTACGATGGGGAGGTGCCTGACTAAATAATTGGGTGATTGGATTAAATATAGCTCTAGTGTACTTATGGCCCTTAGGGCTGTACGTCTACTGGCTAACATTCACGCCTCAATACATATCCCACTGTCTTCAGTGGAAAAGATTCGGAATGCAGTGACTACGTGCTGCGCCCAACCAGTCATACGGCACCCTATTACACGTGAAGTGTGCGATGGGATTTGTGGAGAACCAATAGCTATATTAAGAAAATGAGGACTCGATCACTGGGACAGCATACGAGCGTGCAGCGAGAATTGACGTGTTTTGTATTCCAGCTAAAAGAAAAAAGAGGTGGACATAACATTCGCGATAGGCGGAGTCCACGGCCACGTCATCTCACATCTTCGTTACTGCGTGCGTACTTGGCTGGAAAGGTCAGTCAATGTTCGACCATCGATTTCGATTAAGTCCATCAAGTGCACCAACAGGTTGGCACAGAAGGTGTCAGATGTTAGGTTTAAAGTGATAGAATGCGTAGTTAGTGGCTCCACACTCTTCATCTCCTCCCGGAGTCTCGAGGACTAAACAGGGTCCGGCGTAGGCTGCTTTATTAAATGCAAGCCGAATCATTGCCTGACCTAGTATTAAGTGACAGTAGCCTTTTGCGCTGTAACTACTGTATTATACACCCTTAGCTTACCCTCAGTAGATATGAATACAGGCCCGATGGGACCGAGACTGATACGGTTACTGTTTCTAATGTAGCCGAGACTGAAACGGTTACTACTGTTTCATAGTAGTACTGGTACTAAATCTGACGCTAACATTTGGCAGAAATGATGCTGATTTGAAAATCAACGCTGGAGCCCATACCTCCTCTGTCCCCAGCAATGAATGGGAAATTTGCGTTTATGTTATTTCGAGTAAATACAGGTTTGAAGCCCTGAGAACATCAGGGCTTGCCATGTTTTTCGTCCTCTCATCTCTTTATTCCCAGGTTGTGTCCGTTTCAACTTGGAGTTGGACTACGAGGACTAAGATAATGCCGCTGTAAGTAACTGCCTATGCTAAAGTGCTAATTCTAGTAGACATACTTACTAAAACCCTTAACTAGTATATTATGATATGGTCTGTAGACAGTTGGAATCCATTATACACTCCCAGTCTGTATGAGCTGAAGGATATTAACAGTTTATTGGGTTTAGACAAAGCGTTATTAGCAAGTAGCACAAAGGTCTAACATACCTTTATGAATTACGTAGGAACTTTTGCCGTGTATAGGCTCTCTGCAAGCCTACTTAAACGTCTAGCTTGCGATACACTAAGCATACTCGCGTGGTATCATCTTCCTATGCTGGTATTTATTGGTAATTTAGTGGAGTGCAAGTACTACTGAGGTATATCTGCCGAATGTATGTGTCAGAGTGGATCCTGGTTTCAGTCAGCGCTGAGATTCATGTCAAACTGGATTTCCGAATATGAGAACTAGGAAGTGCTTTCGGATGTATTATATGAATGCTGAGGCGGTTAATGCTAGTTACCGTACCCACCTGTATATTTTAATGCAAGTTCAATAGAGACAGGCAACTAACTGGGATCCTTTTTTTACTTGATTTGGGTTGAGTTTGCTTTGCGCAGACAACGGGCTTCCTAAGTAGGTAGATAGCCCAGATAAATGTTTGACCTCAGTCTGACTGCTTGGCATGCACTAATTTCAGACTTCTGCAAAATATACAAGAGCATCATCGTCTCTCTTCAACTGTCAGCTAATCATAAAAGCTTACAAAATTCCTCTAACAGAATTGATAGTTCAGAAATATGACATGCATCCTATTTTCATCAAGTCTGAATTAACACCTTGAGTCGACGATGCATACTGCCAGTATTACTAGTTGACTCACATTTTGCGTCGGGATTATTCTTTGTGGCCAAGTGCTAGTTCTAATAATCATACTTGCTAAAACCAGTAAGTCGCAAGCTACAGTGCGGCCTCTACATGCATTTAGGAAGTTTTAACCTAGTATGCAGTCGTAAGCAATATGGGAATTTTAGCAAACACAAGGGTTCAAGAACGTGCATTCAATAATAGCTAAATATCTACCAAGCATTTATGTTGTAACAAAGTGGCATTTGCCATTTTTTCAAGGATACTACTGTTAGAAGCGCTGTGCTTATGCTAGGAGTCCTAATTTCTAGTAATTATACTTACTAAAGCCAGTAGATAGTAAACTAAAAGTACTGCCTGTGTGAGCTTTTTAAGAAGTGGCACACAGTATTCACTTCCATTAGCATTTAAGTTAAAATAGAGCATTTGCAAGGAAATGCACAAGTCCTACCATACCCTTATTTCGAGCAGTTTACCGTCTATAGAATAAATTTAAGCCTACTACAGTATCTTTAGTAGTACGACAATACAGTATCAGGCAGGTAAATTAGGACAATATAAGTCAGTGCAACAGGAATAGGGCAACATTAGTGATGCTGGTGGCATTAAGGATAGTGACGCTATTAGCGCACCAAGGCTTTCCTTGGTTTCCGCCCTCTCAACTCTATCCATCAGGCTGTATCATCTTTTTGTAAACGATACATTATTAATTAATTTTGCAGGTTCTGCCATGTCACACAGTGCTACAGTAGCCTTTTGCGCTAGTAGGGGAGCGAGCTGCTTCATAATCAACTAATATTGCTATTTCCTATAACTGTGTCAGCAGCTGAGTAACAAGCAATAAGCATAAAAGATTGTAATATGAGCTTGCCCAACTTCTCATCTTCATGTGGTGATTCTCTAGGACACTCGAGATTTCCTGCGATCATGCGGTCTCATTGTGAGGGGTGGCAAAAGTAGCTTATGTAGCCCCACTCATATACCCCTAGTCCCAGCATTTTGTCCCGCAAAAACGGGGGTTATAGAGTTTGACTATGTCTCTGATGATGAATCAGCGACGGATATCAAAACGTCAGGTGAATAAAGGTATTGTCCCAGCGATCGAGTTGTCTTCTTCTCAATTACATCCTGGCAATCTCATGTTCGCCTGTATTGGCAATTTTATTCACCACCTGCGACAATTTATGCGTTAACTTTCCCTTCTTCCACCCCGAGCCCTACCAAGTGAGGCTTTTATGGAATGAGGCTTGGTAAACTGCATTCACCTGTACGATCAAGAATCCAAGCTGCTTAAATCCCCATACAAATGACCTTTACGGATACTCTTTTATACTAACAAGACCAACGAAGAAGCGATCAACATTGACCGGGTCAAGCATGCTGTTCCAGACGGAGCGCCGGATCTGCCCCATGGAAAAAAATATGCTCATTCCTACTAATTTTTCTTCTACCGACCCCTTTTCTGCACCAACCCACTCTATTCTGCGGTTTTTTTAAAGCAGGTGCTTTGCCAGACATTAGAAGTTTGTGCCCTGGTGCTATTGTAGCTGCTGGTCAACGACTGCTTACTCGTTGAAATCAAGATAATTACTTTTTCGTCCGTAACCCTCCTTGAAGGCCGTTTCACTATTCGCTAACTGTGGACGCACCGTTTATAAAGCAGTTAGGCTAAACGATTGATCCGTCTACTCGGCTGGTAAAACTATATAACCCATCTACACGTGCCACACAACGACGAAGTCCACAGTAATATTTAGAGTTCCATACAAAGGATGGCCAGGGAAGCCACGCCTAGGTGGAACCATCGAGCCTGACTCTCGACCGAGCAGTCATTCACTTCACACTCGTCAAAAACGACGAGGTCCACCGTGTTCTGCACTAGGTGGTGCTACAGGCACGGTGACTTGCGCATGCGTTCATTGAAGTGATACCATACTTGCTTTGCATCTACCATACCCCTTCTTATCTTATCCATCTGTGTCCGTAGTCAAGATAGAGTCAAAAAAACGGAGATAGGGGGAGGCCTAGGTGGCTAGCGCGGCGTAAGCCTGTACTTTTGCGTGCCACCACGCCCCCTATGAAGGGCATTTGTTATGGGAGCAAAACCCGAATATTGGCTGTCGTGTTCTGATCTGGCCCCCGTTTTGTTCCCGCGGTCCGTTTAGGGGACAAAACTATCGTTTTGACCACGAGGTCCAAATTGCCCAATCAGTTAACAGCCTACAAATCCGCGATTTTTTTGCGCGTCATTATAATTTCAAAGTGTATTACATTTATGATTGGCTGAAATGCCGTGGGACTGAGTTTATCATAATCGGGCAGACCATCCATTTTTTTTCTGCGCTCCTGTTGGCTGTACGAGCTTTCCAGTCACTTGGTGGTGAGATTCAGTAGAGTAGGTGACGAAACTGCAAGGTCCAGTTCGCCCACACCAAACATAACCCCGCTGGATATCAGGTTACACCAAATAGCATGCATCCCATTTATTTGGGTGATGCATGGTCTCTCCATGTTTGTGTTTGATATGTGCTATGTCAATAAGTTTTGAACTGCGATGTTTTCCTGCAGTTTTTATGGAGACGAATCTGGCCGGCTGTTCCTGTTTGGAGCCCAGCCTAACCGAATGCCAGCATAAGCTTGCAGGCTGTCCTGAGGCGTCGTGTCTGTGGCCGACTGCCACAATGATTATTTTGCCAATTCAGACTGCTGCAAGGTCTTGCATCTTAGCTGTGACTGTCCTCAGGCGATTGCCTTAAGCCACTGGACCGCACACGCACGCGAGCCCACGCGCGTGTCCAATTGGGTGCAGTTCCCCAAGGGCCACTTGGATGCGCCACACGGCAGGTGAACTTATTCCAACGTGTCCAATCGTGCCACAAGCTAACGCGTTTGACTATCCCTTATAAGCAACTGTCACATCTCAGACAGTGGGTTGCACACGGGCTGATAAAGACGCCGCTAGTCCGCGTCAGGCCCTGGCTGACACCGGTGGCAACTGCCCCCCGAGACAGCAACTCCGGGTTTCGTTCGCACAAACTCTTCTCCTGGTCGCTTCCAAAGTTACGGCCTTCTTACTGTGCTCTTCCTTAGGGATTACAAAAGGTGTAACTAGACGCTGACACCACACAGATGCTCCAGTTACAATAGTTCCCATACAACTACTGAAATTTATTTAACATTCGGGCAGTTTTGGTGAAGGAGGGGGCTTTGGTTGTACACTAGTGCCACTAGCACTGATTCTCTAGCCCCAGTGCAGTGGATTTATAAGGGACCGTCCGGGCTGATGCATTAAATAAACGTGCGATGACGCTATGGGCAGAATAGGTTGCTAGCGGCTGAATTGGCGATATTGGCTAAGCTGCCAATGAAAAAGAGAGCCTTGGAATTTTGCGAGGTAGGTTTGGTGTGCCGACACTGTAATAAATTTCGCTGTCCATTATATGCAGTGTCTAAATGCCCTGGGACATTGAGAACAAGACGCGTTCGCGTTTGACGGGTGCACATCGGACCTCCAAGAAGTGGCCCGCTAGTCTCAGTGCGATATATTTGCAAGTGGCTGATCATAAAATGTGTAGAGTGACGGTTCAGTTACGTTGGAGTCAGACAGGGATTGAGCTTGCATTCCTGTTGCTAGAGGCGATTGTAGGAGGGGTTATAATGGATAGCAAGATGTCGGAAGTGCTTGCACCGACAGTGGGAGTAGTGGTTGTAACTGTCACCGTTGTTGCGATGGTCGGTATATTTATGACAGAGCCCGTTTCGGGGCATGGGGAGTTTGCCCAGCAGTCGCGGTCACCACTGTGGACATCGTGGAGGGCTGCAGTAGATGATGACGTGGAGGCGTTTTCGAAGGTGGTAGGTTTGGCTACCGGGTTTTTATTTTATGGGATTTTCAGGCGTCCGGTGAATCCACTCCATGCACGTAATGTTCTTTGGCAACGCGGACACGGGGGAAGGGCTTGGAGGTTGGGATTGTTGGTCCGTAAGGCTTGACACTTGCGGACTGCTTTTTGACTTCAACAGCGGCTTTCCAGTTATCGTCGTGAAATATTGTTCTAGTGTTAACTGTTATTCTTCAGTCCATTTTATCGGTTGCAAAGTTCTCCCATTTCTTCGGTTGATTTACACAGTTGAGTTAAATATCAGGTTGCAATATCTGAAAAGTCAAAGCTCCCAGAGTCACATGATGGGGATGTCAGACTTGAGAAGGTGGAGTTCGATCACTGAGCCCAAAACTTTATTTGCCTGAATTTCCGGATTACATCGCGGATCCACCACCAGAGACAGTAGCAGAGATGCGTAGTTTGTACAAAGGGAATTGCAGTATGTCTAGGATACAGTCACTATGCTACTGTTTACCTACGACAATCAAAGTTCCCCTCCTCCTTTCGAGGATAGTTGCCCGCTAGCGCACTTAGTGGTTGATAGCCGGTGTGCGGGTCGTGACCTCCTGAACTTTCATCCCCGAGCTGGATTTGGACGTGGTGGTTGCTCGACCATCTGGCCCCGTGACACTGGCGCTAGAAGACGCGTTCGCCTCGCATTTTCGCTTGCATTGACCCACTGACATGAAAAGAAACATCTAGAGTCATCTATCGGATCTGGTTAAGTGGTGGACAAAACAAATACGTCGGAGAAACTGGATGACTTCTCTGAACGGGAATTGCCGAGCACGTGACAGCACTGCGTATCAATGGCGACAATCCCCAAGTTGCGTCTTTTCGAAGAGACCCGACCATAGATTCAAAAACTATGTCAGCGTGTCTTTTGGCTTCATTACCTCCGGCCTCTGACCTGTGGGGTACTCCAACTCCTAGTCGTGCGAGAAGGCAATAGACGGTGTTTGAGACTTTTTCTGACGTGAGGCCGAAGTTATCGCAAGAGGTAACAATCGGGTGAGCCGCAAGTTACTTTAATCATGGTTAACGGGCCTCCAATCTCTAAATAAGTGCAATAAAATGCCTAAACCATATTCGGTGCTCAGGCTTAGTTTGGCCGGGACATTTCGCCACTCAAAGAGTGCACAAACAAGTTTTTTATCGCCAGCGTAACGGAACCAGATGGCCGAGCACTCACCACGCTGAAATCCAGCATGGAGGATAAAAGTTCAGTAGATCATGACCTGCACACCGGCTATCAAGCCATTAGTGCACAAGCGGGCAGCTATCCTCGAAAGGGGGAGGAGGACGTTAACTGCCATAGGTATGCAGTAGCACAGCGACTGTATCCTAGACATACTGCAAATCCTTTTGTATGGATTGCCCGTTTCTACTACTGTCTGTGATGGTGGATCCGCGACGGACTCTGAAAACTCGGGCGAATATAGTTCATGTCCCAGCAATCGCATCTGTTTCTTCCCGGACTCGCAGTTCGCTTATATCTGGAAGCCAGACTCATTAGTGAAGACTTACTCAGACTGGATTAGGTAGATACAGCTTAGCCGGCAGTGGCGTCTAGTCATTCTAACAGCTTTTCAGTCCAGGCGTGAAGCTCGGGTGCATACGCTGGGCCCGTTTGTTACCAATCAACGAATGACGTAATGTCGGCACGCCCTAAACTGTAATTGTGCTGGTGCCAAGTCATGCGCCGTTCCAGCAGCGACTTCACAAAGGACGTGATGTGGACAGAAAGGCGGCATGAGTAGGTGAATAGGCTGACGATCGCGAAGTAGGCTGCAGCTCAAGTTCTCAGCGTGTCCTTGTAACGTCGAGTTTGTCCTGCTTATCGAGAAACGCCCATAGCGACGTCGCATTAAAGCGGTCACCTAAGTATGCACTAACCAGCCGCTCCTTCAACGTTACCGCTCCATCAGAGTCGCATTTGTGTCAGCATTGCATGAATTTCGAGTATTCCTGTTTGTTCCAAGGTATCAGAGGTTCTAAACTGCAACTTCAAATTTAGTATTCTCCAGGCGCAGCCGATTTTGAAGCACTCATTAAGGTGCTTCAGCAACCAGAAAAAAAGTCGTTTATCGGTCACACGATAATCACATCATGCGATTTGCCAGAACCTAAATTATCTGTGCGAGGGTTCGCTCATAAAAATAAGGTCAATATCTCATTTTGTGGTGGAGTTCGGCCAAGTAAAGCGAAATATCAGCACATTTGTGTGTCACGCGCATAAACGGCGGCTTTCGCGTCACTTCAGCTACTACGCTCAACCGATAGTCGGCTCCTTGATGCGAGGAGAATTAGGCCAATATTGCAGGAATCGTGCAAATGTAAAAGCAACACCGTCACAATAGTAAAATGACGCGTAATGAATCAGAAAAATATGCCATTGGAGTGACTCGAAATTTTTCTGGTGATGAAGTAGCACCGTCCCCATTTAGGAGGCGGGACTAACGGCAATGGCGTCCACAGTGCACTCCTCATAGTACTTATCGATTCTGTCACATTAGAGTCCTAGTGGCATGCAGAAAATGGGAAATTATAATATTTTTATCAAATCCAGTCTTGTTATTCCTTTTAAGACATATCCCAGCTGGCAGATATGAAGTGCCTATAAGTTAGACGACTGGAAGCTGATCACTACGTAATTTTTGGCGTTCATACTAATTCAAATCTTTCTTAACTATAAGTCCTTACGTCTTAAAGTCACCCTTACACAATTAATTGCTTCCATTTCTATCGCTTTTAAATGTTTTACGTTAATCCACCGCCTGTAAAAAACTTCGTTATCGGTATAAGTTGAAAGCCATACTTCTTAGTACTTCCAAGTGTCGATTGCACCTGTACCTTAACGCGGATCTATCCTTACCTTCCTCATCCTTGCTGCGTCCGGCAGCAGTGGCGGTCGCCCGTCCGTTTGCGCATGCCTCGAGGCACGCGGGAAAACTGCTTTCGCGCGAGATCCTATGCTCTGAGTGACCTCGTCTGTGGCGTCAGGAGATAGGAGGATGTCGGACAGACACGACCACTACAGATGAACATGGCCGGCAAAAACAAGGAAGACCGGAAGGCCATTTTGGCTCAATAGCTGTCATCAGCCAGTCATACCCAACCCCAAGTGGTGTTCCACTTGAGGCTCAAGCCCGCAGCCTGTTTGTCAGAAGTCAACTGCTCCAACCATTGAGCCGGTGGTCAGTGACCGTTCATCAACAAGTCAATATTCCCGATCTAAACCGGCAAGCGAACGAACCCACGTCTCGCGGTTTAAAACATTGGATTTCTGATAAACTGGTCACGGGTTTGAGCCTGGGATGGTGCACCATCTGGGGTTAGTTATGGCTGGCTGCTGATTGCTAATAAACTGACTATTTTCAAGGAAAGGCGTACTTTGGGAAAATGAGTAAGTTTATTTAGTACATTTTCGACACTGGATCCCCAGGTCATCGTCAGACTAGAGAGTAATGTGCAAAGACTATTCCAACCAACTTTTATCTTTGCCGGAAATTTTCAACTTTTAAGTCCTCGTGTGCTTGCTCCCAGAATGTGACGCTCAATCTTTAATATTGGTGCACTTCCTTTTCTCTACAGTTACCTACAGTTATCGGTCATCGGGAATTATGTTTCTTGTCTAGGCATCGTAAATTTCGCACTTTACGTTGTCAGCAAGGAAATAAGGAGTTTTTAAGGCATATTTAGTAGTCCATCTTAGTTTCACTCGTCACCCACTCTGATACGGAGTCCGCTTGGGCGCGGAAATGTCCTTGCCGCTTGCCTTGCCGGTCTCCGCCCAGACTCTCTGCAGCCCCAGATCTCTGTGCATGTAGTATGATGCTCGTAGCATGCCTGGCTCTCTGTCTTACCGAGTACAGGGCGAAGGTGCGCACAATTTCCAGCCTTTCCGTCCTCGGATCGATCGCGCTCATAGGATAGATGATGTGGCCTTCGACCGACTTGGTTGCTTAGTCCCGAACCCATGAATTAATTCGCAAATTCCGCCACATAAATAACCTCAGTTGTGCGCTGGTTTCCGCCCACACAGTGGCTGTGTCCTGTACTCGATCCTTGCCAACCCTTATCACGTACAAAGTTCGGTTTCTCTCAACTTTAAGTGCACTTTTCATTTCAGAGTTTATTTATTGACTGTTCATGCCTGATCTTTGAGTTTTTAAATACCTCTATTTTGGAAATTCCATGTGTTTTTGTATTGAAAATATTATTCAGGAATAGTCAATCTCTGACTGACAATAATTATGATTAGTACATGCCCCAGACCGGCCGTTCGCATCACGTAATTTCTCAGTTTAACACCATGACACGTATTTTCGTTGTTAAGACCACGGGTATCTCAAAATTAATAGTGCATCTGCGTACATTCTGACAAACACACCCTTGAGAAGGAAGAGCTTCGATCGCTGAGACAACACTTTTATTCGCCTGACGTTTCGACCTCCGTCGCGGATTCTTCAGCAGAAATATGAGCAGAAAATACAGGGTGTCCCAATAGAATGTGTGCACATTTTAAATAATTTTAAACTTGGTGTTCATTATAGTCTTATTATTTCGATGAAATAAAAATACTTGGAGTATCATTTTTTTGTTTTTTTCACTGCATCCTGACTATTGTAACAGTGGCTGAATTTAGAGAAGCCATTGAACGTTAATGCATCCGACTAACAAGTAAATTGTCTCATGCTGTGTGTGATTACATTGCTTTGCGCTGTCAGCAGTGTCATGATCACAATAGACGTCAGTTTGAGAAGATTAAGTGAAAAAAACATCAAATGATACCTGTTAATATTCTTCGATTTCTGAAATAGACTTATGACAAACACAAATTTTACAATTATGTAAAACATGTTTGCATTTTTGGGACACCCTAGGACACCAGAAATGTGTGATACATGCACAGGAAATTGCAGTATTTATAGGACACAGTAATTACTGTACATGCATGACAAATAACGACAATTAACGATATATTCCTCGTTTAAGTGGATTGGTTGATGACCGGCATGCGGGCTGTGGCCTGCTAAACTTGCATCACGCGTGGTGGAATTGGAGGAGGAAGAAAAGAAACAGCTGGTCTTCCTTGGTGCCCTCGTTTGTCACAAGAATTGTGATAGCCTAAAGATCGCATTATCCAAGAAAGCGACAAACACGATGCAAGTACTGAACTTCAACAGCAAACACCCAATCAGGCACAAACGCAGTTGCGTAAGGGCGGCTCATTGACTTGTTGAGATGCACTGCAGAGAAGCGAAGACACAGTTGCCGAAATGTAATATCTAGGAGGGGTGTTCAAAGAAAATGGCTACCCACGCAACTTCGTCAATCGGTGCATGCGCAAACGAGATTGGCACCAAAAGCGCGCCGACTCCAACTTTTGGCGAGCCATGCCGTACGTCAAAAACGCATCAGAGGCCTTCGGTCGCCTTCTCGCACCATTCGAAGTTGGAGTCGCACACAGACCGGAGGCAACCATAAGGCGTCAGCTAATGGTACCAGAAGACCCACTGCCACGGCAAAAAAAAAACATCTGGAGTAGTCTATAGGAGCTGGTGCAACTGCGGGAAAAGAAACTACGTCGGAGTAACTGGCAGACTCCTCAAGACGCGAATTCCCGAACACGCGGAAGCAGTGCGGCGAAATGATGCCAATTCTCAAGTTGCGGCTCATTCAACGAGACCGGCAACACATTAAAATTCGATGAGCACAAAATTATCGCAAGAGTCAACAATTTTTTGAGTCGAGAAACAGTCCATAAACAAATGCAACGACTTGCTCAATCCATATTCGGTGCTGAGGCTAAATTTTGTCAAAGCAAATGGTCACTTGGAGAAAGCGTAGGCCACCTCGTAGTCTTATGTTAACACCAGGGAACCAGATTGCCGACCAGACATCACATCCAATTTCACCACATGTGATGCAAGTTCAGCAGGTCACAGACCGCATGTCGGTCATCAAGCAATCACGTACAAGAGTGCAAGTATAGTAAATTTTCGTTGTGGTAAGTATGAAGTATTGACTTAAGCCTATAAAAGACGGACTGACACCCCGATGTCTGAGATACAAATCGCCCGTTAACACGTCTATGGGCAGAGAACTTGCGAAGAGATTTACAAAGCAGATGACAAGAGCCCTAATCAATGATTGCCACCAGCGTCTACGCAAATGCAAGGCTGTATTTGAGCAGAAAAAAAGAGTGTGCCTGTGTTCTCGTTGATTCCATCACTGATGACCTTGCTCAGACAATCACTGCGCTGGCTTAGCTAAGACAAGCCGAGAAGCGAGTTATCTAAGATCGAAAGCTGAATAAGCTACAACCACCTGACACAAGAAACTCAAACTTGGTACATAATATCTCCTCCAAGCAACTAACAGAACGGCAACTACGAGTGCTCCAGCATGAAGCGTGTTTTAACATCGCTGATGCCGACCAGATCGATTTTATTGCAGCCGTAGAAGCCATGCTTGTGACGACTGAAACAACAGACGAAGACAAACACTCTGTTCGACAACGGGTCACCTCCTTACTTATGACACACCGGCCAGCCCAATGTGTGTCGAAGAATGAAGCGAAAGCTATAAAAGAACTGAGTACGGACGACAGTATTATTATAGTGCCCGTGGATAAGGGCCGGCCAACGGTCGTCATGAATCGCGAAGACTACGACGAGAAAGCCAAGGCCCTGCTTTGTGACAGAGAATTCTACAGACGGGCACAAATTTCAGAAGCAAAAGCAGTAGCAAACCAGTTGAACACATTACTTGGAGAATTCAAAGGCCGGAATGTGATCACTGAGAACGAACGGCGTCTGATTAAACCAACAGATACTGCCCTAGCTAGCTTCTATGGCTTACCAAAGGTCCATAAACTGAACATTCCATTGCGGCCAATCGTTGCCCTAAAAGGCAGCCCCACCTTTAATTTGGCAAAATAGATGTTCTCGAAATAAAAATTCATCCAGGAAAACTCTGATACCCCAGCCTCCGAATTCCTGAGAGGCCTCCACGGCCGGAGGATTCAATCAAACGAAATGATGGTTTCCTTTGAAGTGACATTATTATTCACATCCACTCCACCGGGTTTGGCTCGAGATGTTTTACACAGGAAACTTGAGGATCTGTACGATGAAACCCAGAGTCCACTCAAATCGAACACCTCATGAGACTGTTCGAATTTTGCCAAAAGACCTATTTTACCTTTGCTGGAACGATTTATGAACAAATCAAGGGAACTCCGATGAGCTCGCCAATGACCGGTTTAATAGCAGAATTGGTCCTGCAAGAGCTGGAAAATATTGCCTTCACTCAACAGCCCCCGATCTTTTGGCGCCGTCACGTTGACGACACGTTCGTTATCGTCAAAAGGAGAGTTTCCATGATCTTCTCAACTGGATCTTCCCAGATATGAAATTAACACGGGAAGAAGAAATGGATCAGCAGCTGCCCTTCCTCGACGTACTCGTCATTCGAGCTCCCGACGGCACCATAAAAACGAGGGTCTACAGAAAGGCAATGAACACCCCACAGCTTCTTACTTTTCATAGCAACCATCCGATGGCTCACAAACGAAGCTGTGTGAGAACGCTGTTCAAAAGAATCCGGACTCATTGCAGTAACCCAGAAGAAAGAGCACGTGAGGCCCGACATCTGCGCGACCAGTTTATGCAGAATGGCTATCCTAAAGCCTTCATAGGCCGATGCCTACGTGCTCGCCCTCTGAGGACCCAAACAGAACCACCCCCCACGATTTGGCATACGCTGCCATATATCAAAGACGTGTCGGAAGTGACTGAGCGTATTGCCTCGGGAAAAGGCGTTGAAATCGCACATCGTCCCAAGACTACAATGTGCAGCCGGGTCATGAGGATCCAGGATCAACTTAATCCCAGTGAGCAGTCAGGTGTAGTGTATCGCATACTATGTCTGAACTGTTGTGTAAATTACACGGGACAGACTGGACGCATGCTGGGTTCGCGCATATGCGAACACAAGTTGGCTGTACGACGGGGTGATATATATTCGCAAGTGGCCGCCCACACCTACGAGACGGGTCACAAGTTTAACTTCGCAGCTGCGAGGATAATTGCCCACGCAAGCAGCAAGACGGGCCGAGAAATTATTGAAGCCTGGGCGTCGGATGACAACTCAGTTAACCGATGCATCCAGCTGGCGCCCTCATATGTTGCCCTGCGCAGGTATCTCCAGACTCACGGCACTGACGGTCCTGGCCCTCCCCCCTCCCCTATGACTTATGATTGACCTCTTTTCCCTATAGAATATCACTTGTTTTCGTTGATGATTCTATTTCTGTTAATATTTCCATCCAACACGCCGAATTCGCCCACTAACACATAATGGCAAATCCCAAAGTAGCGAGTCGACGGCGAAACCCTACTATTATTGATTTTCTGCCCATTCAACTTTTGGCTGTTTTGTGCGCACGCCAGAACTAGCCACCCCATTTGTTGCTGCTTTTCCCTACTCTGACGATGGGTTCCTGCAGGAGCCCGAAACGTCAGGCTAATAAAATGATTATTCCAGTGTTCGAAAATTTCTCCTTTTCTAAAAATATTAAACCTATAAATACTGCAACTTCTTGTGCCTGTATCACAAGTTTCCCGTACTATTTTCAGCTCATGTACCTGATGAAGAATCCGCGACGGAGGTCGAAACGTCAGGCAAATAAAAGTGTCATCGCAGCAATCAAATTTCCTTCTTCTTCCCACTCGCATTTACTTAATGGGACTAGCGTATTCGCTTTTAGTGGCAAACACACCCTTCGCACAGTGTTCATTGCTTCTGTTCTCGTACGCATTTGCCCTCGGTGGCCATCCGTCGGCGAATTCAGAGTATATCATCTGGCTTCTTGGTTAACAAGAGGTTTTGCTTTCCCAAATACACAGTGTGTGTGTTATCTGACCATCGATTTCGATGAAGTCCATCATGTGCTCAAGAACAAAAACGGTGATTGGCGAATAAATACGACCTTTTAGTGAAATAGACGCGCAATTATCTACCTCACTCTAACGCCCCACCGCTTAAATCGGTGACTACTGAAGTCAAGCTGATGGAGCAGGATTTGGTGGAATTCGCTTTCTCCAATGCAGCCTCAAACACAGCCTAACTTAGTCTTTAGTGACAGTAGACTTTGCGTTGGTACTACTGCACTGTCTACCCTCACTCATCTATAGTAGGTGTCTAGCCAAACTCAAGGAAGCCAGGGCTGCTACTGCTACTGGCACTACTGCCACTTCTAATACTACTAACTAGGGTGTAACTGAATGATAGTATTTGCTGGTACTATTACTGACTGTATTGTAAGTCAGAAGTGCCGCTGATTAAAGTCAGCACTAAGCTCATATCCCCTCAATCTCAATAGAAAGTGTAGTTGTACTGGTGCTTTCACTAGCGTAACCATTTGACGGAGGTGACGGTGATAAAGCCAGCGCTAGAGCTCGTACGCCCTTGATCTCAACAAGGCGATATGCAGTTTATGTCTACTGGCGGAATCTTCGCGCGAGTGTAAAAATATCGAATTACTGTAATTCTTGAAAGCTGCCAAATACAAACAATTTCTACTTTTCACAGGTCCTCAAGTGAGAGGTTCTTAGGTAAAAATGAAATGTATGCTGAGCAAAACGTCGCAGCAACTGCAGCAACAAGTGCGTCGGTTAGGCGAGCGGCAGATGCCGTGGCGCCGCTTATCAAGTCCGCCAGAGTGGACTTTCAACTATGAGCATCATAATGGTCCACTGGCACCAAGTGGTGGGTCGTTTACGCAGTTTAAGTCTATGCTAAAGGGCAGACTTCTAATCGGCACTATGCCCTCTGAGGGCTCTGAAGTTGTCGACGGTGAGTTGGTTAGCGTTCAAAACATTGCAGTCTAGAAAGCGCCTTTAAGAGCACTTTCAAAAGTGCCTACGACAGGAATCTTAAACGGAGACTAAAGTCTGGTACTGAAAAAGCACCTATTGGTTAGTCAACCCAAATAATTGTTACCTTCAAGAACGACTAACGTATGTTCATTTTAAGGTAGCAAATATTTCCATCACAGAAATCTGAAGAGCAATTGGCGAGTACACGTATACTTTCAATGCATTCTCATCAGGCCGTTAGATTTATATGGGAGGGGGGGGGTAAAGTGTACAAGGTAAAATTATAGGTAAATTATCGCCAACGTTACAGGAAAATTAGTCTAGGGAATAGGGTCGGGGGTAATAACAAGCGGCTAATTAAGTGGCAATTAGGGAGAAGGGGGGGGGGGAGGGAGAGAAGGGGCTCAGAAAACATTTCGATAGCTAGGTAGCCATTGACCGTTCTAAGCTTGGAGTTTGCAGCAGGTTCTTTTGCGCACCTCCTATCAACAGAAGAAGCAACCGCTATCCGGTTGAATAAGCCAGTTTTGTGTGCGGAAAAGAACGTGCTGCTACCCCCAACCTCCTCCCTTATTCCCTGGACTAATTCACTTGCAAAGTTGAACGTAATTTACCTACAATTTTACTTTTTACACTTTACTCCCTTCCTATATAAATGTTACGACCTGATGAGCATTGCCCTTCGGATATGTCCATTTACACGCTGCCAGTTTTCCCCTTCTTGTGTCAGAGCCCCAGACGGAACACGAGCCGCAGCCGGAAGCGGGCCCGTCAGGGGATCTATAAGTTCCATGGAGCATATAAACATCAGAATTATTTTGTACAACTATTTTTAAAATATTCTTTCAGTTAATAAAACCTAAAAATAACCAAAAAGACCTCTGAAGAGTGCTACGCTGTAGTTCATGCAACGGGGGGGGGGTGCATTTAAGGAGCTAGAGGTCAGGCTGTCCAAATAAAAAATAAGATATGCATTTTCGTAAAGGATTAATAAAGAGTTAGTGTGTCAAATTCGCATGCATTCATGTACGAACTTTCGCGCATTCGTGCAAACTTCGTGGCCGTTTTGCCATTAGGATATTTGACTGCTCAAATTTGCATATATTTTGCGGAGGATATACTCACCTCCTTTTGAATCATTTCGATTTTTATCATCGCAAATTTTATAAATCTTGACTGCGATTCCCAAAAATAGCCCGTAGTTTGCCATATTGCGTGTACCACATATGGCACACGTCGAAGTCAAAGTGTTAAGATATTTATGGTCTCCTACGCATACACGAGAATGCTTCTCTCTTTAAAGTGCCAGGCAATTTTTTGGCATTGCCATTCGTGTGTTTATTACTAAGTGTTCGTAGCCGCATTAGCGGGCCAACAAACATAGCTGCAGAGCTGTACAGGCGCTTACCTGAAAGACGTTTTGCTGAGTGGTCAAAATGCCCAGTACTGTTCGACAACGATAAGGGAGTCGCATACCCTTTTATACTTGTTGGGAGTGATCCCATTCCCACAATTACTCATCTTGCAGAAACGCTCCGGATTGCAACTCCCCACCGCAGTCATGAGAGTGCGCGCCTTGGCTATCGATTTTTCGCGATAGCTGATTGGTCCGCTGTCACTGGCGCTTGCTCATTGAGCGGACTAAATAAATAACCCATTGCCTTTTTGTAAGAGTCACTTATCTTGACGTGTTCTGATTAAATGGACCCCTTCCTTGGTCAATTTATTGCTCTTATTCTCTTGTGCTGGCGTTCGGGACAACAGTCGCGGTAGCTCAGAGCTCGTGGTAATTACAAGTACCAGATGCGGGTCGTAACAAAACTGTCCTGCTGATTCTCCCTAAAAACGTTATGCACTGAAAAAAAGAATGATTCAGTCTAAATAAGTGGATTACTCAAAATCAGTGTAGGTTGATATCTTACCATATCAGTCTAGAACTGCAGTTTGATTATTTGGATCTTTTCTAAAGGGTTTTACACATGTATATTTTAAGGGATTAATTAAGTGCCCACAATGACGGCACTAGTATATAGTTACCGACGCGTATTTACAATTAGTGTAAAAGTGTAAAAAATTAAATCTGTTGAGGTAAAATGTAGCACCATTCAAAACGAGTGTTGCTGTAAAAGGAGGATCAGAGCGAAAGGAAAGTTGATCGCTTTGTTTTTTTATAAAGCGGTCTCTAAGTAGTCAGGAATTTTTTAATGTACAATTAAACACTTCTTTAAAATCAGAATGATGTCGTAAGTCACATTCTCGCCTGATAGCAAATCGCGTCGTCGGACTCTTCGTTGAGAGAAGGAAAACTTTTCGGGGTCAAGTCAGCTACGTTCTCTTCTGCATTTATACGGATTATTACTTATGTGAATTATGCATGCAAACTTCAATAGGGTTCCCGGTTTTAGCGATTAACAAAGACTATGGATAATCCACGATATTGACAGCAGGCAGGAATAATGTTGCTTACAAGTTAGAGGGGATAAGCCAACCTTTGTCAACCTGTCTTTGCAAAGTAAATTTTTAATACCACCGATCATATCCTTTGCAATTGATTGAGGAGGCCAATTTCTTTCTTCGAGTATGGTGTGCAGGCTGCTCTTTATTAGTCCGAATAGAGTTTACTGAAGAGTGTGGCGGGAAATATTTTCAAAGAAGTTCCACCAAAGAGCAATTTTATAGGTAAATTTTTGATCTCCATAATCCAGTATTCTGATGGCAGCTAATAAGCAGACGCCCACACCTCGCGATATTTTTGCATTTATACAGCTTAAAGGTGGTATCGTTACTAAAATACTACAGTTTCAGAAATACCTATCGCAGGGAGTTAAATACGTTTGAGCATAGCATGGCTTCTTAGGAGAGAAGAAGTCGGTGGAAGGCCAGAGTGTTGGGGATAGTTTATTCTGTGTACAGAGGAATGGAAAATAAGCAAGAAGAAGTTTCACTTCAGAGCGCATGTCGTTCCGCTGGAGCGGCATGGTCCGAAGTGATGTCTTATTAGCAGCGGCCAGCGGTCATTGGCAGGGTTTACCTACGCGTGTAGGCGTACGATTCGTCGCCGGGCCAGGGGCCAGCTTTGTGGCATCTGTGATTGGCTGTTCCCTGAAATCGAGTACGGCGATCGTGAGCTTTTGGCAAAGCTCACTTCGACGCGAGCTCTTCACGGCACTGGCACGCAGGCCAAAGGCGTCCTGCGTCAGCGGCTGATCTTGGGTTCAAAGTGGCTGCTAGATGCCACTACATACCTTTCGACCATTGTTACGGTGCAGGACAACGTAACTAATAAAAGGTAATTTAAAAAGCACATGCTCGACCAGTCACTCAAGTTGTTGATGGCCAATCACATATATTGACTTCTAAACGAAGACCTCCAAGCCATATTTTATTCCTTGGTGTCTATTACAGTCACATTTACTGGTGAAATCATGCAATTAAATCGAGAATGGTAGTGTGCGGCAAACAGAGCCCTTGAGATATCCGCTTACAGAGGAAGCCTGCTAACATGTATCACAGATTTTCTCTCAGGTCGATTGGAAACTGTGTGCATCGGTGCCTCGTAGCCAGTCTCTATCCTTGTTCTACGTATTACCCTTAAGGCTCCGTCTTGGGGCCATTGCTCTTCCTTACCCATATTAAGGACTGTGTCGACGAAATGGTTTGCAGCGCTATCATGTTTGCTGACGACCAATCAGGTGGACAAGCACTTCAAGAGAGTGTCAACCGAATTGGCAGCTGGACTGCTCGTTGGCTTTTACATTTCAACGTTGGTAAGTGTGTGGTTTTAAAGATCCGTACAAAAAGGACCAATGATGAGGATAATTACAACCAATACCTCCTCAATTAATAACCCATTTCAAATGTCGAGGAACAGTAGGACATCGATGTGCTAATAAACTCCTCGCGTAAACTCTCTCATCAGTGTCTAAAGGCAGCTTAACGCGCGACACGGGATTCGCAATCATAGACGATGAGTTCTTCAGAAAAACTTACGGAACGTTTGTTCGGCCCCACTGGGAGTATGCCATCAGGCTTAGCATCCATGCTTTAAGAAGAGTTATTTGCATCTGGAACGAATGCAGGCGAACGCTACGAAGATGGTCAATAATATTTGTCAGGTGCTTTGCGAAGACTGATTGACTGAACTAGCATATTTTCCTCTCAAGTTCAGGCTACTACGCAGTAACCCCATCCAAACCTACCAAATAGTCAAAGGCTGTGATTGCGCCCTAGAAATCGATGACTTCTTCAATTAGATTCAAATGAACCACCTGCGGGTTTATCGCTTTCAACTGCCAAGGAAGCCAGCCCATATCGATGGTCGGTGGAACGCCTTCTTGCAGAGGGTCATTGGAGCGTAAAATAAACGCTTGATGAGGTGGTTCTTTCCGAAACTGTTGATACATTTAAATGCAAACTGGATTCCTATTTGCCGTCAAATTGAATATGCATCAAAATGATCAGAATGCCAGTTGCGCCAATCAGTATGATGCATGCTTTAAAGGACATTCAAATTGGGAATCTCAGAAATGAACGCGAAGGTAATGCCAGTGTAATCGGGCAAAAATACGTAAATCAACAAGCAAAATATGCACTTGATACTCACAAAAGTAGTGCTTATAAAACTGAATGACCAGCTGCTTATGTTATCGGTAGGACCGACCAATTTGTGATTTACATTTCTTAGCGCCAGAAAGGCACTATCGATCCAAAATTTGTTTCGTAAAAAAATACTCAAAAACAAATTTGACTATGTGCGCAGATAAACGTAAAAATTGTAACATGTCAGCAGAAATTGTCCTTTTTGGGCAAGATATGGCGATGTTTTGCAGTACATGGTGAACTTGAAAACTTAAAAATATAGGCTTGGAAAACACATTTACAGTAAAAATGGCGGCATTTTCAAAAAGCGTGTACGAAAAAAACTTCTTAGGAAGATAAGACAGAGTATAAGAGTAGAAATATGCGCAGGAATTCTGATGATGGATAGCAACCAACGAAACGGCAGCGGTTTAAACTGAATACGTCTAGGTGGCTTCGTTTATAAAGAGGTGATTTTTGGAGACGTCTAGGCTTCCTGGGGACACGAGGCAGCGAAAACAGTTTCAAGAGGATCTCCTAAATTTCCGATGGACCCTTCCCGTAGTCATGGAGAAAGCTGCTCGGAAAAGATTGGGAGATTAGAAGGTTAATAGATAAATGTGCAATCTTCGCTTGAAAGCAGTCTAGTTAACGACCTCATTTCAATTGGCACGTTATTCCAAAGAAAGCTATATCTGGAAGCAAGAAACAAAGAGCCTTTAAATAAAGAGGATGCAGGAGGAGGTATAACAAGTTCAGAGTCTTTTAGGCTGTAGGGAGGGCTGACGGGAGTAATGACAGGAAGCTTGGGGAGATTTGTGATACTGTTAAGGCAAAAAAGGAGAAAAAAGCCTGTTTCCAATCTTCTGACTAAAAGAAAACTTAGTTTCGTTAATAAGCATCTATTTGAGTAAGAAGTACTCGAAAAGGCGGGATGAAGAAATTTTCTTGTGAAATTTTATGTTTTATTTCAACTTTTGAACAGCTGTCTTCATTCATGACATGGATGAATGGGCAACAATATTCTAAGATGGGAAGCACACACATTCGATAGAGTCTTAAGTTCATTTCAGGAAGATATTAATTATCAGAAATTAAGCCACAAATCTGTGCAGCTTTCGCCATTATTCTATTGGCTTGAGGAGAAAGATCTAATTTTGGGTGCTTAGGCATTGGGATCTAAATTCCGCTCTGAAGTCTTTCGCGGAGCCGAACCCTATGTCAGGCTTCATCATGAAAACAATGGCGCTTTATCTGCAGCCCACAACTTCTTCAGCCAAAAGCGAGCAACTGTTCACCGATACAACTTAATCTGATTCAGACTGAAAATACCATGCAAATTTGTCAATCCTTTTGCATACCAAACTAACGTCATTCAAAGCGCGGCAGTTCTTTCTTCTGAAAGACACACGAAATATAAAAACGTTTGAGGTTTTTCCACTGCTAGCTCTATTCAAAATTGTATATTTCCTTTGAACTTGCCTGCATACGGACAATAAGCGTAATTTAATGGAATCAATTAAATCAAGAAAAGTAATAACTTCATCTAAGGGAGCGAGGAGCGAACACAGTCAAATTATGCACAAAGACCGGTCCCGGCCTAGGCAAGGAAAAATACAAGCAACATGTGTCTACCAGTGCATGCCAACAAGGTACAACAAAGTTCTTGCTAGAGCTGAAAAAGCCACAGGACTGATCTCCTGATGGAAAAGCAACACGACCATCAAAGGTCACTTGCCCAATGCTGCGGACATCTTATGGAAAATGGCATTTTTGCAAACATGGGGCCAGGATATGCCCCGTGGACAGTGGACAAGTTGGGAGAATTTGCTATGACTTGTGTTAGCTTCCATCATGTGGATTTAGGGATCATTGGCACATAATGGACAATTTCGTCGCTACTAAGTAATTGACCTTTGAAGTTTTCTTCATAATCCGTTTGATATGGTTTTTTCAAAATTCTACCTGACATTCATTCCCCAGAACTTATTTCAGCGCCTTTGATACACATGATGCCCAGTTGCTACCATTTGAGCGCTGACTGTTCCGTTGGCTTCGTGACGTAAGAATGCCTATAGTTCACTGTACCATGGAAAACGAAGGTAAAACTTATAGGATGCTGAAGCTAAGACGATGATTTTGGACCATATTGCATGTGAAAGTATTCCCTGCGCCAACGACCACTATTTAATATCCACTTTGGGTTTGCGCAAAATATCCCATGGCTTATTAGGGTTTGAAGGCTATATTTTAATGAAAATTCTTACAAAATTGTAATTAAATACTACGAAAAGTCCATAACTCAAAGCAAAACTTTAGAAAAACAGAAGACTTGAGCAAGCAAAAGTAACTACAACCTTTTAATTAACTTAAATGAAAGCGGGAACTTTATTAAATTTTATATTCATTGTAATGTGTTAGTTAGGCTTTTTGAATAACTGACAACCGACTGTACACAGACATAATTTCGGTATAATCATCCGCCTTTGCAGCCCTTTGCCTCATCGTTTTTAACGTTACATATGGATAATTCATGTGCTGTCTGCTTTAAATCTCAAGACAGCTCGAACAACAAAATCATTCGGTGTGGAAATTGTGGAGTTCTCGTACACCAAGGTAATCGATACTTTTTATTTTAAAAACAAACTCTTAGGGTGTTATGGAGTCTTGAAACTCCCAAATTTTGGCAACTGGTTCTGTAGAAAATGTGAATCACAAGTGAGAATGAGTAAAATTGTAAGTCCCTTAAGCATTGTTATTTGGTGTAGAAATGCGAATTCTGTCCTACGAAGAATGGAGCATTCAAGCGATGCAATAGCAATCGGTGTGGCTGGTCACATGTTTTGTGTGCCCTCTTCATACCCGAAGTTAAATTTGCGGACAACCAAAATATGGATTTAGTCCTCACGGATTCTGTTCCCTCTGAGCGTTTCAATAAGGTACGCTTCTACCGAAAATTTTACGTCATTGCAACAAAACGATTAAACTCCCATCGAACTCCGTCTGGTTCCTGAATTATGTCGAGTTATTTATAAGTAACTTAGGGCTGTCCCTTGCAGTTACGACTTGTCAGGCATTCATTGCTTATTAAAGCCATAAAAGAATCCAGCGCGCAGGCGATAATAGAAATAGCTTTCTGTGTAACGGTCCGTTGCTTCAATATGTGTTTGGTCAACCATAACAGAGAAGTCCTAAAGAAATAGTGTTTCTCTATTCCCTAAATTCTTCATAATTTTCTATCATCGACAGGAAATCTGGAAAGTAATTAGCAGTTAACTGCCGGTTTCATGGGCTTTGAACAAGTAAGCTCAAGAAGGCATGTCTGTTAACGGTATTCATCTCCTAATATTTCCTTATTGAAAAACAAATGTCTACAGCAGACACGTGCGCACTTTAAACGACTGTTATGGTGCGGTCAGTGGCCAAAGGATTAAGCCACATGCCGTGCCATTTGCAAAGCTGGCCATTGCATCCTAAACCAATTAGCACCCACGGCAATATCGACCACGCCTGATGTTTTTATGCTCCCATGCTACAGATCAATAAGTTATCTTTTTCCGAAAGTGATATTCGCACACGAGCTGGCCAATCAAGGAGCACCGCGCAGCGTCCGGAATATTTCAGAACGTTCGTCACATGCCCTCAGCAGCAATGTTCACGAGCAGCCAGAATTCCCGTAAATAATCTAGGACTGACTTGCTTGAAGATCCGTCGTCTCTGAAAGCCTTTGAATATAGTCCTTACTCTGAGGAACAGACTCTTTTGTCTTTCTGCGCCTTCCTGTTGCGGGTATAACAATTATCATACTACATGTATCTGCCTCTGTAGTTATTGGCTATTTATCGACATATTGCATACCTTGTGCGCATGTTCTTAAACATATCGCAAGACGCTCAGCGATAACATAAGTGATACATCTTCCTAGCAAGCGTGCAATTTTAGGGACATGTATACGTGTCTTAGCTATTTGAAAAGCAGCAGTAAACCGTGTAAATACTGCTAGTTTATATTTTTAGCACCCATTTGGAAGTCAATTTCGAATACATAGATCATAAGGAGATAATCTCAGACATTCTTTGTCATGGACACATGTTCACAGCGCTATTATCGCCGCGCTCCCAGAACAAGCTACATTGTAAATACACTGGCTACTACGCTGGGCAAATACGGAGCCTAAACAAGCGTATCTCGTCCATGAGTTCGTTAACGGCGTCGGAAATATACATTTTCAGTCAAAGGATTGCGAAGGCAGGTGGCTTGTTTGGCACCAAACCCTTTCAGCTCAACAAAAGCACAGCGCCATTAGAGTAATGCATCCAAATCTTTGCAAAACCCACATGTGTTGTTCTGTTTGCTTGATAACCCATTAATGTCAAGGATAAAGCCAATTTTATATATCTTTGGCAGAAAATAAGAGAAGGGTTTAGGGTATTACTTAAATTACCGTGATTATTGTCACTGACAGAAAGTGGAGAGAGAGATAGTGGAGTAGATATGGCTACAGGATTAAGACTAGTTTTGCCTCGGGCTTCGACCGCATGCGTTGTGCCTGTAGGTCACCCTCAGCTTGCTTGTTTTACCAGCATTCACAGAACGTATGCTTTGAGCCCCTTCCACACTAAGGGGTTATCAGGGCGGGGCAAAGTAAAAGTATGCACCAGCTTCATCAGTCGGTTTGCTGAGTGCCGCAAGTTTGTTACCTGCAAAGTGCTCGCCCAGACTGATCGTCCGATCTTAATGGCCTAGATGAAGTTGTAATGTCACCTCTCGATAAACGGCAGTCTGCTAAGGTATCCTCGCCCGTGCATTTATTTGCAACTGTCATCCAGACGCTACGACGAACCGTGAGTGACCGTACAGTGCCGAATCGGATCACCGTTAACGATACCGCGTACACCCCGGGTGTCAATGCAATGCCTGGTCAAAATTTATTTTTAAGGTCCGAGTAAATAACTTTCACCGACTGTATCTATTTATTACGAAAATATTTGAAGTCGAGAAAAGGTAAGTAGGGTTTTGCAGGCATAAAAACATGTTGGTAGGAGGTTAAAAGATTAATAATCAGCCGTGGATTAAATATTTCACTAAAATTATCTTTCCAAAAGTTCTGCTCGAGACAGTGTTTTATACACTTCGGACACTCATTAAGATCGACGAAGAACGCGACATTAATGCGCACCAGATGTTAGGTGTATGTATGTTCTAGAAAAAATGGAGATACAACCTTTAAAACACCAGCCCCTCCGGCCCCCGCCATGCCCCGTGGGCATGGTGGGGCTCAGGTGGGGCAAGAGGGGGCCCAGGCGGAGCAAGTCATCACTTTGGCCCCGGCTGGCCCCACCGTGAAATTTTTTTTTCGCAAATGGGCGCCTATTTTCGCTTGATTGGCCATTTAATTTGACAATCGAACAAGTGGCAGGACAGCCAGCTGTAGCAGCTCGTAGAACATAAAACTCAAGTCGTAAATGAATGATGGTGGATAATTTTGTACAGAAATTAATGATCCTTTTCACGTGATATCGGCAGAACTTTCATTGTCCGTATCGGGCTCCTAACATATAAACAAAACCGCTTGTTACGTATATTTCCATAAAAGATGGTGACTCTGGATGAAAATACAGAAGTAAAACCCATTTATTTATCCGTACAGGTAATAACTATTTAAACTAATTTTTTAAATGCACTCACATTTTCACGGCCATCCCATATGCATAGCGCATATGCATCAGATGTGCTGGCTTGTCTTTCAACCCCGCATGTAGACAATGCATCACGTAGCGCAGGGATCGGAATCTGAGTGGTAATGTTATAATAATTTAAAGGCGTCAGATTACCTTGGATGAAGTTTCCCTCCGTTTGGTTCTGCCGGTCTCGTGCTCCGTGAAACCAGGCAATGACATACATCTTAGTTGCCTCCATAGTGCAAGTGCTGCAGTAGGCACTTTGTTGAATGGCATCTATTTATATCAGTCAAAATGTAAACTTGAAAATAACGATTATAAAAATGGGGGATGCGATAAAAGACCACATGTTAGAATGCAAGGTTTGTCGTCTATGAGGACCACATTATTGGGCGCCTTAGTTGACAACATGTGCCCTTTGTGCAGAACGGCCCTGTATCTCTGGGGCAACTGAAAAGGGCATGACACTCCTTTGTCGTCGTCCAATGCCATTGGGGATGTGGGCTGTGCAGACAGGCGCCTTTCATGGTAACGATTTTACACCTGGACAGCTACGCGTTTAGAGCCCTTTACGTCGCTGCACACTTTCTGTAAAAAAGACTTAAAAGGGAAAGCAGAAAAGTTGTCAAGGATGCCTGAGCGGCTGACGTCCTCGTGGAGATGAAGTAAGCAATGAACATTATGAGATCGGTGTCACTGTAAATAAAGGGAAAATCCGACACAAATCCAATCAACAATACTCTAGCATAATCCACCAAAATTTTGTGTAATGTTGGGTGGCATAAAATCGAAATTGTAACAGACAATTGCAAAAAATGGTCCTATTCAGTTTTCTCCATACACAAAACCAATACAACTGGACCGATGTATAACAAGAATTGTCTGAATTCTGCCGCTTTCCAATATCGGAGGCAGTCAAGAGGTCTGCACTTACGCGCAAATTCGGCTGGCAGACATTGACTGCACTTCCTTATTGCAGAATAAATCCTGTAAACATACGCTTAGCTGAAAAGGGCCATGTATTCAGGAGCTTCTTCATGACTACCAGGCAGATGAGCTGCATATACTCGAGTGGGAATGTGTTCACCATGTCAATTGGCAAATCGACGAAAGGTGACGTGCCCTTGTAGTGCCGGTGCTGTGTCTTCAAACGAAAGTTATCGTCATTTCGGGGACGCCCACTGAACACTGGTAATACCATCCGACCTGCCTTGGAGACACCTCTATGACGGCATCTTGGATGGCTATATAAATAAATTTATCTACCTGTCGCATGCATAGCGTCCCGTATGACCTTTCACTCTTCGCACGTAAGAGCGTGCAGGTGCGTCGCAGACCACATGGGTTAGCTTCACTTTCAAAACTTTCCCCGTTATTGGCGTCCGTAGACCAGTAACCAATTAGTCATTAAACTCTTCAATGTAGTCTCCCAAGAACTTGTCCAATGGCTGTGGCTTACTGTATCCAGCAAATGTTCCAACCACAAAAAGCTGCCCGAAAACGGGTGAGAGAACCGAGCAAGAATGGGCCAGAGGCATTGAGCAGATCCTCTGGAAAGTTGCATTCCATCGATGTGCAGCTGTATATGAATTTCGATAGTAGATGTCGACAGATGAATCTGCAACTCGTTGAGTAGACGTTTTTGAAGACCTAAGTGTACATAATTCCCGATATCCAGGGACTTGCTAACGCAAGATCTTGGTATGTCCTTGAGCGTTCGAGAAGTTTTTGGTATTTCTGGATGATTTGAGCGCAGCATATCAAGCCACATATTAATGGCCTTTCCCGTTCGTCCTGATTTGATGCAGACAGCCTTCAAATCTGTCAAAAAGCATTTGCTTCGGACCTCAGCAACGCCTTCCAATGCTTCTTTAGATTCTTAACCCTTCGTAAACTTACAACTATGACATATGTACCAGCGAAAACTTCCGACCTAAGTTCCGGCAAGTTCTGTTCCGGTGAAGGGCTTATCACGGGCGCGATAAAGGAATCAGAAGGACCCGCTATTTCTGGATCCGTGGCATCATGATAGGCCTTCTTTGCGCGCATCATGCGTTTATAGGTGGTGGTTCTGTGTTGGCCAGGGCACTTTCGTTTCATGTTTGCTTATCATAGATAAAAGATATGCAAGTGGCTATACATAGACCTAGAATACCGAGTCCTTTATGCAAAAGAGGCTATAGCTAACTGCTTCTAAAGTAGCTTGAATTAAAACAGTAATCACCTTAAAAAGGCGTTATATAACGTACCTGATAAACAGAAGATAAGACCTCGTTATGTATGGACGTAACAGAATAGAATAAGATGGATGCCGAAGTATACCTATTTAAACAAAACCATTAGTTAAGCTTATTCAATTTTTCCCCAAAGGTAAATGTATTCAGTAACTATTATGCATTTTGGATCACTTTGCTTCAATAATCAATAAAATACGCGTATAGAAACCTTGTAGTGCCTCAGCACTCTTCTTGATAATTTTCAATTTTGGCTCCCGAGCTGCGGCCACTGAATATTCATGGTAGTTGACTACCACGAATATTAACGGGGCCAATCCCCACCTGGCCCACTCAGAGCCCCTTCACTCAATATAATTACTAAAATTAGCTTAAAGATCAACTTTATCCACCGAATCTTATAAAGTTTGGTATACTTTTCTTCTCTGATACTTCAAGTATACAGATGTACGGCCGGGCTCGCAATATCGCGATAATAGGCGTTCCCTGCGAAATTTTTTGCATGGGGGGCCAGCCGGGGCCAAAATGATGACTTTCCCCGCCTGAGCCCCACCATGCCCCATGTACCATATTTACTAAAATAGCTTAAAGATCGCTTTTCTCCACGAAATATTATAAATTTTTATTTTCTTTGCTTCTTTGATCCCTCAAATATACAGGTGTTCACCAGGAAATAACTTCTGTAATAGTAATTGGCCTTAATTAAATTCTGACAGGGCCATCCCCTCCTGGCCCCTTCTGAGCCGGCGGGGCCACGTGTTTCAAGGGAAGGACCGCTATTTCGCGATTAAAAATCGTAATTTTTAGGGCTTTTTTACTTCAGGCTTAGTTTGGAGGATAACTTAGCGTTATTAAAAGATCAATTCGATTAGCGATGAAAAGAAAAGCGCGGTTCATTTGAGGGGTAATATGGCAATGAAGTGAATAAAGGTATTTTATGACTTCTCTTTGAATAAAATGACCATGGACGACATGTGCAAAATATTTCGAAGAGGTCCGACAACTGCGCACAAGCCTGTTTTGTGAAAGACACATCTTTTTTGGCTATTTCTAAGATACCTTTCAAGTAGGCTCTCTAGAGATCAGAAGGGGAGGGGACGACGGAAAAAGCTCTTGAACTGTTCCTACAAAAATATTGAGCCAATCCAAACTCTAACAATATCTACGATTCATATGTGGTCGGATGAAGAACAGGAGATATTGTCTTGCAATTGCCATGCCTATTAGCCAGAAACCGAGGAACTTTAGGGGTATATGAATGAGATTCAAAACCTCTGCGTGAAACACTTTCTGAAACGTCTTCCTAAGGGGACACCACAAAGAAAGGCTGTCTTAGTGCTAGCGAGAACACCATCCAAATCAGCCGATCTAATTAAGTCATTGTTGCAAGATTGAATCGAAATGGACCCGAACTGAGCTGGCGTTCTTTGAAAAGCTAGCGGAAACACCAATGAATCGGAATAGGATCACCTCAGAATTTTTTTGGAAATGTTTAAACCGCTGCAGTAGTAGTTTTCGGTATTTTTCCTAACCCGCCACCTGTTCCCGATCCCACCTTTGATCTCCCTGACTCCGTCCTGAACCCGGGCAGGAGCGGATGAAGGCGGAGATAATGCAGAAGATGCAGCGCATGTCGACAATCACTCAAAACTAATCCAAGTACAAGTCATAAGGCTGGCTTTCAACCTGCTGTAACGCACGCGATGGCCATCGGTGAACTCGACGGTCAAAACCTTATTATTCCTTGTTCAGTCAGTAGTCAGTGCAAATGTCACTTTTTTCTATGCAGCAGCTACCACAATTCTACTTTCAATTCAGACTGCAATAGTGCTGAAAATTCGATTCCCGGTGGTAAATCAGAAGAGTGGCATAACACGAGGACCAACTGCCCAAAACGTCAGACCTACAATAAATCTTCATGTGAACGGTCCTCTGCCTCCCAACCTTACTATACTTGCGGTATCTCCAGACTGCGAAGTTTGGAAAGTAGAGTCTTGGTCAACATTTATCGCTCTACTCCAACCAGCTTGCGTAAAGTTAATCCTTAGATTACCACACAACCTGTGACACGTCCTGTTCTTGCGCCTGCCTTTTTCCCAGAAAGTAAAACCCTTTCTTTCCAAATCATCTTTGAATATTTTAAATCTAAACTATCTTGCAAGCAATTCGCGTTGTAACAGCGAAAAAAGTAGTTACGTTGAAATATTTTTGCTGCCTCCCTTTGCCTTCAGTTTTCAAAACTGTCGACCAAAAACTCGCACTCGGCCGTCTAGTCAGTCTACTCACTCGGCGGCCAAAAGTTTGACATTGACCTTTAAAGAGAGAAAAAAAACTTGGAAATTTATGGCAGTCAAAATGTTAATTTTAAACGAACTACCTAAATATTTACCGTACACGTTTTACTAGCTGACTCCTGAAAACGTTACATTAATTTGGAAGTATGGAGCCGTTCACTGTCTCACCAATGAAATCAGTAATAGAGTTGCTTGACCCGTTTCTGATACTGTTTCCTGTTCATGTCTCTGATGATGAATCCGCGCCGGATGTCGAAACGTCAGGCGAATAAACTTATTGTCCCAGCGATCGAGTCTCCTTGTTCTCAGAGTTACTTTTACCGAAATTCCTTCTTATGCTTGATTGCCATTTTAAATTGTATCAAGATAATATTAATCGTGCCTGTTTTCTAAAGCAAACATTGGCCTCTAAGGTCGTAAGAGGAAGGTTTAATAGCTCGCGACTTCTTAATTCACTGCAGTAGATGATAACGAGATATTTTTGTCTGACAAAAGATTTAAAGACTAGTTTGTCATTGTTTTTTCTAGTCCTGCGTCTTCTGTGAACGAAATCAACAAAATACAATGTCAACCTACGGTGCCTGCCTCCAGTGCTCATGGCGGACCTGCAAAGCAAATTTTCACGTCACCTGGTTAGTCACAGTTTTTTTCAATCTAATAAACACACCTATGCAGACACTCGAAAACAAGGTATCCTGTCCGCGCCTGCAACGACAGTTCGTTGCATGCCTTGATTTCTGAAGCATGGTACCTTATTTGCAGCTGGAGGTAGTCAACGTGGCTGTCGTCAGTTGTACAAAGCAGACCCTTTCCATCTGATTAGTGGCCAGAAAAACATTTGATCCGAAAATTTTCAAATAAAAACGATTGAAGTATGTGGTGCTTGCCTTTAATCGCTCAGTTCAACATATACTTTTAATATCAAAGGGGACGTTTTCGGCCTTCAAAAGTGATGCCTTTTTAAATTGCATCAGTTTTCATCATCGCCCCTTCCCCTGTTATAGAAGGGGATGCTTCCTTTTTAGATTTCATTACCCGCATGCCTATCGGCTATATATCGTAGGCTGCTTTTTTACTGAAACGGAACTCGTGGTTTACTTACCTCAAAGTCACTAATTTAGGTCTTGGGAATAAGGCGAGTGGAGAGGGTTACATGACACTGCTGGGGTGGATACTAATTCGCTTCAGAGAAAATATGGATGGGATGATTGCTTGGACCTTGAAATTCAGCACTTGCGTGAACTGCCCAGGCCATCCTCATACTTTAGTATAGATGTCAGCAAATGAAGCCCCTACTCAGTGCAGTGTCACTAATGATTTAGGCCTGATCTCGGACGGTCCTTCTTCCATCTGAACAATTTTCATGGTAATTTATATCCGACCTTACCGTATTTTCCGAAGCTGACGAAAGGAATCATCATCGAGAACCGGATTGACAGTATTTGTGCAGACAAAAGTAAAATCCGTGATATATCTGGCTATTGCACCGGTGAATGACTCCGGGAATTCTCTCGGCTCTTTCGTGGACTCTGTTTTAACGCGATACTGGATTTCTGTTCAGAGGCTCCAGTGCATTATATCAGGACGTATTGCAAACGACAACTTACGTGTGGCTGCGATACGTTTTCAGGTCAGCGCGGACGATTGCATAGTCTGACCAGTAGCGTCGCTGTTTCCCATACTACGCATCGATATACTGCGGTGAGCCCAGCTAACGTTCCTTGAACTGACTAAAACATGGCTAGTCTGACTGACTGTACTACTACCGTTTTCGTACCAGTTCAGCGGTGGTCGCAAGAACTATTAATTCTAGTACACTTTCCACTAACCGGTTCAACAGTGTGAAAACTTCTTGATATCGATGAAAGGTAAGGCAATTATACCAGGAGATGTAGACGCGCTTTCTGCACAGCATACAGATATTCAGAACCTTCGACGGAAGAACGGGGTGGAACTGTACTGCGTTATCACAGCCCTCTGCAACCGCATCGACAATTTGCCAAGACGAGTGTTTTGGAGTCGATATAAAATAGCGGACCATGTGAAAGCTAGTTGAAATTCGAAAATTGCAGGCATTTTAAAACTTCAGTAAGGACAAAGCGTGGGACATTTTGTCCGCCTACGCCATCACACTGAAGTAGACGTGCAGCCGAGGACAGGTCCCGCACTTTCGCCTTCGGACTGATCATGGGCTCGTTTCAAACACGAATCATGCCTTATCCGGCACCTTCTATAGAATACGATGATCCTCTTTACCGCCGTATTTAACAAGTCAGACTACCGCCCTACCCTCAAAGACAAAATTCCTACTACATAATCGATAATTTTATATCCTATGCGAATTCGATCCCTTAAAACGTTTACTCGTAAAATTCGTGCGGCGTTTTTGACAAAGCATAGGATGTGCATATCATTAATCAGCCACAATAAGCTTGGTATATCACCTTAGATACCCTAGTCGCTAGTCCTGTGGTTACTTTTCGTTTTACTAATTTTACTTTATTTTCTATTTTATTAGTTTTAGTTTAGTTTAGTTTTTAGTCTACTTAGATACCGCCAGCGATGAATAAATATACTTAAATAACTACTGTTAAGTAAACCAAAATAGCTAAACTCAACTTAAAAAAACAAAATTAAATCAAAACAAAACTATTCCAAGACTAAAATTGGCCAAACTGCCTTGTAAGGCAGCCTAAGTATCTATTTCTTCCGCCCAACTTTTTTACGGAATTGGTAGTTAGACATTTAGTTGTTAGCTAACGACTGTAATTGACTATTCAATTGTATTGAAAGTGGTCAAAGATTATTTAATTAAAGCCACTGGTTATTGTTTTAATGTAAAAAATAAATTCAACTCCATCAACATAAACTCCTGTTGTTCAGACAACTGATACCTATTGCTGGAAACGCGACCTTATATTGGCGGGATTTGCCGAAAAAAGGAAAGTCGGGCTATTGAAAATGTAAAGGTATTTTATTAATATAATTCAATGGTAAATAGAGCTTCTGAAAGCAGTCCTATCCTAAAATTAAGCTAATAGCCTAAAGAAAGTAAACTATAACAATGCATCCAGTCCTGTAAGATGGAATTCTCGGGCTATGGGTATCTACGGTGCTAGACTAACTTAATTGTTATCCGTGAATCGAAAACTGCGTGGCAACCGCCAAACAGGCGACGTTGTTCAGAGTTTACGAGCTTCCAAAAATGCACAAAGGAAACGCTTCTCGTGTTATTCAAAGGATGGTGATGACAGCAACCATAACACGAATGCTCCCCAAGAGAACTCACATTGCTTGCAACACTCAAGCCCTTGATATAAGTCAACGGACTTTAACCGACTGACGGGAAAAAGACACCGGCTCGCTTACGACTGTGGTCTTATTGCTTCCAGCTTGGTTTATAATTTATGTACCGTTAGGTGTCACAGCCGTGGCACCTGGATCCACGCACGCTGCCGTCTAATACATTGATTCACAATCAGTCGCAATCCGCCAAATACTCAATTAGACCATATCCACTCGCAGCAATTATCCCCTACTCTATAATTTGATTAGCAGTAGTTCTCCAACCGTCGGAAGCCGCCCCAGTTGCCTGTCGTCAAGACCTACTCATACACCACACGTTACTTGGTACCACTAAGCTACTTACGATGAGTCCACAGATGCGTACATAAACTCTCTACTCCTTAATTATCAGTAAACACGTTTATGTTTTTTATTTCTGCTGACTTTCAGTGCGGCCCAGGCAGGAGTTCTCATACTGCCACCAGTTGCCGGATGCAGCCCACAGAATACGATTGCTATGCTACTCAAAGGAACGCCGTCGGATAATGCACAGTCTGCGGATTGCGTTAAGGAAATGAACCATAACACCAGTCTGCTGGCCTTTTGTTCTAACGCACATATGACCGTAAGTCTTAGTTTGTCTCCTACTTTTTTGCCGTAGGCTAACAGAAACAAATGTGTATACCCCTTTGTCCATCAGATGCGTTTTGGCTGCTCTACTTTCTCTGTATTACTCACATCTATTGCAATCTCTACCAACTATTGTATTTGCGAATAAATTGCCAGTCAGCTAAAATTAATTAGCACAGACACGCAATCTGCATTTTGGCTGCCAGCATCAGGACCATAATCGTCCTCTCCAAATAAAATAATTATTTATAACTATTCTGTTAGTAGCCTGTCATTTTTACTAGCCCCCATTTTAACGGTGGATATATGGACTCGTAAAGCTGGGACCGCGTTTGTCATGTATGTACGCATGTATTTGCATGTTCGCTTTGCTAGAAAGAACAAATCCAGCATCTGCGCCCATAGTTGAGATGTGGCTGAAAACTCATTTTACATCTTTAAGTCGGAGCTTTTACTATCTTTACTACAGTATTTATTTCATGGACGCCTCGCGCTCTTCCGCGCAGATTGTTGTGAAAATCTTGATTTCCTTTTACAAGCCCAATATGACCATGATACACATAGAAGATTGCAGTTGCATTTTTGAATCACCCAAACAAGACTCATCCACATCCATTTCCCAAATTGGAATCTATTAGCCTTCATTTATTCCTTAACGCACCCGAAGGCTCAAAGTGGACTAAACCTAGCCTGCGCTACCCGTTTGGCTGAATGCGTCCAGTCAGCACTTTTGAGGGCACCTTCTGCAACGTTTGAAGCAGTAAGTACTTCCAGAATGGCTTAGAATTCGGACGCATCTCACAGCAGATGCACTGTCCGAGGCGCTTATCCCGGTGCACTAAGAGGGGGTGGGACAAATGTTCCCTTCCTCAGTCAAAATTAATCTTATGACTCGCTCCTGGTACTTCTAATTAACACGAAAACCGAACCAAAGAGCCCGTAATAAAGACGAAGAGAAGACCAGCCGGCCAGGAAGAGAGGGAGTTTACTCAGACAAGCACGTTACAGCAAGTCAGCGCAAGTCATTGAGTCTACCAGGTACAACAAATTTAGGCCAACGAACGGGTTAAGCAAAGCCCATCGAGCCAATCAGCTTTTGGCTACCGACGCGATTGGCTGGGACTCGGTGGCTGACATTCAGTTTAACTTTTGAATTACCGATTAATATGACAGCAGGATATCGATCGGCCTGAAGGCCGATCGATATCCTGCTGTGTGCGCGGCTGCTTGCGCAGGCTACCTATCTGTTAGGCGTCTCCTATTGAGTAATCGTGGGAATGGGCGCATTCCCAGCAATTAACGAACAATTTCGCCTGTAAAATGACCATGTGTTTAGTTGCCTAATAATCATACGTTCAAACCTTAAGCCTATTAAAAAATTGAAGACCCTAAAGAAGCTTATGTTATTTGATACTCATAGGTGTTTTCCCCACGTCATCTCACCTATTTAAACCAACTATATTCAACTTCTATTTCACTTTTTCCGCTTAAAGTTTGACCCAGCGTGAGCCCAAAATTGGTCTAACATATGATATTGAAGTGAACAGTAGGTGCGTTGTTGTGGAACTTATGGCTAAGGCCGCATGCTTATCTTCATGTTTTCATTTTTTTTCTTTGAAGATGGTGACCTTAATCCTGCTTGATAGTTTTTGATTGTTTTATAGAAGCATACACAACATGCTCCATTGCCGGCAAAGACGACCGTGAAAGTGGAAGCATCTTCAAAGTGAGTTTCTCGCTGGTTCTCTTATATTTTTGCCCCTTTAGTGCATTGTCTCCTTATGTGGTTCAGTTTATTTTTATTAAAGGAACGATAGGCGAACGACTTTAAAGTTCCTATTGATATCAAAGTGGCTAAGAAATGTATGTATACAAAATAAAAACAAAATACGCCCATTACGTGCTTGCGGGCGAAGGCAAGCAGCTATTGGTTGGCAAAATAGTAAAAATAAATGACCAGTTTCTTAGAACGCGTAGCATAATAATTGAGCATAATTATCTGTTGCTTGGATTAACATGCAGATGGTGGGTTAGGTGTTTGCTGTGTGTCTAATTTGTTTTTTATCCGCAAATCGCTATTGCTGCAGGATGGTATTTCGCCTGTAGACTTGCTTCCCAACGAAAAGTCATATTGCAGGCTCGCAAAGTTTTGATCGATTCAATTGCTTTTTTCTTTTATTACGGAGACATTGCGCGTAAAAGGGGTAATCCTTATCGCGCGTCTTCTAAAGGCTGATCTTCGATGCGTAAATTCTCCGCGTTATAAATGCTTAAGCTATTAATTTGCGTATTTTCCCTAATTAGGGGCATGGAGTTACCATGTAAGGTCAGGTCAGGTTTATTTAGAGAAAAACAGGCAAGCATATTGAGCCTCCTACGGGTGGTACAGCAGCTAAGAAATGTATTGGTGCAGCAGAAATATTTAAAAAGTGGTCGTTTTCATAATTGCAGGCGCAAAAGGAGTAGCTTCTGGTTACTCGGAAAAGTAAACATACGCGACTACTCACTTGTTCCAAGTAGTATAATAACACGCGTCAGTAGTACTTCTGACTTATTGACGATATCACTTGGCACGAGCCAGCAGGTGGAACTGAGCCAAAAGAGTGGACAGTGAAAAACTCCTTTTACATTGTTTTGGAATTCTAAAACTTTGAATGCCAGTTGGGAAATTTTAAGGAGAAGAAATCCTCGCTCATGGGAGGAAAATAGATGCGAGATACGACCGGACTGCTGCTGAGAATGTTTGAAGCAAGTCAGGGGGAGCCCATCGCGGCTATTATCAGTGTCCAAGGGTCACACAAGGAGGAGACCGCAGCGGTTACGGGAATATCCCTGTAATGCCAGAGATGAGTCCGTAATACGTCCTTGCAGGTTGCCGCGTCGGCCGATAATGTGATAAAAACAGAGGAACGCACCACGATTGCCGGCAGTCTGTTGCGGGTTGCCATGAGGGATAAATGCTTCTATATATTGCGTTCAATAAGTTGATAATGTTTCATATTAGTCACTATTTCCCTATGATAACTAGAAATTGCCATTTTTTTCAAATGCGCTCTCTCAGATCCTTCTGAAAATCCCATTTATATGTTTATGACTAATATATATTTTTTTCTGCACAAAGCGTCACAGCCGTCATGCCTCAGCTTCCTACTACAGCCGGCCACTGTGAAAATGGTGGTGCTTCGAGAACATTTTCATCTCAAGACTCTTGTCCTAGTCCACTTCGACCTGCGGCTGCAGACTGCTCACCCACAGCATGCTCTGAATCGATACCGGCCAATGGTATAATCGACTGTATGAACATTTATTTTTGTATTTTTTCGGAACTTTGGAACCCTTTCTCTTTTCCCTCATCCTTCGCCGCCACCGTCACCGTCACCGCCAGCATTTTGCACGGGAGTTACTTGTCTTCTCATTCTGAAGCTGGGATATGTCCGACTCTTAATGTAAAATACACGAGACATGATAATCATAATCTTGTCTGTCTTTTTCGGAAACGATTCTTAAGTAGTTATCCTCCTTACTGCTTTAACCCACGCGCCACTTCCTGCCTGACCTTATCACCTATAGAAGAGAGATGATATTGAATATGGCTAAAAACGCCATCGCACGTCTGTACGTCAGTGTTTTAAAGCATATACGTAGACCTCCAAGCAAGTTCTTGAAACCTATTTTTATTTCATGGCGGAAAGATTTTGCGTGAGTCGCATAGGGGACCACGCAGGTCGCCTAACTGTTAAACAAGAAGGTAAATATACAAGTAAATACATAGAAGACAATAAAAAAGCGTTTTAAGCACCATTTTTCGAAAAAAGCACTAGTTTTTATCATGCAGCCTCAAAACTCGCTGTGCTTTCCGACAGTACGATTTTTTAAACCCATGTTCTTCCTCAGTCCTCAGAGCTGCGCCCTCACGTTTCCGACCCTCAATCTCAGTCTTAGTCATGTGGACCGTTGAGCGTACGACGCAGTATAGGTGTAGAACTCGCCGTTTTATGTTATTTAACTGGCAGTTAAGTTTTGTTTCACCAAGAATATTTGCTGCCACACTCTTATTATGAGTTGAAAATGCGTAGGATGCAGCCGCCGGACTTTGAAATTAAGATAAGCTTTCCGTATTGTACAATCCTTTGATTTTCTACATACTAAAGCACTGGGTATTTTCGCCACAACATCTTCAGCTTCTGCCAAGAACATTAGTTCCTCCTTTATCGCTAACATCGTAATACCCTCTTGTAAAATTCCCCTAAAAGCTATCCATTTTCGCAAGAATGAAGTTGCTGGGTCCTGCCCTAAGGGTTAACTCCAATCCTCATGTGTTTGAAACCACATTTATGTCACAGATGCTAGGCACTGTTTTCACTGTTGTTTCACATTTAGGGAGCTTCTGTTAGGTTCGCCGTACTTGCCTAGTGCTCGAGACTACGCAACACAGTCACTTCAGTTTGAGTAACCCACCGGATAGATTTTCATGGTGGCTAATGAAGATCGCTTTTATCCAAATTATGCCCTAAATATGGTACCTTAGACAGCTTACTCATATCTTCCCGCTTCTTGGTGCACCTAGCATGACCCGTTAACTGACATTCAGAAGCAATTCGTCACGTTCCAGCGACCTGTCCAACACCATGTCTGATTGACTCTCTTTGCTTCAATATTTGACCTGTACTGGCTATTAGCGACACTAACTTTTATCATTCAAATTGCGCTCCTCCATCGTTTTGTGCCTGAATAGGCCGACTGCATTCCATCGCAAACGATATCATATTTCCGTTAACATACTACGTTATCTTTGTTTTCTTTTTCTGTCTGCTAAATAAATTACAGTAGTTGAGACCACTGAATTGCCTCTCTCAACTCCAAACACCGAATTGGCCCCGACCCTGGCCACTTCGCCGATCCTTCACCCGAAATCTCACGCCCCTACCAACTCTGCGTCTACGCTGGAGACCAAACCGCAAGCTTGGCATTCCGTGGCGTCTCCGGTTGACGGTTCAGGCGCGGTACAGGAGGCTGAATCAACCGTTAAACCCGAGAGCAAGTTACAGGAGCAAGTGACACCGACAGCCGAGACCGCGCCTTCTAGCAGCGAAATCGTCTGTCGTCGCGTGCCCCGCAGGAACGCTGCCCTCTTGGCTAATAAGGAATTTATGGCTGCCCGAAAACACCGCAAAGAGTCAGAGGAGACGAAGTGCGGTTCGACCTCTACGACGACTGTCGTCGGCACTGGCACTACATCCACCAATGTTCGCTCTAAGCTGTCGCACACCATGCCCGCCTCTCACAAACTTACCATTTCGGCCACAAAAAAGGCAAAGTAGGGGACTTTGATTTTGCCCTATTTATGTTAAGAGCACTTACCTTACCTTTTTTAAACTCGCACGCATCAGAGACACCACTGACGATAATGGGAGACTCGGAAAGCAGCCATTGTTGGCATATTCATGTTCTCCAAAGCCGGTAACATCCAGAGCAGTAACGGGTGACCGGTCAAGTCATTTAATATTAGAATTAACGGATAGCGCCACTCAACGTAAATTTACAGGTGTTTCGCTGTCTGCATTTGTGTTACTGGACCGTAGATATTGGCCAGGATTATGGTTGACCGAACAGGGCCTGAATAAGCAAAAGCCAGTTGCTAACCTAGTCTCCGCGTGCCTTTGATTTCCCACTTCTGTTGTCCGCTTGGATATCTTCAAGCCTGGTGGACATTTTCCTGCTCTTGACCTCTGTTGTCCTTCGTGGATCCTTTTTGCATCGAGGTCTCTAGGCTGGACGTGTAGCTGCTCTTCCATGATTATTTTCCCATCTTTCCCACAATGAGTACTTCGCAAGTACGCGTAACTAACCCGAGGTCACACGGTCTTGCTTTCGTTGAGTTGCTCAGGCGGCTTTTCTGTATTTTTTTCCCCAGCTCAGTTCAGTTTCATTAAGGGATGAATAGGCAAACGCCTTTGAGCTCTCCATTCGTAGCAAACTGACTGAGATTCAAAGCATATTATATCCTTATGCGAATTTGCAGATTGCGTAAACAGCAGATTTTAATGGATCCATGAATTTCGGGAGAGCTCATCAGCTGTTTTCTCTCGCTGCATAACGTGAGTGACATGAGAAAATACAAACTTGAATTCGTACAGAAAAGGTTAGTAAAGTTATAGAACCTGGTCGCGAAGGCTAATCAGTAACGCAAGTATGTTAAAACACTGGAACTTAAGAGTGAGGAAAAATGTCAAGGCGAAAAGTTGGGCGGGGAAATGTGTAAATCAAGGAGCCATATATTACCAGGGAAAAGTTAGCTTAGCCACATGCCCCTATGTAAATAGGTCGGCTGTTGACCGCCAAATGTAGGCTGCCTCCAGGTTGCGCAAGGTACGAGTTGTTCATGCCCGAACAAGTACTCGGAAAGAGGTTTTGGGGTCCGTAGAATGACCCGTATGAAGCAAGTGTTCAGTAATGGATAAACGAGGAGTTCTGTTTTCTTGTTTTTAAAGCCAACTTTGCGGGTGCTCTTTAGCTCTAGCTAACAAGTGCCGTTGCGTTCGCCTTATGTAATTGCACCCGTAAGTGCATGTAAATTAATAAACACACCTTGAAGTGGCGTGCACTGGCAAGGCATCCTTCGCACATGGAATTGGTGGGGGCTTTCTTGGATTGCAGAATATGAGTTCAACAGCAACCTATATCTTTTCGATGGTGTTAAGTATTGATAGTATTTAAAATGTTGTCGCCCTTAAAGGGCAAGGATATAAAAACGGGCACATCTACTATGGAGGCAGGTCAGCTTTCAACTTCTCAATTTCCGCTTCTTCACGCGTGAGGTAGCGTGGTAGGAATGGGAGAATAGAGTGCTGATATGCTGATGTACGGCAAGCCATATGACGGAAGCCCCGGCGCATTGTACAGGAAGACTTCGCAGCCACTAGTTCAGAGTGGAGAGGGTGAGCAACCTCACTAACGATGCTATCAAAAAATTGCTTGACCGTTTTAAAGTGGTGCTGTACTATAATGTCAGCTAAAAAACCATAGGAAACGCCAGCAGCTGAAGAGAGCATTCGGAGGATGCATTTAAGAGTGACCAGGTCTTTTTTAAGTAAAGCTGGAAAAATAATTGGAGAGAGCAGTAAAGAATGAAGTGAGAATGCAGGCATCTATTAATCACCAGATTTGGGCTTGCAGTGTGCGATTTGAACGCAAGCGGTGGATATCATATATAAAAGTGTACGGATTTTAATAAAAATTAGTTTTCTTCTCTTCCTCTGAAAGAGAGTATATAACGAGTTACGTTTGCATTGTATGGGAACAAGAATCCTACATAGGGTACTGCTTAGCCTTCGTGACTAGGCTGTATAACCTTACTGACCTTTTCTCTACGAATTCAGTGTTGTATTTTCTTGTACGTTACTCGCGTTATGCAGCGAGAGGAAGCAGTTGAAATTTATGGATCCATTAAATTCTACTAAGATTAATCGATAGAGACGGAGCATTCAATAAAAGAGGTCTTTTACCTAATCGCAGGCGACAAGCGAGCAGTTGTCGGTTAATTGAGAAGAAAAAGAAGATGCGATCGCTACCGTTGTATTTAAGTCATATAAGCCCTTCAATAAGAGGTTTTTTTGCAAATATTTGCTTTACTGTGGTGGCCGTAAACTGCGAACTTGAATCTATAAAACCCATTCGTATGCCTTTCTACCCTGCCATCATTGCTAAGCAGTAGTTTTGCAAGCCTCTTTACCACATAACCTTTTTGATTAAAACAGTTCTGTTAAGTCGAATGAGAAATCGAAGACTATATTTTGTAATTTAGTTTAAGTACTCCATCGCCTCTGAATGTTGCCGTACTTTCTTTCAAATTGACGAAGTTCCTGTTAACCTGTTTTAAACCTCAATTTAGCCTTAAAGATGGATATTTTGACAGTTTTATATGACCAATGAAGTTTTTGGTTGATTTTTTCACTTGTTTACTTAGTCTGCTCCTGTTAATCTCTTGTTTTCTGCTAGAATGGCTGCGCGCGTTCGTCAGCACAAGGGTGGTCGGAAGGTGCTGTCGACGAAAGCCCACCCGAGTCGTGTGTCCTCCACGACCCAGCCAACCAACGGCATTTTGAAGTCAACAGTATCATCCAATTCTCATGCCACACCCCCTAGCATGGATACTTCTCTGCCAGCCGTCAGGGACTCCCTTTGCGCAACAAGTCTTCGGCTTGTCCCTCCGCCTTTACCACTGTCTGTGCGGGATCTGGGTCTAACATCCAGCTCAGGGGATGCTTGCATTGCCGGCATCGGAAACTCGCCCACCTCGACGATGCAGTACCTCCTGGAGTGGCAGTGGGAGCAGGGGGGAACACTGCTGATGCAGCAGGCTGAAAATACGGATGGTGAGTAACCAACTGCCGGATGGTCATCCGTTTAGACCTCTTGTCCTCTTTATTTCACTCTGTTTGTTTGAAGGACAGGCGGGGGAGGCATGTAAAACCTTCGGTGTTGTGTTCGCCCTTCTATAACTTGGGTTAACGGAAGCACGCCCTATGCTCGCCGTCTTTTTCAGTTCACGTGTGCATCAGCAGTCATTATAGATCACTGACTGTTTCTGACTAGGGTATTGCGTTTGCGTCAGTCAAAGTAGCTCAGATTGGCATTATTGCATGGGGAAACGGCGACTTCATTCAAGGCACATTTAACTTCGTACTACAGTTGGGCATTTTTGCCTGAGGTTTCGTGGGGATTTTGAATGCAAGCGTATCCTCAACAGTCGCTCCGACTATTTGTTTAAGGTTGTCTCCTCTAGGGCTTTGGCTTAATAACCTAACCTCAGGGCACCGGTGGCAAGCAAACTTATTCAATGGTGGTTTATGATCGCCACACCACAGTGTTGTCATCGGAGTTTGTGACACTTTATAAAGCAGTCGGTCTGCCAGACATCGCAGCTCTCATCACCCCGATAGCGCTGCCGCTACTGCTTCGCAATGTTCTTGGATCTTCGGTTTTCCGTCTCCGTCGCTGGAGGAGAGAATGAGTTGAGCAAGTCGTTACACGTGAAGACGTACACTATGCAAAATCATTGAAGTCAGCTAGAGCAGGCGTAATCAAAGCCATGCCAAATACAGCTAAAGTACAGATGTTTTATTTTTGGTCCTTGGGTAGACAGCGGGTAAGCACAATTGTACTGCCACATCATCTATAATTGTGACTCGCTTAGTAACAATGCTGGTTGCGCTCCTGGGGTCCGGCTTGTTTGTGCAGGTCGAGAAGCCTAGATTTACAGAGGTAATGAAGATCGATAACTTCTTAGAAAATGTTTATTTCGGGATGTAGGCTCACCTTTTTTACTTTTTTCTGCTTGCACTAGTTCTGCATCCACCTACCGCAGATTGCACATCCTGGACCAAGGTAGTTAATGCTCTTCATTTTGAGGCCATCCGTTTGACCCCCAGAGACCGAAGGCTGTTGGACCGCTCACGTTCCTAATCTTTCCCTTCAAACGCAAAGTCAACTGTCCATTATTCTGTTTTGAAGTATTAACCGTCACTTTAACTAAGATGTTGAACTAAAAAGTAAAGACTTCGACTCCTGACTTCACTGACTAATTAGCACTTTTCCAAAGAGTCCGTTTTTTTTACTAAGATTGTGTCCCTACAAGGAATTTGTTCTTTTACTGCTGAATGACGAGTCTTGGATTGACAAAGCGTAAACTTTACTACGCCTGGTGAACGCGGCCATTCCTTCAATATTTCCCTCATTCAATCTATGTATATATTGCCTTGTTCATGAGTTTACTTTACTACCGGGCTTCTGTCTTTATTATTCGTCACTGCACCCAGTTGTAACTCTGCTCAACTGTCTGCATCAACTGAAGACAGAAAACGACACTCTTGAAGCAAAGTTGCTGCGTTTGCAGTCGAAACGTGAGCACCTGAAATCTGTCAATGCCCGCCTCTCAGCCTCCCTCACCACCCTGGAGGGTATGACGCATACTGACTACGGCGCTGCTTGGAGCGCAGATGTCCCCGTTTCTCCTATGCTCGCCATACCATCCGTGTTACCCTCCGCAGGTCAGTTACGCTGAACCCTGTTTACACTTGTTTGACTGTTGATTTGACCGTTTGAATGCCGGACCGTTGAGGGTTTGTGTGCTGCCATTGAGGGCTATCGTTTGTCTGGTCTGTCTTAATGATCAACCCTAATTGAAAATGCATCGTACAAGAGACAGTGCTTATACCTTTTAGTCCCTGCTTCCTCCAAGCGACCGGGTTCTCTGCTGACACATCCAGATTCCCTGAAGAAGATGCCTTTGCAAGCACAAACACATCGTGTTCCTGCAGTCACTTCGACGTCTCCGAGTATCTGTTCTTCCTATCGCCCCCTTTTTCCCGCTACCTGTGCTACACGGAGGTCCCCGTCAGAGGACCCAGGTGACCTGTCACCTCTAGGCAGGACGAAATACTCGCTTCCAGTAACGGATTATAGGCAGAAACGTAATGCCTATGGTGGTGGTGGTGGTAATGGTTCTGGTGCTCACAGTGAGAACAATTTCGTACCCTCTCTTCTGCAGCGTACCGTTAATGGCGGGAATCCTATGCTGACGGAAACTTCCCTGCAGCCAGGTGTTCGTTCTTCTGTGGTGCCAGGTTTTCGATCATCATTGCCGCTGACCCCGAGTGTGGCAACGTCGCAAAGAGTAAGCCCATGCTACTGTCATGTTCCCTTTTCATTCAGATTGCCGTTCGCTAAAGTTAACATGCCATGCCCTGCCCCCACAGATTCCCACTATCGATTGACATTTAAAAATCTGTCTCAATTTGTTCCTTTAATTTAGTATATAGACGAAGCAGGAAGTTCAAGGGCATGGACCGAGTTATATTGGGACTGACGTTTTGGACATTAGCTTGTTTCCATCGTCAGGTTTACGTGGTGGTTTTTCCTGTTTGCCGGGACTGTTTCAGCCTCGCTGCATGCCTATTATTATATCTGTGCTCAGCGCACGAACTTTGACCTGCTTGTTCGCTGCCGACTGTCCGTGAGATTGACCGCTGGGGCGCTCGTGTGACCTTTGTCCCCTTAGCGGTTGGCGTAATTGTTGGCAAGTCAGTGCGCGTTCTGGCCTGTCCCTCGTCCACCGGCGGACTAATCACTTGTTGCTGCCCACGTGAGTTCCTGTCAACATCGTGTGCGCGGTAGCGGTGAGGTAGCGTTCCGCGTTGCTCATCCGGCCCCTGGCGGACCCCTCTCCTATCTTCCTCCGATCTCAGGTGTATTCCACGCTTGTGTCTGCCTCACCATCCTGTTGGCCTTGCTCGAACCGACTCGAGCATGTTAAATGCAGGGGAAATCTTTTTCGCAGTATATCACTTTGCACACACAATTGACTGTTTGATCCATCTCATCGGACGTCTATTTGTTTCCTCGTTTTTGAAGGCCGAGTTAATGCGTGTGCATCGTGAGTAAGGGAGGTGTGACACGATTTAGGTAAACTATTGAGAAACTTACATGCTAGTGGCCACGACTCTCTCCTCAGAACCTGGATGCACGGTCATCTCGACTTCCAGCCTTTCTATACCTGTCAATGGTATCTCATTTGGTGACATACAATTTCCGTAATTCGTACGTAGCTTCTGTAAGAGTACGAAAGCTCAGGATATAAGTTTATAAACAGTGCGTTACAAATCGTCGTACTGTTTTAAATAGTAACACATTTCTACGCCAGCGTTAATTTCAACCACATTTGTTGATGCTTTCACGATTTTGACTGCGTCTGTTAATTAAATTCAGCGCACGCTGTCCTAGAATATAATGCCACAATGACGGAAATCCTCCCACGCAATCCCTTTATTCCAAGTTTTATACTGTCCTATTTTATCGTTTTAGTGTATACTTTAACAGTGTCAGTTTTCTGTTTACAATTAGCATATCCTTGTATAGTCAATTTTTTGAGCCTCGACTGTTAACACGTAGTAGTTCAAAACCCATTGGCTTGCTGTTGGTCGTGAAACTCACCGTTAGATCGTACCTGGAACGATCTCGCTCTTTCTTTTAGCACTCCCACTCCTAACGGAAAACCCGAGTCCAGCCGACTAGAGGTGAGATTAGACGCAGTGGCTGATGTGGCCTGAAGCCTCCGTCTCCCATCTGCCACACGCAAATTTCTGTTCAGCCAACAATATGGCCATTTGTCCACTTAGCACCACCCACTTCTGTACGTGAACTCATTTCTTCCTTACCCGTTAGTATGCGTGGTCCGTTTAAAGTTGTGTCTTGTACGCCTCTTATGCTCCCGCATCCTATTCTTCCATAAACTGCGTTCGTGCTTGCTGGACTGTGGATTGTTGACCAGTAGACATCTGCAAGACTTTTTGTACTCACATTTATTCCCCAGGTGGCCTTCGTTTGGCGCGCATTCACTTATTCTCCTACCGCTTTTCAGAATTCCGAATCGCTGACTGCGCTACTACAGCCCCAGGCACGTATTTCGGAACCGTTGCAGCAGCCAAGACCGGCGCACAATATCCTGCCGCGTCTGCAACCTCGTGTGCCGGCAAAGAACTTGACTGTGTGCCCTCCGTCCGCACTCTCAGTCTCCTCCTCTTCCTCCTCACCAAAAGAAACACGTTGTACCTTGCTTTCTGACTGTTCTGCTGCCACTTCTTGCCGTTTACTGGTCGGACAGGCTGTGAACACATCTACTATGGCTCCTGCCGTGACCTTTTTGTCTCCCGTGATCACCGCGTCCGCCAACGCTTGTCCGTCTGCCTCCCCTGTCTCTAGTCTAATTTGTAACAGCGCTTTGGTGCCGACGGCGCCAGCCAACGAGACGACGCCGACGGCTGGCGTGAGCCTAACACCGCTTCTCGTATCGTCTTTTGAGAAGGTCGTTCTGTCATCCTCTTCGAGTACTTCGCTGCATTCCACTGCCACCACCTGTCCGTCCCCCTCAACTCCCGTCACTCCCTCCTTATCGAGCCTTTTACAAGATATACATTTTCCGGCCACGTCAACCACCAGTGTACCGATACTGCAATCGACACGCTCTTCCACATGCTCGCTTGAAAGCTCTGTGGGAGGCCCAGAGGAGCTGCCAACAGGCTCGGAGCGGGCTGCTGACCCGGTCGTCAATGCAGTTAACGCGTCCACAGCAGCTCTGGTGATAGTCAGTTCCTCTCTAGGCGAGTACTTATGCATTCCATGACTGATTTCTTAAAATTTTGACCTCAATTCTGCTGTCATTTTTGCGTTGGAAGTATAACTTAGGTGGTATTGTAATGTTCATTAGATAGCAGCATAATTCCAAGGTATTTCGGGCCTGGCAGAATGGTAGCTTTTTAACGCACTTTATTCTGACCGCTCGCAAAACCGTCCTAAGTAATACTGACTACTTCAATAGTATATATTTGGCATATTAATTTTCGATGCCCTATGAAGTATTGTGTCGTGCTTTGGTAGCGCATCACGCCTGCTTAAATGTTCACTCTCGAAAAGTGGCATCTTTTGGTTTTTTAAAAAAGTTCTTGACTATGCGATTTTTTAAAGCAGTGCAATGCCAATTCAAATGCGATTGTATCTGTTAGTTGATTAACATTGATCACGTCAGTTAGACTGTCGGCTCAGACGATGTCCTGGTGCAGGTACGGTTGTCTGGTTGGTAGCCCTTGTTGGATCATGGGTCCCCGCCGAAGTCCAAACTGGGTGTAGTTGGGAGACGGAGAAAAGCCACAACCTCAGCCGGCTTGAGCCAAAGGTCCACAGGGGTCAGTTGGGTGCCTGGCCGGGAACTGCAGACGACGAGATGACGGCAGTCATGCGGCGATACGCCGCAGTCGGGACAACTATCTGGAGTGGACGGATCGAGTCGGTGTTGGTGCTGGCGAAGGAGCATGCAGGGTACAACGAGTGACCCTCGGGAGATGTCATTCCGAGGTCGCAATTGGAGGTGGATAGCCACCCAGAAGGACCGGAAGGTGGTAGCTGAATTTTACGTCCACAACACCTCCCTCGTGAAGATGCTAGAAGCCTGTCTTGATGGCGTAGCCATCAGCGGGTAGACCCGAGAGAGACGAGGCAACAGCTGTTTTGTGGAGAGCTCGAATAGACAGCCGAACGTCGCGGCTAGGCTCAAGGGCGTTGCAACGATGGTGATTCGGATGGCCAGGTTGTGAACAGGTCCACCACAGCTGCTGCCCTAAGAGTTTGTTGTGAGGGGCGACCGGCAGAACAGAAGCCTCAGCATGAAGGTGATCGATAGGCGACGGTGTGTGTGTGTATCGTAGCCCATAGTTGGATCAGGAATCCCCGCCGGAATCCAAACTGGGAGTAGTTGGGAGACGGAGAAAAGCCGCGACCTCGACCGGCTTGAACCACAGGTCCGCGGGAGTGAGGTGGGTGCCTGGCCGAGAACTGCAGGCTCACCAACTCTCACCGCAAATGCAATGGCTGATCGGGCTTAAAATTATTCGAGAACTTGGAGGGCTTCTCACAACTGAAATATACTCTTTTTTAGAGAATAACAGTTAAAAAACGTGCCGTTTCACCAAACGTGTATAAGAAGGCAAACTTTGTGCACATTTACTGTAAACAATGTCTTAGTTTGTAAGGAAATAGAAAAACAATAGAAGTACTAGTAGCAACAGTGCTAGGTTGCAGCACTACCCACATTTGCACCTTTTCCACAAATAGAACCCCAGCAAGTTGACAAAAATATGTCAATCAGTGCACCACGTATCCATCTACCTTAAATCGACCGTCTTAAAGCACGAGAAGTTGAGAGAAACCTAACTCGTGTAAAATTCCGAAAATTTTCGAACGCGGAATAATCACTCGCAAACCGGCATTAACACATGTACGAAAAATATCAAAATCAAACCATTCGTAAGCAACCGTAGGCGAACTTAAAACTCAACGAAAACTTGTAAGTTAGTTTAGCACTAGCATATTTTAACAATATATCCTCAAATTCCGAAAACGTGGAAAAAACGCTGTAATTTTGACCAATAAATTAAAATACAGTCGTCACGGTGTTTCGTTTACAAGTTTTTAAAAAAATTAAAATAATACCTTGTGTTGTAGGTATTTAGAATATTTCTTTTGGTCATATTTGTAGACTCACTCAAACTTGAATATTAAGTTCCGAAAAAAATTAACATAAACAAGAACATTCGACAATTAATTCGCCTGAGATCAATTAAGATACGGACTGTAATAATTTAACATTTTAAAACAAAATCTGCATATTCAGTTGACGGATATCGAATAAACCCACCTGTTCCAAGGCAACCGTAAAGTGCAAATGCTGATCTTTGACCGTTTTTAGATGCTCCTACAATGTTATGATACATTTTCTGTTGAAACTGGAAGAGCTCAATTTTCTCTTTATATTGGAGCGCTTTTCGTTATATTTGTATACTTTTAGATCCTAATTTTACGTCGGAAGTGCACCAAAAAGTGGCCGAACATATACTAAGACTTTGCGGTAACTGTTAATTTTCCGTCCTTACCGTTTCTAAATTACAAATTAGCGGAACCTACATTGTACAAAACCTACCTTGTCGCATGCTCCAAATTTAATCTAGATTATTTTCGGTTTCCGTCTCCACGGTAAAATATATGCAATTTGTTTAGGCTAAACATCTCGGCATGGTAAAACAAAATACCATAAAACCATTTAATTACTGTATTGTTTGGCAGAAACATCCGGAACTTTGCAAAAACAAAGATTTTCTAAAGCTGAATTCGTTCCCTCGTTCCTGGAAAACAATGCAATTCCTTATACTTGCCTTCACCTTATTTTCGTCGACTCCAGTCCAGATTTTGTCTTTCCAGAAGAGATTTTTGGAAAATTTCTTGATTATTATTACTAATGATTTTTTACAGCTTAGCGCAAAACCCAGTGAAAGATTTTGTTCTGCCCTATTAAAAAGCATAAAAAGTTTTTTTAACTATACGACAACCTGCGATTTAGCTAAAATCCTGCCCGCTTTCCCTTAAAATACAAGGTGTTATATGCAATTTTCTTCTTAAAAGGTTTTCTAAACCTCAGCTCTAAACAACCAACCAGAATATGAAGAAAAAATATGTGCATAACTACTTATTCTTATTTCGATCATGACATTGCGTGAATTAGGTTACCCTTTTATGTAATTCCGGTTGCGCTTGTGTCTTCAACAAGTGGTATGCTTCAGAACCCATTTCTTAATGCCTCCCAGGAATACGTTTAACTGTTTAATTATCTGGCGCATAAAGTTAATCGTTTTTTATCCGTAGAGCGTTTTATGCTGTTTATCCGTGTTTGCTTCTATTATTTATGATTCCACACAGAGAAGCTGCACCACCATCAGTAGTAGCATCATCTCCCCTCTGAAAGGCTGCGGTTCCCTGACGGTGTCTAACTTCCGTATTCTCTTTAGGTGTCTTATCAAAGGAAAACTTGCGGCCTCTATAACTGGCGAGGGGACATCGCAAGCTGACCAGTGTGGTGGATAGTTGCTGTATGCATAAATCTATTGATGCATAGGCCGCCCAACTTATGAGGAAAGACCACTTGTGAGGTGGTACTGCGAAAATTGCAGACTGATAGTTTGAGCTCCTACTGACAGTGACCTTATGTTTTGTAATTTTTGCCTTGGTGTACTGTAGGCGACGAAAATCGAAATTCATGTAGGTCAACCTGCCCAATTTTAGCAAATATATGTATTCGATGTTACGTTTGTCCATACTATTAATAATCTTTTTGTAGGTATAGTTTCCATTAACATTTAGTGGAAATCATAAATGCCAGGCATACACATTTCTCGAAATCATTTTTCGAACGGTCATCGATCCTGTTGTATGCAGCGCACTTTACATTTGAAGGCTATTCGTAGACAAGCCATTTCGTAACTTAGTACATACCGTATTAGAAAGGTACCTCCCCCAACGCCAGTTGTGCGAATTCGATCCACATTGTGATAGCACCTTCAAATGACGCATCGGCCTGATCGACCACTTGTAAATCCACTGCACAGAAGTTGCTCAGTCCATACCAGTCACCGTTGCCCTAACTGTCTGCATTGCTTACACAAATTCAGTTCCTACATGAGTCTACTTGGCTCTGAAAATTTGCGTTCACACAAAGTGAACCTCACCAGTGCATTCTAACCTGTCTTGCATAACTCACCAAGGGCAGGAATTCGGCCTCATTAACCTAAATGAGCAACCTTTTCCACCGCCTCCTCTATGCGCGTATGAACTACGAGCAGCCTATCCGCTTTGCGTTAAAACCTAACAGGGTATATACGGCTGAAGTAGCATGTAGCACGCATAAACGGATTGTTTAGCCTCGACAGCCACTGCAAACGATCGTGCTTCCAGCCCTCTTCTCCAGCCGTAGCACTGGCCTCAGTTTGGTGAAGACGAGAGAAAGAAAACGAGAGAGAGAGAGATAGTGCGGTAGGTACACTGCAAGTCGCTACTAACTAATTCTCGCGAACATCACCGTTACTATTCACACACACGCTGAACGTCGACGATAGTAACGGTCGAATTGTATTAAGTTTGACGGAAAATGCAGATTCTTCAAGGTAGCACTACTAAATCTGTCTCTGGTCTCCTCTTCTATGTATTCCTCGACCAACTGCCAATGGACACCTGATGTTATGATTGGTTTGGCATGCAGGCCTTTTATGAGCCTTACATCCTCTTTGTTCGGTCACATTTTAAGAAGAAGCCATATCTACAAACTTACTGTTTCAATGCAAGCGAACATGCGAGTCCCACGAAGTAATTGGAAAAAAAGATGTAATCGCAGGGGTAAGACTTCTACTAGTCCGGTGTTTCGAAATCTATCGTGATCCTTCATCAGAGACAGAGCCTTAGAAGCCTTGCTGCCGCTGTTTCATTTAAGGTCTAGGAAAACTAGGGTCTGAACTACGATCTATGGATATTCCTTCAGCCTACCTTCCCTTCATTATTTTTAATGACTATTTCCACCTTTAGCGTGACTTTCCGGCGGGGTTGTCACCAAATTCTACGATTAGGATATGGGTGTTATGGCACTGTTTGCAGATTTCTTAACCTGCAGATGTTGTCAGCCCCAAGTAGGGTCACACTTTGCATCAATTTTTTTTCTTATGGAATTATTTATAATACTATCAAGTTAAGTATTAGCTAAAAGTCCAGATACGTACTTCGACAGTATTTCATAAGTTATACTGCCGACTGTATGTTGGCAGCTTGAGAATATAATGCGGCTTTCCTGCAGTAATCGATGAACGTCGGCTCAATTATTCACATCAAATTTAGCCCTGTGCCTATAAGTCTTGAATATACTGAAGTGCAGCGAGTTAAAACCAATAATTTCTCGAAAACTTAAAAATTTTCCCCACCTTTGGCCAAGAAAAGGTTCTGAAAATTGACCATAGCATCTATCTTTTTTAGGTCACAATGCTGTCGCCATCCCAGTTCCTTCGGACATCGTTGGAGGCAGTCTTCCAACGTAGACACTTATCGTACTGTCAACCTCCGCACCGAGTCCCTGTCACTGCTACGCCTGGACCCTACCTGCCCACCTCACTTCGCAATTTATTAAAATTCAAACAGCAGCCTCGGTTCTTATAGGGTTATTGAAGGCAGCGTTTTTACTGTTGTCTTCTATCAAAACTGATCGGGAACGTGAACGTATTTATTGCTCTTTTGCGTTTTCTAACTGAAAATGCGCATTTTCGTACTTAGGTCAAATAGCTGGCGACTGCTTACCGACCCCCTAGGCTGCATTATCTGTCCCGCATTATGCCGTTCCTTTTTTCTTCCCTCTAATGCTCTCTTGTCTGCTCACCACTAGGTCTTTTTTGCTGTCAAAACACCCGGTTTCCAAGTTGCTTAACCTCTGCCTAAGGCTGTCCACTTTTCTTTTTTACCCAATTTTTATAAAACCTTTTTGTAGCTTCTATCTGCTCATAGGGAAAAAGTGAACAAAAGTTTACTTCAGCGTTTTCATTTTCATTTTATGTTTTCTGCCTACTTTGTATAACTCCCGCCTGTCCCCCCCCCCCTTTACACTTCTTTTTTTTTTTTACTAGGTGTTTAATACTTAGTCCAAATCATGAAAAATTAATTCCTCCGTCAGAATTTTACGACCTTCCACACAGAATTGGGGTGGCAAGAAAAACCACCTTGTTTTTTGCGTTGCCTTTTGCCTGCCGACAATGCCCGTGCA
>JAYGXS010000002.1:69624481-69663853 GCA_036362985.1 Ligula intestinalis | reverse complement strand
AAATAACTTTTGCTTATTAGGAAGTTTGGCAGATTTGCTTAATTGGAGTTGACCCTATTGTAATAAACTCGAAAAAACTCCTAATAATTAAGACAGCCTAGTAGTCATTCTGGTGGATTCTAGATGACTGCTTAAGAGATCCTGCTTGGGAAGTCAGCTTGCTGTTCCGTATTGGTGGATTCCATACGAGTGGTAAAGTTGGGTGGATAATATCGACCCGAGTGTGATTGAATTCATGGCGCCAGGCGGGGCATTTGTAGATTATCGGTTAGAACGTTGGCTTCCGATAAAGCTCTCCTGTAATACGCGTGTTGAAATCCCGACAAACGCCTCGAGTTTTTTCACAATGGGGTCAACTCAAATTAAGCAAATCTGCCAAATCTCCTAATAATTTAGTCAGCCTAGACGTCATTCTGGTGGATTCTAGATGATTGCTTAGGAAATAAAGATTGGACAGTCAGCTTGCTGTTACGTATTGGTGGATTCCATACAAGCGGTAAGGTTGGGCGGGTAATATCACCCCAAGTGTGATTAAATTCATGGCGCGAGGTGGAGCGTTCGTAGCTAAGCGGTTGGAATGTTGACTTCAGGTAAAGCTCTCCTCTAATACGCGTGTTCAAATCCCGCCGTATGCCTCGAGTTTCTTCACAATTGAGTCAACTCAAACTTTAACTCCGTCAACATATATAAAGCATATTGTCGTTACTTAATTACAATAAGAGATTGACCTATAGCTACCGTTAACTTTCGAGCGTTTTCAGAGCTGTCAAACGTTCGTCCATAAATGCACATAAGGTTCGACGTTTATAAAAAGCCTTTTATAATACGATACCTATTGAAAGCTTTTGATGAAGAAATGAGTTGTTGGAGATAAGTTCTTATGAAGATTGTCACGCGGGCCATATTTTGAACTTCCTCTAAACAGTGTAGCACATTGTCGAGCGAAAAGAATGTCTGCAAGGAAAGTCTGATAATGCTATTTCTAAGCTTAAAATAAATTTCTATGCACAATAAGTTTTCTCTCTAAAAGAAACTTCAATTTGATATTCTGGTGCATAATATCTGTGCATTTTACCTTGTTGTGAGGTAATTTGGCAATGAAAGTTAGGATTTTTGACAAGTTTTTCAAACTATCTGAAGACAAATAATAAAATTTAGCTGAAACTGAATGACCTCACTTTTCTCGCTGTACTGGAGTATTATTTACTCACAGACTGTTCTAAGCTTGCGAATGCAAAAAATTGTCCGAATATATACTTAGATTTTGAGCTCATTCTTACTGTAAATTACGCATGACCGGAAATTATAGCGTAAAAAAGTATATTCCTACATGGTTTAATTTGTGCAAAATATGGTATTTCCACGACCCTCATGATCGTATCTGGCAGTTTGGTTACGTCCCACATAGTTATGTGGTCAAAATGATTTTGTTACTGCATTTTGTGACAAAACCTCCAAATATTAGCAAAAAATGGATTCTGATACTTGTATTATTCTTTGTTCCTAAAAGTAAGTGTGATTTCTTAAAGTTGGTTTCACTTGCATTTGAGCAAATTCAGACCTATTTTGATAATTCTGGAAGGGATGTGTTTTACCTTATTAACTTAACTTATTAATTAACTTATTTGCTGTTCTTCTATAGCACAATGCATCAAAATTAAAGGTCTGGTTATATCATATTTGAGAGCATAGTAATCGCTCCAATATGAGACTACCCCTGGTTTAGCCAAATCAGTGACTATTATCCCTAATAAGCTGAACAAATAGGCAGTTTTACTACCTAAAGGGCTTTCTCAGGATTAAATCCACGCATTATATAAAAAAGTGACTAAATATACGCTAAACTACCGAGTCAACTTTTGTCATGATCTCTGCCCGAATTCTTAGGCAAACTGCATTATTTCCATGAAAGTTCCCATTCAACGATTGAAGAGTCATATTGGCAAACAATTGTTTTCAGTCATTCATCATCAGGCTGACAGAGTGACATGGAGAATAAAAACGGTCATTTAATTGCGGCGTTTATATAATCGTCAGGTTCGGGGGGGTGTGGGTTGGTTGGTGGGTGTGAATCCAGATGCTTAATTAAAAAACCCCCTCCCCTTCCCCCCGCAACCTGACGATCATATAAACGCTGCCGTTAACTGACTGTTTTCACCCTCCATGTCGCTGTATCGGCCTAATGCTGAATGACTGAAAAGAATTGTTTGCTTATATGACTTTTGGATACTGCATTATAAGTTAAAAGTTTTGCTGCTGATTCTTTCATTGTTTGCTAACTTACTGATCTATCCGACTGGGTACATCATAAGGAATTAGTGATAAACATTCAATTTTACTTGCTGGTACCATAGCTTTGCGCGTAATGCGCATGTAGACAGCTATCGCTCGTCAAGATTACCTTTCTATGCACGGAAATATACTTGTCGAAGAAATTCGGGTTGTACTGTAGATTTCATATTCGCGAAATGTCTCCCAAAATCCATTAATGTTTTTTGGAGTCGAAAACTTAACTTATGTAGAATTGTTATATTAACGGTCGGACAGCATATTTGTAACATATTTAAGTCACGACAGGAGACTGGCCTTTGAAGCTGTTTTTGACCGTCTTCAAAGTGTAGTTTGTAAAAATTGGCTATTTTTGTATCATTTATTTCCTAACTTATTTTGGATGCCGCACTTAGTTAAAATATTGTTATTGAAAAGATTTATAACAGTATTTTTTATGTAATCAGCTGTTGAAAAAGTGCTCCTTCTTGAAATTTTATGTCGAAAAAAGAGGTATCTTTCGGTTTTTTAAGTGCTTCTAACGGTAAGTTTCATTAAGACTGTGAAATGCCTATTCACGGAGCATCCTACCTGCTTATTAAGTATGCAAAAGAGACCTCATTCACGTTAAACTATTGCGGTATATTCCGCATAAGGTAGATAAATTTTTGATTTTCCTTAGAGGAAAATTATACAGCATATAGGTCGGAAACTGTAAATGTCAGTGTCACATCAGGTAGGGTTCAGAACTATTTAGAAATCGAAAAAAAACTTTCGAAACCCGAAAGATACCCTTTCTTCAATGCTAAAATTTGAAGGTAATGTAATTTGCTACCAACTGTGTTTAAGAATATTTTCGTGCATATGTCCTATAACATATATTTGATTTTATGAGAACATCGATCATCCATGGAAAAATGCATACAATGGAGGCTCCGGTACAGAGCAGCCTCATCTACAGGCACCTCAGTTAATGAGCGAGCCACTCGCAGCAAAATTTGTTTCGATTGACGAGCTATCACTCAACAAACGACTTGTGAATGTGTGTGTCTGCCTGTTTCCACCCATAAGGTTTGCTACCATGGCGTAGGTCCTTCGTCGTCTTCAGCAAAACAGTGAACTGATGCAGTTTGATTTGCTACCTTTCGCACGATGAGCGTTTCACATGAGTCGGAGGCAGTAGGATATGTTGCTGCTCGTGACTCTAGTTGGCCAGTCTGTGCGATGGAGTAACATTTGGAAGACCAGGCTGATGTGCGAGGCGAATGTGCAATGGGGACAAGGTGGCAGCTAAATCAAATTTAGGGGGGGGGGGAGGCGGGTTGGGCTTTGTGGTATGGAGTTGTGGAAATCGGGGTATCGTGAGGGGTCTAAAAGTTGCACAGGCGGTATTCATTGCCTCTTTCGCGGGTCTTGTGGCAGTGCTTATGGGAGCAGTTAGGGTTGACAAAGACGAAAGCCAGTATTCGGAACGTGATCATCAGTGGGGGTGTTTGTAGGAATGAGGATGGGAGGTGGGAGGGAGTCATTTGCGGAGGCATCAGGTGGAGTTTCGGGGTTTGCATAGGTCCGGTGATGTCCTACGAATCGGAGATGTGCGCGTAATGTTCAAAGCCCGTGTCGGTCTTTGGAGTGAATGAGTATTGATTTATGCGATTGAAGGCGCCACGCTTTTACCTATGACAGTGGCTATCCGTTTGGCTTTAAACATAGTTGCTTCTGTCTCCACAACTCTTTTCTAAACTAATTTACGCGTAAATTGTCGTTCTCGGGTGAACGCTGTTTAGAGCGAAGACGATAAACCTCGCTGGTATCAGCGGTAAAACTTCTAAAATGTCCCAATCTCTTGCTTGTCCTCTACGTTTATAGTCTTTCAGTCCACACTATATTTCACTTTGCAGATGCGTTACAAAAGGCATTTTCTCAAGTTAGGGGTGTGGTAATCTCACAATATTTAGCCTTGCAACTTAACTTAACTAGGAAAATGCACTTTCAGGACCTTTTGACAGCCGTCGACCAAGAGGATTTTCTGCAGGAAATCGGACAAAGAAACTAAAAATAAGAAGGGCTGTTTATTGGTTTTCAAGACTCACCGATTCGTTAGTTCATTTAGAATTTATGTATTTAATAAGAAAGTAATCCTAGACAGTAGAATGGAGACCTAAACAGAGGAATTTAAAAGGCGTTTATCGAAGTGTCTTCATGTGGGCTGACCTCACGCTGATGGGCCATGCAAATACAAGTAAAACATGTCCAGACATTGCCAGCATGCACATTAATTATAAATATGCTGCCCTAGTACCGTAGAATTCTCCATGATATCAGACTGACCTCATTGTTGCGTTGTTACTCTCCAGTGATTATATCGATAATACCGACAGTTCATTCGTCAGATTCAGCGCTAAATAGTTATCTTTTGGGAAGTTAAAAGGAATTTTGCAGCATCAACCTCCAAACTTTTAAACCCATTCACATTTCACATAAAATGACGTATAGGGAAACTGCGCACTGTGCAAATAACTTACCTTCAGTGGATTTTTGCTTATTTTCATGGAGATTTGGCTAAGCACGCTTGCAAGGGAAATTTGTACCTGAGGATCTATCATTAACAGTAGCAGGAGCGAAACAAGAAACTCCCGTTAGCGGTCGGTGAACGTTCATGAATAAACGTAGTTATAGTTTGAGTTGAGTAATGAATATGGTTTAATACTTAACCAAATGTGTGATTCGCATTTGAGCATGCTAAATGGGTTCCGTTTGTCCTCATTTGCCGCAAAAGACTTCTTTTGGTAATTACTGTGTTCTATGGCAGAAAGGCGTTTACCAATTACCTTACGGAAAATACTCATTCCATTCTGCCTTTTTGGTCACTTACGGGCCTCACCGACAGCGGCACCTATCATCGACACAATAAAATTTCCAACAAGGGAACTCTAATCCACAATAGATTCAATATTTCCCGGAACGCGGTCAGTTGTAGTCCTCTGTCACAACTGACAGGACAATGAACTCGTGGCTCAGTTGGTAGGACGCTCAACTTCTAAGAGACAGGTTGGGGGTTCGAACCTTAGGTGTTAGAACAAACCTATGATTAGATGTGGTTAGCTGGTGACGTCGAATAAGCTCGAAATAGTTGTTAAATTCCATTATCTCTGTCAGTACTGCTGTTAAGACTCTTTTTTTCTACTGAGTCGGAAAGTCAATATATCTAAAGAGAATGCATTAGGTACTATACGATGTAGGCTAAATAGTATATAAAAAAATCATCAAAATGTGGCGCACATGATTCAGGCAGCTCGAAAGTTAGTGGCAGACGAAGATAATTTGTGCAAACTTCGAACAATTGGAAAATAAATATGTAGCACTTACGGGTTTGTTATAAAAACATGGATGCAATCTTTTACCCTTATAGTGGTTTATTAAATCATTTCAGATGAAGTTCTTAACAAAAATTACTAATCGTTATATTAGAAATTGGAATAACTATTTTCTGGCGCCGAAACGACGGAAACACTGACCTAAAACACAAAATTCAGCACACATAGTAGACATAAAATAAAATCAACAAAGCTCATACTTCTGTATAATGCTTTTGTAGCAAGTGTTTTCTACGAGCTCACTAAACCACCCGTGATTTTATTTGTCAGCTTTAAAGTATGCGTAATATGCAACGCTTCATAAACACAATGATACATTATAAACTCAAATGGATACCATTAGGCTTTGTGTCTTCTACTTCCGCTAAATTTGCTAATAGTTGAACGAATATAGTTCACTGAATTAAATCCAACTCGTGTTAAGATTTAAAATAAGGAAAGTCTAAAGCGTTTGCCTTACTTTACGATGGTTTCAAGCACGCATTTATTTCACGGCAACAAGCGGTCTACTAAGACCCGTGAAATAGTATAGCATTATGCCTTCAATATTTATTAGCGGAAATCATAATTGAAATTGGCATTGTCACGTTGCATTCGTACACAGCAAATAGGTTAGCCCATAATCTAAACCAGAGCATTTTCATTTTTGAACTAGCTTTTGCCTTCATGCCATCTACCTCTTTTATTATCTGATTTAACCCTAGTCTCTTGTAGGAAGTAATTAACTGTTTATTAAGAACAATGGCTTGTCGTTTGCCATGAAAGCCATTGCCGTACGATTTTGTCCTTTATTTGTTTTAAGAAAGGCTTTTAAGCCTATGTGTGACTGCTCATACGCTGTTGAGGTCAAAGGGCATGCAAAATGCTTTTATGACACCATTTCTGTTAGCGCTCAGGAAAGGCAAACAAGCTTGCAAAAAAGCTCTTGCTTTACTTCTGTGTTGCAAACAAGCTTTTTTAACGCAAGTCATTGCAGACGCACACGATTGCTTTATTTTACTAAGCAAACGATTGATCTGGTTGAAGTGTCCGTCTGAGTGAAAATCTATAGGAATAACCTGAAAATACCTAACTAGTATCACATAGTGTATTTTACTTTTGTCAAATCTACTATCCCGAAGTAAAAGGGAAATAACGTTGCCGATAACGCAGTCTTATGATTTAAAACGTCAATGGAAACTGTTATAGTGTTAAATTATGTAACCTTGATCTATATGAAGTTTTTTATGTTAAAAATTGAAAGGTTGTGTCGTTCCCCCAATATTTTATGCGGACTATGACTGCGAAAATGTAAACTGGCCCTTGGAATGTTTATAAGAATATTTTAATTGGAATGAATTCGGGTTGGTCTATTTATGATTTCTTCCGTTAGACGGCAATTCAGTAATTACGTCGCACTGCCAAAAATATTATTTATTCTTCACAACATAACAAGGTCAAAGGTTTCGTGTTGCATTTAAATGCCCAATGCGATAATCGGAATCTGAGGTGCGCATGTGTTTTAGGGAGAAATGCTCAACGCAGCTGCGAATTGGATTGCAGTTGTGTATGTCCAATCAAATATCAGCTTCGAACCGCAACTTCCGTGTTATAAAAGGCGTATAAAGGCAAACACCACAAATAGTTAACTCGGTACTTCCATTCAAGGTATCCAAAAAGATTTACTGATGCGGTCTCCGATTTATAAAAAAATTGAACAGCATCGTCTTGTACACGTTGTAGTTACCTTATATGATATGATACAGTTTTCAAATCCCTTTTACATAAGCAAGATAAGTTTTATTATTCTTAGCTGCATCTTCATAAGCATTATATAGTACGCATTAGCAGCTGCATTCGATTCAACAATTAAAATTGAATAGGCTCTGCCTTGTTGGTCTGTGACATGCATTACTGAAGTCTACGAAAGGGAAACTTACACGCAAAGAGAAAAAATCTAAGGACTATCAAAGAAGATAAATTCTGAATTACTTTATTTGACATAAATATGCATAGCAGTTGAATTTTATCCTAAGGCTTCTGCTTCTTTCATTGACAGACGAACGTCTCCCAGCAAGTATGAAAAACGCTCTCACGTTTTTGTGCTTCTTTCTTCTTCTGGAATACATGACAACAGGAGTCGTAACGGGCCAAACCCCAACGGATACCGCTCTTGAAACTGATAACGATGAATATGCGGATGCTCCATTCCGCTATTTTCGCCGTTCGGCGTTCGATAACGACATTTTTGGCGGCAACCTGAGGTGGCGTCGCCAATGGCCGGCTCATCCGCGGTATGCCCAGTTAATGCGTCCTTATGCTTTATAATAAAACTCGTAAATTCCGATCAAACAAACAACGCTGTTCAGTCTTTTATTATACCCTTCAAATTTGCCTTTCCAGCATTCATCTCTTAACATATCCTTACAGTGCTGGGTGAAATTCTACAATAAATTTCAAGAATCGAGTATCACAAATTTTTCTTCTTCTCTTCACACGTGCAGTTACTAGACAGGAGCAAACCTAGTAAGAACGCTTACTGCCATCTATAATAACCAAGGATGTTTTTCTCGTGTCGGTATTCTATCAGCGACAGCTTTAGGTAACCATCTAATCAAGGCTGTTTTAGGAAGCCTTCTACATGGTTATACTTTTTGCTTCTGTGTACACGAAGTATAGAGATCGAATTGTTTTTGCAATCGTGCAGCGATCGGTCCATATTCTATCTGATTTCAAAATGAGCAAGTTGCCTGCTCTTGTTCATGTTGACGAGAAAGGGGAAATATTCCGCCAGTTTAACCTTGCATTCAAGTAGGAGATATTTAGCGAAATATACCAGCTTTGTCGCATTTAAGTAGCATATTCAGGTGAATTTGTTTGGGGAACTTTGTTGTGTACCTCTAAACTGCGTATTCGTTACACGCAGCGGAATTTTTGATACAATTTGCACAGCAACAGAAAATAACTTACAGAAAAAATATCAAAAAATCAACGAATATATAAATTCTTTCAAAGGGAACCAGCATTGGCACTAATATGTACATATGTAGGTCAAAAATAAGATGCTCTGCGAGGAAAGGAAACCGTTTGCGTTCTAGAAATTTGCATGGGCAAGAAAGAAGGATGGTCAATTTGTTTATTTTCCTGAGCTTTTGAACTCTTACCGAAAGCCATTGTCAGATATAAGAAACAGCAAAAAAAGAGGCGCTAGTTAAAGTGAGTGCACATGAATAAAATATCAAGGGTCATCAGGCCATGAGGGTGAGAAACCGCGATGAAAAGGGAGCAATTATATAGATATACGTTGAGAACCCATCAGTCATTTTAACATTTATCATGGTGGCAGCAAGGAAAATGGGACAGTTATATATGTTTTTACTGGAAGAGGTTTATTGGATGTCAGACGTTTTGAGATGATATATCGTCTACCCGTGAGACTGGAATGCTTTTTCATAATTATATGCGGGTCAGATGCAGTCCCACAATCAACATTGATGGGCTTCGCATAAAAGAAAATGTGTCACATAATAGAAACCGTGCATATGACATCAGTCTCTGAAGATGTGCAGACGCACAATCAATCGCAACTTCGGGCCTCCAATGCACCTCTCCCATACAGTCCCCCTTTTTCTTTGCTATGCTATCCGGAAATCGCATTTTGACCACGTAAGTGTGTGTGTTTGTTGCCGTAGGTAGTTTATATATGGGTCTGTTTAAGGGGAAATTGTACGACCTCGATTACCATTAAACGCCGTGGTTTAGGTAAGTAGGTTTGTGCGCCGAGTCTGAGGCATTAAGAAACTATATGCAATTGCTGAAAGTAGGTGCAGTCTGTCGGTAAATAAAAAAAGAGATAGAGACTAGAAAATCGTGTTCCATAGGGTAGCGAGCCCTGCTCCGTTGCGACTTTGGTAACAAGACTTTGAACCTTTTCGTGTAAGACTATTTCCTTAGCGGTCCAGGAGGTGCATGCTTGAAAACCGAATAATAATAGCAGCCGCACAAATGTTCAAAGAGCTTAAGCGAAATAATTTAAATCGAATGATGAAAATATCTGCTTGGTGAGTTGCGTGACTAATATGACAGCAAGTACTACCTTTGGACAGGGTAACGAGAGCTTAAGTGAAACTATGACCAACGGTTTCAAGTCCTTCTGACCATCCACGTCTTGCAGTTGTATGCCATTCAGACGGCAGACCATGCAGTTCGAAGATTTTGTTCAGTTGATCCGCAGAAGATTTACGTTAAACGGGAACATCCTGTTATTAGACCAGTGTTCCTCGTCAGCTTGAGTGTGTAGGATGACGGCTTGTTAATATCCTCGACAAAGATGACGATATCGTAATCAAGTTTACTGGCATGAGGCCAAAACAAAGTATTTGGAAACAATAATCTGTACCACAAACCCAACCGACTGATTATCACTGACATAATAGAGGCTGATAAGTAAGCTTCGAGTCCATCTGTACAGATGGAGATGGTAAATCCTACTATCCGATGCCTCCCTGAAGTCAACATAGAATGCGTGCATCGTATTCATTCTATCAACTGCCTGAGCCCAACCTTGTGAGCTGTAGAATAACGTTTTCACACAGGGCTTACCTCTAGCGGATGGTTTTGTTTTTACAACTACTTCAGTTGCCGCTTAATTATTTTTCCTACCTTTGCGAAAAATGGACGTGAATTCATCATAAGCGCTTTCTTTTATGGCATACCATGTGTTCTTTGAAATCTATGTAATTGAGACTTCTCCAAGTAATTGATTTCCGAGGATATTGAAAAACGAGTTTTAAATGCATATGGCATTGAGCAGAAGACCACTTGATTGCTGGAAAAACGAACAAAAGTATTGTCCTAGCGATGAAGTCACCTTCTTCTCAATTATTTCCTGGGACTCACATGTTTGCGCGTATTGGCAAGCTATGGGATTTTTGACTTAAACAAGACTGACAGGGTGCGCATTAAGGGAGCAAGATTTCGATCTTCTTAAAAAATACGCAAAAACTAGAATGTCATTAAGGTCTGTTAAACGGAAATAAAAAAAACCATTTGCAGTATTGGAAGAATGTTATGGTTGTGATCGATTGATTTGCAGATGCGAAAATGTAGGAGGAAACAATAAAGCACCATAACCGTAAATGAGCTTGGAAAAGGAAAGAAAGCGAATTCTGGCATCTGTCCTAAGATTTCTAATGTCATGTATGTCAAAATGGAACAAGAATAATCATTTTATAAGGCAGTATTGCCTAACTGCTGATAACCCTTTCGAGATGAGATAGCACTCAACTGTATTGACTGTAACTGCTGAGTGCCAACCGCCTGAAGGAAAATGCCCCAGAGAAAATGGGAATAAAGTTGCTATTTTTACAGAATATGTAAAGAGCTTAGCTTCATTAATTTTGCCAGTTCAACAGTCCTGGATAGGTGCACGCGAAGGGCGACCCAAAATGATATTGAATAAACGGATCTAGCCGTAAGGGAGTTCAAATATCGTAGTGATTTTGCATTTTCATATTATACTACTATTGAGAATGTAGGTTAACCCTAGAAGAATATAAAGTACGGCATCGTTTTTAGAAGTATTAATATTTGAAGAGGTTTACAAACCGTTTGTAGTGGAGAGATGCAAGACTAGGACGTTGGTTTCAGGATTTTCCGCCAGGAAAGAAAGTAAAAAAAGGCTACGGTTGTGCACTTTGATTGAATTATTGTCGGAAACAGAGATAGCTTAATTAAAAGTAATAGAGTGGCGCTTAATTATCCTGATGTGAGCTATCGCTGAGTTGTTTTTTTTTCGACGACGAACGATGTCAACGTTACGATAAAAGACAAATTAAATGAAATATGTAACACTTTATTTTTTTCAAATCAAGTATTCATTTAAACTTTGGCCCGATCCTTAAAATACCCTCTTAGTGGTAACTTATTAGAAGCCCTGTTATAAAAAGTTTACAAAATTTTAAGCTTGAGTTCAAATGACAGAAACCGACATAAAGAACTTTTGGGAACCTATATGGCGGAAGGGACTTTGCCAATTAAGTTGCAGGGTATGTCCGTCCAGTTGAAAATTGGAGCCTAATCTAGAGCTCCCTTAGGAATTCGCACAACGACTATTAATAAAGCCAAGACCAGCTCACTTCTCAAAGCCCAACAAGAGCTTATTTCCAAATGGCTGACGGTACAATGAGCCCATGGCTCAACTTGCAGAGGGTTGGACGTACGCACGCTCAATAGCAAAAAGAACTGTGCTTGACTAGCAGGTGTCCTAAAACTCAAAGGTTGAGAAAGGATGACTTACGACGGCCAAAGACCAGGAATAGTAATCCTAGATTAGCTTTTACTTGTCGGTTATATCTCCCCGTCCATATCAGCAGTCCTTGTTTACCTGCCTGCGAGGTCTCTAGCCTGCCGTGCAAGGCGGAACCTTACAAATATAATCGGCGGCCGTTGGTGATTGCACTTTGAGCATCCACACAGGCACCAGCCCAACTCTCGATTTCTACGTGGTCTACTAGGGGCTCGTAATTTCGTCTTCAATGTAAGTAGGCTCGTATCATACTCTCTGCTCCTCTCCACCTGACCCGGTGTCATAACAAAAACACGACGAACGACGGCGGGCCACGGCGTAGTGGCTGGCACGGTCGGACCCATGCTTATGTATGCCGCTACAGCTGATGCGGATCTCACAGAGTGAGAGCGCATGGAGACCACATTGAGAAGGAACCAGTGCAGCCTGACTCTTAGTCCGCCAGTCGGCCGTTCTAAACAATGGCACATTGGGCTGTCCGCGAATTATGAGTTCGATCGCCAGTTGGTGACCTTTAAAGTCTCCGATTTTAGCGCAACGTGATGGCTTCAAGCGTTTCAAATTCTTTATTGTGAGGAAACGACGCTGAGATGTTGAGCTTACTCTTTATTCCTACTTCTAGGTAGCAGTATACTACTGAAGTCGGCCAGTTTTGTCATACAGGAAATGGACGCAGTGGCTGATATAGCTACTGACTCATATCACCTGCACAACCCAGCTCCCGAAACAAAACATATCGAGATTTCAATCTCAAGGACGTGGACACAAAAACACGCATATATATCGCGAAGGATGCAAAATTACCTAAAGGAAAATTGCGATAGCATGTTGTGCAGGACTGCTCTCAGATGTCTGCCATGTGTGGTTTTTGATAACATATCTACTTCAAATTACCGAGAGGAATATCAGACTTACTAGGTGATAATAAAATGTCTAATATAAAACTCAAATGTTTTCCTCTGACACCAATTTTGCAATTGGTACTTTAATTTTATTTCACTAAATCTAATGCTTAAGTGTTCAGATGAGAACCCTAGACACGAAATAAGTGGGGACCTCGTTCAACTTAAGTCGTGAAGGAACATATGTATATACTGCAAAAAGAGCAAGATTTATTGGATCCATAAAATTTCGGGAAAGCTCATCAGTTGCATCCATTTTATTGCATGGTGAGACTAACGAATGAAAAAAATAAATAAACACAGATAGGTCAAAAAAGGCATAGATTAGGTTGAGTAGGCTTATAAGTAAAGTAAGGGAGTTAAAACAAGGCGGAAAAAAACAGATGAAAATGAGTAAGGGCAAAAAGGTGGATAGAGGACTGCGCAAATCTGGGTGCCTGATTATACCAAGGCAAAGCTCGGTTAACCACATTTTCCAACTTCTTATATAGGTGAGGTTTTGATCGCTTTATGTAGGCTGCTGTCCCAAAATTTAATTGATCAAATAAATCTGGCTATTTTTTAATCTACAAATTTTCAACCGGGACACTTAGCTTTAAAATATACATATGAATTAAATTATCCAACCATAAGTTGCATTAGGCGGAAAAACATGGACTGTTATCGGCTGATGACGCTATTTGATAGTTTCAATGAACTCATTTTGAATCCTGGCTTTGGATGATAGAGTGTTCACGGAGTCTACCTACGTTAGTCACCATGACTGGAAAGCGTAATAAAATTTAGAATAAATAATTATTTTTCACACCTCACCTATCATGTTTCGAATGATGTCCGGGAGTAAATTCTCAGTGTTGGACTTAGTATGCCGTTTGTACAATAGAAGCAATCACGACAGGACTATAAGGGCACTGGTTTGTGCCTAATAGTTAAATAACTAAAATTATTTGCTCATCAGGTATTTTGTGAAAAAGATATTGTAGGAAATAATTTTGACGCAATTGTAAATGGCATAAATCTTCCTCAATTGGAAGAGGTTTTGCAGTCCCTTTTATTTCACGATTTAGGTTACTGAAAAAGTAAGCCAGCCAAGTACCTTAATCAGTAGTTACCGAAAATTTACAAAAGTGACTTGATACATTGCTTTCAGGAGAGGTTGGCTGATATATGAAGAGTATAATTTCTTTGGCGAATGCTTCGTGAAAAAGGTGTTTGAAAGCTGCTCCCTGCTGCAAAAGGAATAAGCTATCACGATGCTTATTTAAGTGCCTCATGTTGAGTGTCAAAGCAAAAACAACGCGTAAAAGGTGTTTATCATCAATCGACTGTCTTAATTACAGACGAAAAAAAGTGGACCTTCTGCTTGTTAAGATTCTGTTTCTCACACCATCCCTGGCAATCGTATTAGTATCGATGAAATACACAATATATTACCAAGTAAATAGGATACTCAGGTTGAGTTACTACGCAAAACAACTTGAAGCTGAACAAGAATAAACATAAATTAATAAAGCCTTGATTTGGTTAAAAGGAAGACTAACTGTCAAATAAGATTACCATACAGAAAAACACGCTTTCATTTTAATATTCCTTCCTTAACAAAATTTTGCGGAATTTAGGAATCCGTTTTCAAAAAATATGCAGTAAGACATGGTAATACTAGGATTCTTTTAGCAAAGTGGATGTAACTGACTGAAGACTTGCACATTTTCTACATTCTCTGCAGCAGGACAGCTTTGGTTATTTTAATATAGTGATAGTTTGTTTTTTCCGATTGTCAGGGATTATATTTGGACTGTGAAGTATAGATTGGCACGTGAAATGGCGGAACAAATGATAACGGTTCTTTTTTTGGGCACTACAGTTCAGATTTGACAAAAAAATGAAAAGATATCTTTGGAGTTTTGGATTGGTGCAGACATTTTAACCCTAGGAATTTCTTAATTTGTGGGTCATCAGAAGACCAGTACGGAAACATCTGACGGCATTGTATCTTACCATGGCTTTTGACAAAATCATACAGCATTGCATTCTTTTCACATTCCACATCTGGCAGGTTCAAAACATAGTTGTCCCTGCTATTCCATTGGTGTGCTAGCCACAGTATTTGCCTCTGTTTGGCTTCTGTTAGAAAGAACTGAAGAAAAACGATCTCAAAAATAAGTAGATTTTTAGAAGCAATCCAAATTGTGCTTAATAGATCAACATAGATTCGGAATTAGCTTGGAATTTTCTATGTCCCGGAGATAATTATGCATAGGTTTTGGCGTAGGTGCTTCAAAATATTCCGTAACGAAGTAGAAGATGCGATCACTGGAACAAGGAATTTATTTTCCGGACGTTTCGGATTCCGTTGGGAATCCTTAGTCATAGGTAATCGTTAACAGGTCTGAGACATGCGCACGTTTCGCACGTTTATCGACCAGATGGCTACAGAGGTGTATCGCTAGAAGACGACGGCTGAACTGAAGCGAAACGTTTCTGGCCGAAACGAAGTTTGCTTTTCATACAGAAGTCAATATGAAACCTACAGAAGCCAAGAAAAGACACAGTTAACATATCAGCGTCAGTGACTTTGACTTTAAACCACCTAAATAGGCAAGGGTCACTTAAGAGACATACCACATGCGAGGAAAAACAGGCCTTACTTTCTAAGGATAAGATAAAAACAGAAAGTAATTTTCATGCAAAAATGTGATCATAAAATTCACTACGCAGCCAAAAAGATACTCCTAGGTAAAATAATTTAACTTAGCGGGTTTTTACAAATTCAGTTTTTTGTTACCTCAATTATAGGTTTTGTTTGGGTGATGGCCCAACACATCCTCCAAAATTACATGTCAGTCCAGAGGGCTGAATCATAGGTTTCTTCTTGGAACTTTCCCTTTTCCAGTTCTCTTCAGAGAGACAGTGGGCTTTTAGTTATTAAAGGATACATCATGGCTTTAATAAATGATCTAAACAGATTTTCCCTGCAATTTATCTTCTTAAACTGTGTTAATAACTTAGCACTAACAGTGTCGCTAGGTACTTTTTGCTAAACAAATTAATAACAGATTTCCTTTAGAACGAACAGTAAGCGTATGCACTAACTGAATGATGGAAACAGTAGAAAACTACCTAGAATAGGTCAAATTGGTATCTAAAGATGAAGTCCAACTTTAAATATATAATTTAGACGGTATGAAGCTTAAGTTAAAAAACTGGGTAAACTTCGTGAATTTTTGCAGTTCATGCCACTTTCTTGTTTGTTTAAATGTTGATTAACCACTTTATTTTCTTGTAAGTTTGTGGATATTTTGTTTAGGTTACGTAGAGATCATATAAACGTAAAACACACACGCGCTGAGGTGTAGCCAGTGCATTTATAAAAAATGACAGCCGTCATCTTATTTTTACGTGGCTTACAAGTAAATTCAAATATTAAAAAGCAAAATTCAAAATTCACTAGCGAAATGTCTACTTTCAAGCCCGATATTTACAAGCTTTCCTAGTGAACTAATTTTTCCATTTTTTATTTAACTGCCTTATTTTTATTACTATGAAAGTGAATCGACTTATATAAATCGTTAAAATGTACGGTTTCCTCGCAAAAACTTTGGTAAGGTTTAGCACATGGCTTATTATTATTGTTTGGTGTATTGCAATGTGTTGACATTTAAAGCCACTTATTCTTAGCCTAGGATATAGCGCATGGCCGTCGGAGTTATATAGTTGAGTGCATTTTCTGTGTGCTTAAATCACGTTTGTTTGCCTGGTTATATTCTAATAATTAGCAATAACTGAAATCAGCTTTCAGGGGAACAACGATGTCCAACAAAGGTTCTGTTTTTCACCAGTTAAATATTACTTTAAACGGAAGATAGAAAAATAACCCACGTCAAATGACCGGGTAAAATTTTCACAGACGGTGGATTAATGCTCCAGCAGAAGTTTTGCTTTTTCGTTTAAAAACCTTTATACATGTCGTCTACAAAAATTCAAATAAGAAAATGTTTATCTCTGTTATAATCGGTTGGAACTTATGATTAATATTAACTCATATGAAGTAGAGCTAAGAAGACACTTGTGTGTGCGCCATCACTATGTTCTGACTTTTTAACATACGCCTCTAAATAATGCTAGCCTGGTCGTGCAGTAAAAACATGCAAGTTAAATTTTAATCCATCCTGTAGATGGTTTTTTTCTTCCATGTTTTATAGCGCTATTTAAAAAGTACATTAAGCAGCAAAAAACGGTATCATATCAATGATATCAACACCATTAAATTTTCTGAAGTAGCGAGGACAAGCTGCCTTAAATAAAGGAATGACCTAAAACGTGATGTTAGCGTAAAAAGCACGCATAGAGTTTCAGGTTACGAGGTCTAAATGTGCCCTCTAGCTATCTTAGAAGTCCTGTCTTACCTTTTCATCCCCACAGATCTTGATTCTTAACCTAGTGAATTCAATATGTTGTTATTTACTTCAACACTATGGCAAGATAAATAGACATAAAAGTTGAAACAAAAGACGGTCATGACGTCGTGTTTTTTGCAACCATATGCTGAAGATACTTCCTATGGAAGAAAATAATGTTGATCGCCTTGCGGTAATTTTACTTTTTGCTATTGGTGTTTACCTGCATCCGCGGTTCTTAATGATGCAACAGAGCTAAGATGCCGTAGTTATTTATATATTTTGCACACCGCCTACAGCAGTACATCTCTTGAATCCGTAGAAAGGGCATGCGACTGTCAAAATGGCTGAGCTTTTCGCCCGAGCTTAAGAACACATTCCGGACCCCAAATTCAATGATTATAAAAAAAGTACCACATGAGAAACTCTACAGTCCAGCATGCATTTTTTGCTTTGTGGAAGGAAAGTCAACCATATATTCCGCCTAAATGAGTTTTTCATTATTTTTAAAACGCAAATAATAATGCAATAAAATTAAAATGATACATGAGAATAAAAATAAATACATATTACGTAGATTGTTGCATTGCAAGCGACTTTGGTAATGGATAAGTTTTAAATAAAAAATAAGCCATAGCGTGATGCTTAGCTCTAGGCTGATTTCGCGTGAACTTTTGAGTTCATATTGAGATATCACAAGCAGAGTGTGCACAGTGAGCAAAAAACAGCAAAACTTTGGCCTTGTGAGTTGTTTTGCGTCGGAAGAAATATGAAGATAAAATATATCATTTATATGCCGCAGAAAAATCTCAAAATACATATGCTTAACACTCACTTATATCTTCAGTATAAGCAATCCATTCCAAGCTCTTTGAACCATGAAATAATTCTGAATTAACTTCAGCCATTTGAATTATTATCCCCAAATTTAGCCGGTCTCTCCTTCTCTCTTTCTGGCCAAAAGTTCAAGAAATCAGCTGTTTAAGCTGTATGCTCAAAATCCTTAATTGCAACATATAAAAATTTAAAAAAATGATCGCATACGTTCAATTAGAGTCAAACAATTTTAACTGAATTTTGGAGAAAATCTATTCCAAGTACTGTCTTTGCAGTACCGGCAGATTAGAAAGTGACATTTACAGGCACGGTCTACTAAGACGACTGAAAGGCTCCTTTGAAATATTTCTCCTACTAGCTTATGAAAACTGATTCTCTGTGTCCAAAGGGAAAAAATTTAGGCACCGCAATTACCATAGCCGAAGGCTACCAAGTCTACTCTTCGCAGTCAATAAATTTTTCCGGTGGTCAGTACCTTCCTGACGCCGCTCCGAAAACTGACCAAAAAGGTGTTTTTCTTTCCATCCCCCCATCGTGACGACCACACGATTTTCCCTACTTCACCGCATACGTAATTTAATTGTGCAGCGATGTAAATGCAATGGCCTTACGAGAATATATCAAAGGCTTAGACGTGTTTATAAGATTTTTCTTCAGTATGCCTGAGGCAACTATTCTAAATCTATGCTAATGATTTTTGGAACTCTTATTTGCTGTGCCCAGAATACATTAGCATTGCCCTTTTGTCCAAAATACTTGGCAACAGTATCTTATGTAGGCCCAGTCATTAATCTTTACGCCTCGCATGTTTTCCTACAAAAACGGTAGTTATAAGGTTTTATGAGTGGGAAATAAGAACACGCAGTAAAATGTACTTAAATCAATGCTAAATGTATTTTTATTTTACTGTATTTAGAAGTGATAATGATTTATATCTGAAGATTTTCGTAATCTGTATTATTGTTTTACTCAGTGCGGAAAAACCCGATTATCAAATTTCAGAGTTCTTGAATTTCCCGAAACATTGAAATGGTGGGTAGGAGGTCGCGAAGAGCCACGCCCACCTACAGTTTACATGCGGAACAACTTACGCCCAGCGGCCACGAGAAGAAACTTCGACTACATTTTTTCACGTTTAATTTACTTATAAAAATTTCTTTATCTGCTTATCCCATTTCCCTTACTCTTTTAAATATATAACCGCCGTTTTTGCAGGACAAAATGCTAAGACTAAGGGTATATGAGTGGGCCTACGCAAGCTACTTTTGCCAAATACTTAAGCCGACTGACCATCTTACTTTCATGTACCCTTCAAATCGTCTTAACTTTCTACTTCCGTAAAAATTATATCTATTCAACTGAGTGGAATTGTTGCTGAGGTGCACAAATCTTATAAACACGCATGGAGAAAGACCTTTTTTATATGCTAAGATAAGAGACAAAAGCCAGTGCTCCCTGAAGAAAATGTGCGCTCCACTTAGTTGATGATCGAATACTTATGCTGGAATTTGTCAGGTGTAGAACCTTTGCAAACTGTTGACTCAAAGCATGAAGAAACTTGAAGGATGCCATTTATAATACAACTGGTTCTTTCGTTCATTAACGTCCATCGACTATGAAGCATCACCAATGTCTGCAAGTGCCGTAGCGAGTGCTAGACACGATGAGAAAGGAAGTACCTGCATTTTTGGGATCGGAGACTAACTGCTTCATCGTGACAACGCGCCCGCCATGAAAGCTTCCAAAATCAACTACTTTTGACAAAAAAGAAATGACAACGTGTTCTTAACCCCCCAACTCACCTGGCCCAGGCCCCTGCAACGTCTTTTTCTTAACGAATTAAGACACAACCTATAGGAGAATTGTTTTCAGAAAGACCACGAAGCAAAGAGAAAAGCATTGGAGACTTTCAACAACAAAAGCCAAAAAGTATAAAAAAACCGTTTCGCACAATGGAAAACCCTCTAGAGCAAGTGTTTATCGTGTCATCGACAATATTTTGTAGGGAATTAAAGTTTTGGTATAATATTGTCAATAAAATATCTAAATAAACGACTGAAATCTGTATCGCTAGACTCTTCTCTACACGGAGGTTCCCTTACCGGTGCTCTCGTTGGTATAAGCTGCGAGTTGCTCTTACAGGAAGCTAACTACGAGCTCAGTGGATAAGGTCGTGTGAGAACTTCGTTAATAATCTTTGTGACTTTTTCAGTTGGCCCAGTTTAAAATTATCAAGTCATCCGAACGGAGTGGGTAAAAGTAATTAAAATGACTTTTTGATGTTGTTACTATATGAGGCATCTTACAGAAAACTGACTGTGGCTACTAAAAACAAGACGAAAACAGTCCTACTTCAAAAATAACTTATAATTTAGCATCATTTTCAGCAACATACCTTTGATGGGAGGGTCGTTGCTAGCAACCGGACAGGAAATCCGCCCATACAAACTCGTCTGCTAGCAACAGTGTCTGTTTATTTTAGTTTATGTGTGCTGATAGTTTTGCAGAAGTATTACGGCAAAATGTATTCTATCATGTACAGCATATTGCGCCCGGAAACGATGCCCAATTTAAACCAATGATGTGGACTTCGAAAAAGATGGGTTTAATGTTGAGTTGATTTAAATGTATCTGAGATATACAACCTAAATTGACCAATGCTCATTTCGTGACCAAGATTGGATAAGCTCCGCAGAAACGGAACATCGCATAACATCGTTTTCAAAAGGTGCCTCAGAAAATAAGGGTTTGACCGTCCGCCGAAAGTTCCTGTATGCGTTTGTATTAGGAGACGAAAATATGACAATCAGCTTACCGTTGTAAGCTTGGGGCAATTAATCTCAAGTGGAGAGACAATTTACTGTTGCCGCCATATTTGGATATTTTCGAGTGCTTTCGATGAAAATTCAACTCCGCTTAGCTCTACCTCAGCTGAAATACCCACTGGAAAGTTAGAGGAAATTATTTCCGGTCTTCTTCACTGCACTGTTTGGCGTGCACAGCCCCAAGAGTTCAGAGGTTTGCAAAAAAACAAAGACAAATTAATTACCTTTTCGGTGTTTTGCCATTTCCCAGACGCGCGTGTTTTTTGAAAGCGAGATTGCATTGCTTGGTATGGAGACCGCAGTGTGTGTGATCCAGGATAAATACTGATATAGCATCTCAAGGAATTTTCGAAAAAGATCACCACTTCCCAGCACAAAACATCTTTTAGATAATCTCACTGTGGTTACGTGCCATCATTTTTCAATGAACGAAAATGAAGTAGAAGTCTTCCTTACGGGCGTGATTATCACTTGGGGCAGCGAATCATTTATCTTTATGGCTAATGTTTTCTTGAGTTCAAAGCTGCATTTTGATCAGTGCAAGTACACGGCAAAGTCATCGTCCATAAGGACAAGAACCGCTTGGTGCATGTTGGTACTTTCACTTCCGGAAATAAATAATGAAATATGCTGCTGTTTTAACGAAGTTGAAATTGGTGTGAGCTTCTAACACCTTGTGAGAAACCCGACAAAAAAGGAACCCCGGCGTTCCGTAAATAAAAATAAATGAACAGCATACTGAAACTGCAGGCTGATTGCTAATTGCTGATTGTAGTACGCTTATTCTTGAATGAAGGTTGAAGAAAACACTTTATTTCCCTTGGGAATCAGCTGTGTTCTTTTTTTGCTCTCATCTCTCGTGGGAAAAGTTTGTTCTCTGAAGCAGGTTTCTAAATGGCTTTTAGATGGGCTCTAGACGCGCTTGTTCCCAAGACCGTATCTGTTTTGCATCGACTTTGCACGGATGTTGACGTACGTCACCTGTAATCAGACTAGAAAGTCTTCGTACATTTCCAGCAGAGTAGCTGTTTAGTCCTATTTGAGGGGTTCCACCTGAAGGGGAGAAATTTCCGTAGAGAATCATGATGACCGTTGTACATCTGTGTGCAAATAAAGCTTACTTTAAGTCAAAAATCAATCTTCGACGTACAGTTTTTGCTCACAGCTTTTAGCCAATTTTCGCACATTAAGGTCTGATCGTATCCATAGTTAATAAAGTAGAAAAGTGGGCCTCTGCAACAATCGAGCTGCACATCTGGATATTCAAATTTGGGTCGCTAACTGGTAAAGCGACAAAGGAGACATGGAATTACCAGTTACGATGTTAAATATAAAACCTGAAAGACACGAAAGTCTCTGATAAGATCGAATGTATATGAAAGGAGGAAGTCTGAGAGTTAGCTCTCCATCTGTATTTGATTCTACAGGTTTCATTTTGCTTGTATATCAAAATGAACAATTCGAAATACTTTTAAAATAAGTGTAAGGCCTGTTCGGCGGATTTTCTTAATTTAATTGATCCAAAGTGATAAATTCGCGGCCTCGGTGAAAAGCAAACCTTCACAGCAGTTAAGACTTTTGTACAGCCAACGTTCCATCATTGAGCTAAGGGATTCACTGAAGCCGCGAGTTTTTCACAATTGGATCAACTGAATTAAACAAATCTGCCACCCCCTCCCAACAATTAGGTGACCCTAGTACTCATTCTGGTGTTCTGCTATTCCGTAATGGTGGATTACATACGAGCGGTAAGTTGGCCTGGAAAAACCGATCCAAGTGCGATTCAATTAACGGCTCACTGTGAGCCTCGTAGCTGAATGTTAGAGCACTTACTTCGCAAAAACCTTTCCTGTTGTGTACGTTCGACTCCCATCGAAGTCGGAAATTCTTCACAATTGGACTTATTGCATTTTTAATCAGTATTGAGTAACTAAAAATCTCTTGTTATCATGTAACACAAAAACATTAAAAACAGTAAAAGGTGTTAAACAAGAAACACCCGTCAACTAAGGACTTGTCGAGCTAAGAATTCTCTGGAGAGTTATAATTTATAGATCAGAAAAACAACAAGGTTTAGACTGTTGCATAAATTCTAGAAGTTTTTAGCACTTTTGTCAGCTCCCTCTTACCAGAGTTAAAGGGAAAATGGCGACCGCACTTGCTTCAGAAAAGTCATCGTTAAGCGATGTGAAATAAAGAAAAATTAAGTGGCTCTGCATTATAAAAGTCTTTTTCCGTAAAATGAACTGCACAAAATGTACGTACCCCAATTTTAGAGATGGTTTCGCGATAAATTCCAAAGTGCTCTGCCATTTTTGTGTCATAAATTTACCCCTTACCCAAATTCCAGCCGTCATTCTCCTAACGTTAACCTTAACCCCAAACACGAACCTCAATGTTGGTCCTAATTCTCTTGGAAGTAAGCAAATTTACACGCCTAATTCGGGATGAAAGGAATCATAGCCTTAACCTACCTTGAGCTGTTCTGTGAACGAGTGGAATCTGAATTGAATACCATTTTTGGGAAAGGGTATTGTTAAGATTATAATGTATTATATAAAGGAGGGGACATAATAGAAAATGAATTTGGCCAGAATGAAATGTGATGTTCCCGTGCGCAAAACAGTGTCCACAATGCACATGGCGTCAGCCGTACGTATGCAAAGGCAGCTTAAAGCCATTTGACACACTTCATCAGCTAACTGTTTTTGTATTAACTGTGAACATACGAGTTGGTGACCTATGATAAAAACAGAGAACACAAATTGACTGTTCGTCGATTCGACTTGCTATCAGTTGTTTTTGCGAGCACTCTTTAATGCAGCCTCCCCTTCAACTGTAACGGCACCGAAGTGATCGCTATGGCAAACATGACACAAGCACGAGACCTTCTCGAGACCGTATTGATGGTCAGCTCAGGCACCTGCACTTACAGTGCCTGTCCAGATTGTCCCCTCCTACGGATGTCTGCATTTAGAAGTGTACTTCATATTCTTCAGGATGCTTTTATGCCCATATTTGCAGGGTTGATGAGCACAACGTTAATATTCCGACTTGTTTCCTTTTTTATTCGCATATAGCGGAAGAGCATCCACCGATCAGGCAACGGAACAATGTAATCTAATTTCGAGGTACGACACGATAATCATGTCTTGTATACATATAGACGCAGAGGAAAGAGTACTGACAGAAAGAAGACTTTGGAGTTGTCACTGCCTTCTTATTAACCATCGCCGTCCAGTCATAGTAAACCGTAGGTTTTCAAAACCTGAATTCTTTGTTCATTGAGTGTTATACAGGCTGACGCTCTGTCATTTAACCACGAGCCCTTTAGCTTCGGTTGCGATCTGGAATATTACCTATAGTGGAAGTGTGTTTATCAGTTGACTAGCGGGTAAATGTCATCCTGTTTTACCTTGTTGCTTTATCTAGAGTCCTTTCAGACAGTTACGCAGCAACTTGTAAGACCAGTTGGTTACTGCTAACAGGTCCGAAATAGTCATTCAATTCATCCTTGTATTTATCGGTACTCCTTGTTGATGGAATCGCAGGAGGATAGTTGGAGATGATTTCGGTACTGTTTAGAAAAAAGTCAATGGCTTTTACTTTTGCATCTCTACTTGAAAATTCCCTGCTTCATTTATGGACATATGAACTGCATGTATGGACGGTGAAACGCTAACTCCAGACGTTATTTTGTGTCGGGATACCTGGAGGTGTTCAATGCAGGAATCGGGATCGGGATATAACATGTCAGTAATGGTTTGCTTCAAGTACCTGCGATGTTTGTGAAATGGTTTCTTTCAGTCCCCTCTATTGCGTCAAACCAGAGACCTTTCCCTCAGAAAATAAAGTTTTCCCGTTTGCGATCCGCGTGGCGTTTTCATCGTCAATTTCGACGATTTCCAATAGAGCTTCAGCGAGCTGAAAGTTAGCGTTGTGACTCGCGCTGGACTTTAACGAAAGAAGACTTGCGCAGAATCTACCTCACTCTCTCCACACACTCTCCCATTCGTAACCGGTTTCAAGACAAAAAGTCAAGAAGACCGGTGGGTGAGGTGCACCTGGCTGGCACAGCCAAGGCCGTCCTCTGCGTGCCAACGCACTCAAACTCCAACACACCCACAGTAGTAATGTCCGCATACGTGCACACACATACTAGTGGAACCGGCAACAGCAACAGCCCCAGCATAGAAACCTACGCACACAAAGGGTTTCCGCCACCATTTCTTGGCTCCGCATCCTTCCAGGACGGCGTGAGCAGCATTTACACATAAATAAACACGCGGCATTGGCTGCCCTTCCAGTTCGCGCCACAACAACCCCTGGCTAGCATCCCAGCTACGTGGGAGTGCCATAAAGGCCACATTACGAAGGAGCCATTGCAGACTGGCTTCCCAGTCCATCAGTCAGCCCCTCCAGACAACAAGACACACACTGGACTGACTGAACTGTCCGAGTTATCTAGTCAGTAAGTTACTCTCCACGTCACGGCTTTTAGCACACCGTGATAGCTTCAAGTGCATCAGCTTGTTTTTAGTGAGGAAATAAATGCGCTGAGTGTCGAACTCATTCTCTCCCCCACCGCCTAGCTAATCGGTCGCCTGATGTTGGATGGGTGCAGTGACTGACGGGTCGAAGAGCCCACCATCGCGCGCCGCAGCATGACCTGCCTTCCCACGCACACCAGGATTTGCACAACCAGGGGTTTAGAAGGAGTTGTCGCCGTCTGACTTCCTGTCTGCTGTTTAGCTACTACAAACAAAAACACTGGGCTGATGTGTCTGGTGAGCGTCAGATGGCAGTGCGTTGTAAGGCAGGTAAAGTAGGTTGCGTAATAGAAAACGAGAAGGCAACTTACCTTTCGGTGGAGGTCCCTTTTGGCATGCTAACAGTTTTCGGTGGAGGTGCATTTGTTGATGCCAAAAAGCTCAACTGAAAGTGCGACTGTTAGAATTAGGACCTTGCCTGGCCGTACAACTAATTCTAACGTCAATATGACCAATAGTATTGCAAATAACACGACTGATACTGCTTAGGCGTTAGAAATACGGTACTGCTGATATCCACGTAAGCATGCTAATGCAAATATCGTTCAACCATATCTAATATACACTTAAGTAGCATTTCTGAAATGTGTCTACCTCGCGGACACAGGCTTATATTTGAGACGAAAATGAATTGATTCGTTCAGCAATCTGCCCCGATTATCTGTTTTTTACTGGACAATCGCGATCATTACGCATTATTTTGTAGTCCAGAAGTTGACAGCAGCGCTAGCGAGTGGCTACTTGAGCTGAATCTTAGTGGATCGGAGGAATACAACCTACAGATGTAGCCGCAGATCGCATAACAATAAACTACAGCCTTCCATCTAGGGTGATTCATTTCAACGTGCGCCTTTCGGTATTCGGGCCACCTAATTTGTCAGTTCTCGGGGCAGTTGAAAGAAGGTGTGAATTCTTCATAGAGCTTTTAATTACTTGAGAAGTCAGTTTGGCAAACACATGTAGGAGAAATAAGAAATGTACAGCTAGACGGGGTTAATAAGTGTTGTCTGATTACAATTAATCGTTTACACATCGCTCGCATGGCGAGGTCGGTGTGTAGAGGCTGTTGTGTTGGGGGATAGAGGGAGCCGGAAAAGGGGAATTGGGTTATGTTGTGGGCGTTGATCAGAGGTCAGATATATGGAAGGATAATTGCTGTTATTTACACGAAGCGAACAATTGTTACTATGGATGGGAACAAAATGCAATTGCCACCTGGCGTTGGGGTCGACCATGGATGTGCAAGGGCGTCTGTCGGCGTCTTCTGACCACACAGCATTGGATTCGCTAGCCGTATAGCCTAGCGAACCTAGATCGATCTCAATTTCTTTTCGCGCACATCTTGTCAATACGACCCATCGAGTGATACTAACGAAGCTTTTCTGGCTGTCTAACAGACACCAGTTAACTTTTTCAAGGGCGTACGCCGAAGGATGCTTGCAACAGCCAAAGCAGCGGTTATACGGCTAGCGAATTCAGCGCTATATTGTCACAAGAGGCTGACAGGAGCGCTTGCTTTTCCGTGGCCGATCCCGATGCCAGGTGGCGATCGCATTTCGCCCCCACCCATGGTGATAGTCGTTCGCTTCGTGCAAATAGCACCAATTATCCCTCCATATATTTGACCTCTGATCAACGCCCAAACACTAACCCGATTCCCAACCATCCCCCTCCCCCTATCCCATCAAACGAGCCTCTATACACTGACCTCGCCATGCGGGCGACGTGTAGAAGATTAATTGTAATGAGACTACACTTATTAACCCTGTCCAATTGCACCGTTGTCATTACCTCTGCAAATGATTGGCCTGATGATTATTTGCTGAAAGCATATTTTTTGCCAACTTGACTTTTCACATTTAGCGTGGGAATATTTGCAGACCTTTTAATCACTGTGGAAGGAAGTTGTCACTGAGGATGTAGGTGCTGCTGATTGTGACGAAATGTGCTCGTGCAATACCAGTCTACTGGTCAGCGAGACTTTCAACGTTTCCTTGTTCGACTGCGACGTCTCTTCTCCTTGCTTCTAATAAATATGCATTCCACACGCGTATAATTCAGTTATGATTGCTCGACTTGTTGGCTCCCACCAGGAGCAGAGCTGCTTTTGCTTACGTCTTTTTTGCCCTGCCTCGGGAGGTTCATTCCAGAAGACTGCACATTCAAAGCCTTTTCATTTAGACAACCCTCGCATTTGGTGTTCGATGCAAATATACGAGAACTTTCAAATGGAATTGAAGCTCTGCTTGCATTGAAGACATTGTTCTTACAAATGAAGTTTCAAAAGCCTTTCCATCACCACAAAAATATGCATCAATAATTTAGGGGAAAACTCTCCCAAACAAAACACAGAGCAGAGCGTGAACCTATTTCTGCTACTCATGTCTCTGATGACGAATCCGTGATGGATATCGAAACGTCAGGCGAATAAACATATTGTCCTAACAATCGAGTCTTCTCCTCAGAACACAGAGCTTCGTTCTTTAGACACGCAAGTCACACCAAGCGATAAAGCGATCTATTTTTGGTTCCCGCTTTTAAATGACAGCCAGCCTTCCTGAAATTCAGTGGGGATCACAATTGTTTCTCATTTTCTAACTGATCATTTGCCCTCACCCTTTTTCAAATAAAAGCTGCTGTTTTGACATCTCTTCTTATATCGTTCATCCTCCATAGGCCATCTCAAATTCTACTACACTTTCTTGCTACACTTTCGCACTGAATTTGTGAAAACTGAAAAAACAGTAGTTCTCTAAAAGGCTTATAGTATGAACTTTGCGGTCCGTCAATCAAATCACACCTGACTTAAATAGATCACTGGTTCATGGAAGGATGAGAAAAGTGCCGCTGATACTGAGGCCTGAAGCAAAATTTTTCTCTATAATTAATTGCAAGAGCTTATACTATACCAATATGTTAAATACCTTTGGTTAAAAGATTGATCACCAAAAGTCCATTCGAACTGTTGGCAGTCTGCACCCACTCCTTAAATCACCGATCATTATGACATCTATTGATTAGCTCCTCAGACGAAGGTCCGTGAGGACTGCAAAAAACCGAGGCTAAAACGGCTTTGGGTGGGTACGAAAACTACGGTAACCTTACCTGCTATCACCAAGGATTCTAACGATGATATATTGGCCTTATCTATGGCACGGGGAACCCGCCTCACCGGCAGCATAGATCCTTCGAAACTCCACAAAAGGTACTTGCGATTTACGGTGTCCAAATCAGAGCATGACATTAAACTATTTTACATTATGAACGAATATTGCTTCAGGACTTGTCTCCATTTCCTATCATATTTTTACGTATTAGCTACGCTGTGAGAAGCATACAAAGAATTCCACCATGTTTTTAGGATACCAGAAATGACTCGCCTTTTCAGAGGATTATCAAGCAGCCGTGGAGAATGCGGACAAAAGTCTTGTCGACAATAATAATATACAGAGCCAGCGCGCTGAGAAATACCGATTTGCCCGTTTTCCTTTACACATTTCGAAGTAGACACTACTGTCATTCTTGAAAGTTTTTGTAATTTGTTCATTTCTTTAGGTATCCAGAAAAGCCATGTGTTCTTGATAAATAGTTGGGTAGCAACATTTTTGCATGCATCATCTTTACCGCCCTCATCGTCTGTGCGCGTTTTGACTAAGTAACAGCCACTTAATTGAGTGGCTTATTGATGTTACGAAGGTCTGAGCTGAATTGTGCGCTGTAGTACAATTGGCAAATTTCCCAGGGGTTCAGCTTGTCGGAATTGGGTTTGATGACGAAAAAAGGGGGCTTATGCTGCGTGAACCCTGTGAATTCCCTGCCCTCAAGGAAATCCTTGATGCATTTCACGGCGCGTTATACTGCAGGAACCTTTAGTATAGAAATAGTGCAGCGCGAGTCAGCCATCTCATAACCTTCGGCAAAAGAAGGCTGAGGACCGTGTATGACTGTTTGAGTGTCGCTGAAGAACCGCACCAACGGCAACAATGCTGGCGTAACCATGAGGGAGGTGGGAGAACCAGGAGGCAGAAAGCAGCAGGAAAGTGGTCTGGACTAGAGCAGCCCTGGCCTTATTGAAAACAGCGAGGTCGTATGCCGATAGCTCGAACGAGCGTTTGGGTCCGAGCTCACGTTCTAAAGCAGCCGAATGGTCTCGTCGCAGTTAAGAAAGACAGGGTGATAGAAATTTACCAGACTCAAAAAAACTGTTGCAGCTGGCGCATGAAGAAGGAAGCGGAACTTCACGGATGGCCGTAACCTTGAATGGATGCTGCAGACTTTGACCATTTGATTGATAAGCTTGAGCAAGAATACGCCGAAGACACAATTGACGGGTTGAGGACTACGCCAACTTGTTGAAGGCTGTTAAACACCGTTGCAAGATAATCCATATTTTCTACGGTGGTGGAAATGACTACCCAGAACATCGTGGATAAAGGCGTAGAGAAAAGCCAGGCCTCATTCTGTCTAAAAACCTCTGGAATATTTGGGAAGCATTTTGGTACAGGAACTGAAAGTGGTCGTCTCGGAAAAGTATCCCCTGGCTTTTAAAATCTTGTGGGAGGCACATTTCAGGCCGATCTTTGAAAAAACAGACTTACCGAATAAGGTGCTGGCAAGATCCTGACGATATGGAACAGGGTAACGGTTCGGGATAGTGCCACTGTACAAACTACAATGTTCACCACAAAGATGCCAGTCACTAGTGATGGCCTTCCAAAATATGTCAAAAATCGAAACTTAAGGATGTTCAGATTGACGAATTATGTCCATCTGAAACATTTACTCAAAATCGGCCTTGGCGGCTGCACAACCTTGACCTTGATACTCTGGGAAACGTTAACAAAATCCTGGTTCTATACGGGTTACTGTTCAATATCCTCGATATAATTTTAGATGAGGAATTGTAAGCAATCCCTTTTCTGCAATTTGAGCATCTTTAGCGCAGTCATCAGTATGGTTACTTTGAAGACTTTCGAGCGACGAGACGAAGTTTCAATTTTATTTTGAAAAAAAGTTGGAAAGACTAGACAATCCATGGACGTTACTTTTCGTTTCCTTCTCTTCTGTTATTTTAATTTGAAGAGCGCATAAGCAATAGGAAGCCTGGGTCGACTTCTACACAGCTGAAATTTGTACGTGGCTTTCGTTTTCCATGAATGCCACCAAATTATGCTTTTCTATAATAATCAAAGTCATTTAACAAAGGCTGCTTAACAAACTCTAGACCCCAGCAATTTTATTTTCTGTCGTATGCCCATCCCCTGCAATTTACGCCACCACTAAGTCTCCTACTTTATATGAATGTCTCTTTGGGGAACCTGAAGTTCAGGAATACGCTAAGTATAGTTACTCTCAGCGCAAAGTCAGTTGTGAAAAAGAGAATTCTCTAATTTCAAACTCAACGCCAGTTTTGGTTAATTTAAGTTTATATCGACAACAACCTGCTGAAAAACGTGTTTAATATTGCTTTCTTCACACTAGAACAGTTTTTGCACATCCCCTGTTTCAAATTAAAAAATTCCAATTTTTGGGGATGTATGCTGCATTTTGGTCACACCCCATCATAAAAAAATCTGTACGTGGTTGTGTTATTCCGGTGATAAAAGCCAGCTTTGTGAAAATATTTAGATAGCTACGGACTCAATTTGAAGTCCGAAAAATCGCAGTTGAATTTAATCTATCAGAATTGCAAATACATTTCTGCCAAATTTTCAGAAATGTTTGGATACCGCTTACTTTTCAAATTTGTCTCAATTGGTCAGTTCAGCAAATAGAAACGATAGTATATTAGATTGCAATTGCACTAGTAACATGTACGTGTGACTTATGAATTTCCATCAAAAGCTCTTTTACTAGTGATCACTAATTAATTCAGTGTTCTTTTCTACTCCCTCTTTAAAGCCATAGGCAAAACGTGGCTGCCCAACATTGGCCACGTGAACAAGGGCTTAGTAAATTTATTAAAAAACTGTCTATATTGGCTTAAGAGTTTTCTAACTAATGATGCAATTTCTTTCCAAAGTCCAACAGCAAGTCTAACTGATTTAATTCCATGAAATAGGTTTTAATCAAATGCCGTTTTGCCCTTTCTCCCACACTTTCACAACCGAATTAAAAAAAATTAAGAACTTATTTTAATGACTCGCTACTAAGCTCTTTGTCGGTTCACTGAAGGTTCGTGCAATTACTTGATTTAGATTTTAAAAGAAGCATGCGTGAGATATGCATAGGGAGTCTATAGTTATTAGTTATACTATTTCTTTTGGATTGGCTGTGCGAGGAATCCGCACTTTACTGAAAGTTTTTTTCAAAAACTTAGCAGGAGATAATTGTATGAATGCCATAATATTTTAAGATATCACAAAGTGGACCAAATTTAAAAACTGCAATGATAGTCGAAATTTTCCAATAATTAGTGAAGCAACCATTCTCGAGAAATACTGAAAATAATTTTTTAGTTAATGCAGAATACGTCCTAGTTGTTTACTAAGGGAGTTTGGAGTGTTATCTGATTCAACTGATTACGAAGTGTTAGGTCAATTTAGCTGTATCTGACAATTTGTAGGAAATATCTAATGTTTATGAGAAATGAATCAGGCAAAGAGGAAATTGAGGTATCTGGGTTGGTTTTAAGGGTGCTATGATTGGCAAAAAAGCAATGTAACAATAATGCTTTGCACAGATCCTCTTCAACAAAGTTATTGCTACAGTCAAGTAAGGTCGGAATGACTTTTTGAAACTTAATGGACGAACTGAGATGAAAGAATTGAATGTGAGCCCATTGCAAGCATCAAAAGGGAAACAAGGATGAGACTTTAAACGTCGTTAGTGATATCACCTTGACAAGAAAGCATTATGAATATTTTATTCATGCTGAGGATCTCAAGTGAACATATTCTTTCTCAAACTCTATCGTCTAACGATGACTCAGAAAATCCATGCAGACTTGCATACACTTTTCATGGGAAGCTCAAGCTGACTACTGGTATTCTCACTTCTTAACTTCAGACTTTATTGAAGGTTTATGCTTCTACTTTTCGAATATTTCTGCCAATTCTTTGGTTTAATTAATGAATCTAGCCGTACTTAAATGCAAAATTTCCACATTAATTTTACTAGAAAACTCTTACATGTGAAACGTAAAAATACCTCCTATTCAAATAGTTTGTTTACCCGAAATTTCTATGAGTTCACAGATTTTAAGTTGACATCTATCTCTTTTTCAACTTTACTAAAAATGCGAAGCTCTCCTTATATAAGACCTTACCTTCGTCCATACAATTTGCATAACTTCTCCCTGCCTCCGTCCTATGCATCCATATATAGGGTTCTTTAAAATTATTTTCAAATATTATTTGCTTGTCGAATAGGCTCTCATTCATCGCAAACCTTATTCGATTAACCTTATCTTTTTTCATCCTTCCGAGTAGCTCTTAATCCGAAAAAGGGCAATTGGGAATGTAAGAAGGCGTCTCTAAAATACCTTTGCATGCAGCGTGTTCCCATGAACGCTTCACTCAAATCATCGGAATTATATTGTTGCGCACTCGTTAAACCGCTGTCATTTCGTCTGCTGCTGACCAAACTAAGGATTATACATTAAATGCTAAAATGTTGAGGCTTCACTTCTATTGCCGATTTTTTCCGAGTCCTTGTGCGAGCTAGTACCCCTGAGCACACCGTATTATGCTTTCTCTCTCAATTTTTGGACTGAAATAACAGTATCGTACTGCGCTCAGAACCAATCAAACATGATCCTTTGGTCTCAGAAATCGTCTCCTCTTCTTCCTCATCTGGGGATGATGTAAGGAATGATCCTTCATATCTACTTGCCACGTGGTTTTTTTTCCCGCAGTTTTTCAAAATTTAGGCACTTTGGGCTCTGCCGATATCTTCATCGTAAGAGTTTTATAACTGATGTTTTATTAATTGACCACTATTTTCAGAAGATTAGCATGCCATGTTTTAAAATGAACAATCGTTGATGGGCGTGAAATACTAGTACCACTACTTCGGAATTCTGCTGTATATCAAGCCAATCAGTGAGCACAATTGTGCAAATATTAGAAGCACTCTGTTCAAAGAAGAGATTAGACTTCAGCCTGGTAACAGACCTGGTTATCCAATGAAGTTGTATACTATATTTTTTGAAAGTTGGATGTGCTGAGCATCTTCTCCATCATGCTGATCAAAGCATGGAATACTGGCCTTCAGATATTGTTGTATGTCCATTGAAGAAAGGCTTTAAAAGAAAACTTTTTAGATCTAAATTCTCAAATAATACCGAGGCTAAGAGAATAAAATCACCATTGAAAGTAGTTTTCAACTACTCAAAATAATATGCTCTTCTTTAAACTACTTAACCCACATATCTCTTTGTACACTGCTCCCAGTGTTACATTGTATAAAGAGAAGTCAAAGTTTCACGCCTATTTTTCACACTATCCTAAACTAATTTGAATGTCCCTTGTCACTTCACCCTTGCTTTATTCATCAGGTGGCTGGTAGAGTTCATGTTCCTAGCTCCAGGTTCCAGGTTCAATACCATTAAGCAAAGAAGGTATCCGGTTACTGTGGCGTTCTCTGAACTTATACATGCCGAATACTTGCGTTGTACAACTTATGTTTTTTTAAGAACTGCGTTTAGCATGAACGCATAATTTAAGCATGGAAGTAATCCGATCTCGCTGAAGATCCATAATAAGCTGCTAAATTATACTATTCTCCAAAATATTGATCAAAGGTGACGTACATATAAGTTGTGTCGATGTATAAAATCCAGTTTTCTCGAACATTGTATGCATTTCCGTTGGCTGTTTTTATTGTACTCTATTGTTACACTTAACGAATACTCAAATTTTCCCAAACGCAATTGTTTCGAATTTTTCTGCAACAATTATCACAGTCACATATAAAAAATCTGATGAAGAACATTTTCTATTGTCTGAATGGTTATATTTATTAATTATGGCCTCTCGATTCATGCATAATAAAACAGTCACCATTTTTATTGCTAACGCGGTACCATGATTGGTCAATCGCTGCTTTACTTGACCGTTGAATATCCCCGCACATCGGATTTGAAATGGACTGAGACTAAGGGCTTAATAGTAACCGCTATATGTTTAAGTTTTGTTAAAAGAATGTAGGCAAATGCTGGCAAACCTAACGTCGCAAAGAAGAACTTTGGAATACATGTGCGCTATAGAATCGAATTCAATGAGCAAGTCAATATCTGGTAATTGCTAATATATGTGGATGCATGCGTTGTTTGGCCAAAATTGTTATCGCATGAAAATACATTAGTGAACTACATGGGGCCACCTTATGAGGCATTTACGAAAAAATTACAAAATACTGTTACTGAAGCGTATACAGTAATATATTTTAGAATGTGTAACTTTCATAATGATACAAAGTCTGTTCGTTTCTGATGACTTGTTGGTCCGCAATCTTATATTTTTGAAGCTTCATTTGATAAATGGACATGGATAAAGACATGACAATATTGGTAGGCAGAGTATTCTATACTTGAATCCCTTAATTAATTCTGATATGGACTAAAATCTCCTCTTATCCTGTCCGATTCAGGTCGCAGGTAATTTTGAGCGGGTTGTCTTCCCAAGCTAGGGACACTGACCAGCTCAACGAATTAAGCAGACACGACACAACAATTCTCATCTGGCAGCGTGCCAAACGATTGCGTGAGGTCATGAAGCTGTTTTCTATAAATCAAAGGAAAAGGTTAACATTGGGCAGCCGTGGTTCCTAAAGCAGGTAACATTGGCTCTGAAAGAGCTCGGCTGCAATTCGCTCGACTTCCTCAGGGCTGCTTAAGCGTTGAACAGTCCACGATTGCCACTTTCAGCTGACAAACTGGGCAACAGTACCTCATATAAGCCCACTCATATACCCCTAGTCCCAGCATTTTTTCCTGCAAAAACTGTGGTTATAGAATTTTGTGGGGTAGAGTAATAGGATAGGCAGGGAAATAAATTTTTAGGAGTAAGCATAAAGTGAAAAAATATCGTCAAAGTTGCTTCCCGAGGCCGCTAGAAGCAGGTTGTTCCTTATATAAATAAAAGGTGTGCGCGGCACTTCGCGCCGCGGACTATACTAATCTAAGTTCAGAATGGTAATTTGGACCACAGTTAAGTTGAAGTAGACGACCTCCTATCCACCATTCCAATATTTGGGGAAATTCAAAAAACCTAAAATCTGATAATCGGTTTTTTCGCAATAAGTTAACTGATAATACAGATAAGGAAAATCTGCAGATATAAATCAATAAACACTTCTGAATACAGTAAAATAAAAATGCATTTAGCATTTATTAAAATATATTACACTGCGTGTCCTAATTCCCCGCCAGTAAAACTCGATAACCACCGTTTTCGTAGGAAAAAATGCAGGTTGTAGGGATAAATGTGTGGGGCTGCATAAGCTACTGTTGCCACAACCTCTAATCGTTGTCGCATGAATATTTCGAAGACCACGCCGAAGCTCAAATAATCAAAAAACGCACTTGCATAGATAAAAGCCCGAGATTGCGGATGTGGCCACTTTCAAGCAGTGGAAATTGAGCCTCAGTGAGGGCCTGATGCATGACCCTATATACATCTGAGCCGCTACTTCTGAAAACTGTATGTCATTCAGATAGTACATAATGCAGTACAAAGTACCGGTTTTCTCGATGCACACAATGTAACATCGAATTGCAAGAGCCATTGGGTCAACCATCGCGCAAGTCGATGCAAGTATGGGCTGGAAATTTGCTTCATTGTCTTTGACAGCAAATAATGTGTTTTGGTTGAATAATTAGCACAAGTGAGGAAATTTGCTTTTAAGGCATTTTGCTTGCTCACTCTACCGACATTTTCGTAATTTTGGACTGTTCACGAGCTCCAGCCTCTTATGTGGTATTGCCAGTGTGGCCTTATAACGGTTAATAAAAATTCCAAAAAGAGGTCTCTCTCTCCACAAATTGTTCAACAGAGGCCTGCTCCAGGAACAGTTTTAAGGTGTTTTTCATTAACAAACCGAGGCTTTCTTTGGTTTCAGCGGCGGCAAAGTAGCTTCTTATCTATGCGGGTTGGGCTTCATTGTTTTGCTAAAATATGCTTAACTGGCCAAGGTTAAACGTACAAACCAAATGTCCGACGATTTATATGGGTTAATTTTTATTCTATCTTCGTCGCCAGGAGGATTGAGTTCAAACTTTGAAATTCTTTAGAAAATACTGCTGTTTCGCAATTAGAATGTTCTCCGCCTAAAAAAGAAATAGAATTATTGCCAGTGTTGGAACTCGAAGAACTGCAGTATTGCCTAGATCAGGCTTTTATTGATCGTAAATTCTGCGCATAACTGATACCAACCTTTAAGGAGGTTTTTGATCCATTTCCCAAAGGCATGTATTTGTAGTATTCATTGGGGCTTCTTCTGGAGACTCTGATGGGGCATAGTTTCAGCGGACCGTGATGTGGACCGTGTGTCTAATTCTGAGATTTCGAATCCATATGTGGAGTCTAGTTTGGTACTTTAATGCTAGGCTAATAGCATTTGGGAACTGTAGCAATAAGTTCTCCGTCATCTTCCGAATACATTCACAACCAATGTGCTGTAAACGCATGGATCTGTAATTTTTTCTTCGATGCACGGCCAGTGGAATAACATGTGCCAGCTACCAAGAAACCAGACCGTTTCCACTTTGAACGGAACGCTCAAGGAACCTTGATAGCGTTACAGAAATTTCACTGCTAACCTACCTGACAAGCTTGCAGGACAGCTGGTCTGTTTCTAGGGACTTGAAGCCTTCAAGTCCTTTTACTGTCCTCGGATAAGATCTGTGGCGGTCAGTTTGCACGCTTTCCGTCTGGTCAACTTTTCTTCTTGTCAGCCTTACGTGCCTGATGGAGGAATTCTGCTTGCGTTATCCCCAACGGATCCACCTCCTTATTTCTCCCCGTCCGCCACACGCTTCTGGTTGATTTTATGCTGGAGCCACCCGAGTCTTGGCACCGACTGGTCAAACGTGTCACTTCGCTGACTCACAGTAGAAGGAAAAGAGACCATGATGAACAATGACCGACACTGTAGGCCCAAAGAGCCAGCTAGCGGCAACTTCTTGCTGAACTCTTTGTCAATTACTATGCTCAGTAAAACCTTTACAAGCTAATCGGTCTTTTCTAACCTCTGAATTGGGAAACCTTCCTATTGTCCGCCTCACAATTCCAAAATAAGTGACTCCGAAGGAACGCATGCCCTCCTCCTCCAATTCTACGATATTGTCGGGTTCTGACCATGGACAGCTTTCTACTAGGAGCTCAGCATATTTTTGTGTCTGCTTCTGACTTTCTTAGTGCCATACTATTCACTAAAATGATCGAAATGGTAAAAGAGAGGCATGGCTTGGTCAGGCTGCCACTAGCCGCACTCTTCTTTAAACTGGCGCACTATTTGATCATAAGCATTAGCATCAGTGATTTTTGTCTCGGGCATTCGTTATTTTCAATTATGATGTTTCATTTTACGCTGCATCCTTGAATGTTACCCGAAGAACTAGTCAAAGGAAAGTGAAAGTCAAAGGAATCCTTTTTCCCAGAAGCAGTCTTTCAGAAGTATTTTATTTTAAATTTTTAATGAATACATCTCGCAAATCATACTTAAATCGCGAGGCCGAGTAGAAAATGTTAATCCATACTGTAGCAACTTTGAAGCTAAGCGCCATCCGTCGTTAACAGAAATCACAGGTTAATTTGAATTAAATGCTTGGATCAGTATGCTTAAGATTATGCACTTCCAATATCATAATTGAATCTTATTCATATAAAGAAGTCCAGGATTGGTTTAAAGCAGCCTTAGTTGGAGGCTTGCTCACACTCAAGTACAACAAAAATTTATGGTTTTGCAATTTTTCCGTTTTTCTTAAGAAGAGCGAAGTAGTAAAGAAAAGTAGTAGTATTAGTAGTAGTAGTAGTAGTAGTAGTAGTAATTTTATACAGAGTCCGTACTTCATTTAACAAGCTGATCTTTATACTTCACGAAATGTTTCTTTCCTTCAGTCCTAGTTAAGGAGCTGGGTTCCTGAAGGAATAACATGCACAGGCTACTAATACCCCGCACGGCCAACACGGTCGTTAACTTCCACTAGCTGCAGAGGAGAAGTAAGACTCACCTACATGTTGCGTGGAACGACTGAATATGCAGGTATGGTTTTGTAACCATGCTTGCCATATTCTGAGTAATTAGTTCCATTTTTGCCCTAGACTAAATAGAAGGATAATTGTTTTATCTTCTAAAACATTAGTTGAGCTTATCACACGCCGTCTACCGACAGCTACTATGCTCTTACATATAACTGAAATGCCAATCTATCTGTCTTTTTCGATTTATCAAATTCAGAGCAGGAGAACTGTCGATCAAAATTAAAATGTCGCATAAGGACGATAGTTGAAGGCCCATCAGAGAAAACAATAGCTATCGCTGCATACACCATACGCTGCCAGTTTATATGAAGTGGTCCTGTCTGTCCGACACGTTCCTTACTCTTAACGCCACAGACAAGGTCGCTCAGAGCTTAGGACCTCGCGCGCACGCAACTTTCACGCGTGCCTCGAGGCATACGCAACTGGACGGGCGACCGCCACGGCTGCCAGATGCAACCGACGTGCACCCAAACACACGCATCAAGTTTCCCCAATTCTGGGCTCAGCCAACAGTGGCTTGACCTCAATCCATCCAATGAGATTCCCGCTTAAATAGACTGACCTCTTTTAGTAGGTTGGCCCCAATCCGTCGGACAAAGACAACAATGTCGTTTCTTTTTCATGGAAAGGCATCCTTTGGGAAATGAGTAAGTTAATTGAGTAAATTTTCGACACTGGATCCCTAGTTCGTCGTCAGACTTGAGAGAAATTTGCAAACAACAGTT
>JAYGXS010000002.1:69527472-69624381 GCA_036362985.1 Ligula intestinalis | reverse complement strand
TGCTAACTGTTGTTTGCAAATTTCTCTCAAGTCTGACGACAAACTGGGGATCCAGTGTCGAAAATTTACTCAATTAACTTACTCATTCCCCAAAGGATGCCTTTCCATGAAAATAAATTTCTTAAGATGCCTGCCTTTCAGTTTATACGAAATGTCGTGTCTGCCTTCAAGCCTCACTCCGGAACCAACCCGAATAGGGAACGGACACACTTGTCCGCGAATCAACAGTCTTTCCATCTATTCTCCTATCCTTCTGCAGAATACACTATTCCTAACAGTTTGGCGTTCCCATGATTTCACCTATCTCCTAAAGGACCGGGCCTGGCAGATTGTAGCTGTTAGGGTTAACCGTATTAGTCTTAACACCTTCACATATTCTACGCAACTAATTAGTTAGCTATATCTCAGCACATATGAGAAAGCCTGATAAGGTTTCTTGCGAGAATTCTATCTGATCTGACATGAAAAGGTTTATATTCGTGGTGACAGAAGTGCGAAGCCGCAAAAATTGGTTTATCTGACGTAAGCAGGGGTGTCGTATTCCACCAAAACAATTCAACTGTGAATAGTGTAGCCATATCCGTGAGAACGTCAGACACTCGGTGAACTTCGACCTGCAAAATTGATATAGTACCTTCAGAAACAGTATATTACACTAAAGGATATCGACGACTTTCTTATCTAAAAAGGAAAATGAAACTCAACTGCTGAAGTGCTCACTATGCCTAACGGTCAATGATGCGAACAAGTGCTTAAGGTTGATTTGATTGCCCACTAGGAGTATAAAAACCAACGCATTTGTTAAAAACCTAGGTGGCACTGCAGAGGAGATAAGCAGGTAAGTAACCTTAAATAAGACCCGTAAGTGTATACTTATACTAGCAGCTGAGGGTTAATTGGCGCACAGACCCCTCAATTTTTTCTAAGCTCAGCCTTAAACATGTATGTCGCAAAATGGCGTAATTTAGATTACGTCATTCATAGTATGCTCCCAATTTGGCAGGAAAAGTACCGTCATCTTCACGAATAAAACAGTCATTTGGCTAAATAGATTGCGCAATCCACCTCCAAGCACACATAACCCCCGGGACCTAATTATTTTACCATTGTAAAAGTGCGATATAAAAATTGCTAATTTTTATGGGACCGATGGCCTACGAAACTTACGTAGGATCATTCAAAACGTTTACTCAAATGAGCAGCATCTCATCCTGTTCAGGTTACCTGTGCAATGTACTTTTTACCATTTAAATAAAACCGGCGAACCTATGTTGTAAATATATCCTTTCGATATCCGTCTCTTGCTAGTATTAAACCTCTTGCCACGCTAGTGGCTTGGTTACAGTTCATAACTTACCCATGATACAGACTAAGTGATTTTTTTTCGAAAAACACGACTAACATTTTGCAAGTGCAGCCATTCGTGTATTAACAGTCGCCAATGTCTGCTGTTCTTAAGAAGAAGTTAACTGATTACTCTTATAAGTTTTGAGTAAACTTTTGTTAAGGCTTTTCTAACAAGTTGTCTTCTGCATCCACAGCCATTCAAACTAAATGTTACCATCAAGTGGAATGGCAAACCATGATTTTAGGAGATTATTTTCTGTTAAAAGAAACAGATCTGAAGATAATTACTTATCGCTCATGAAACAGGTTGATGAACACTGAAAAGTAACGCTTTTTGCCCACAAGAAAGTGCTTGGTCTGCCTCTGCACATAATCCTCTGCAAAGAGATGCCCCTTTTGTTGATAGAATATGCTTCTACATAACCCTTTTTGTGAAATGTTTTGCAGAAAACAACAGTTATATACGTTTAAGCATAGTCTGTTCACTGCGCATGCTGATACTAGTCCTGGTTTTTCCTCGAATGTTTTTTGGCACTTTTCTCACTGACTTAAGTGGTTTTAGTGTGTTCGAAAATCAATTTCAATGAAGTCCACCGTAAAAACCAACAGGTTGGTGTAGAAAATGACGAGCCTCACGAGGTAGCTAAAAGTGATAGCGGACGTAGTTGGCGCCGACCGCACTCTTCACCTCGCCCGGGGTCAAGAAGACCCAACGGGACCCGGCGTCGGCTGCTTTCTCCAATGCAAGCCAGAAACCTAGCCTAACTTAGTTTTAAGCGACAGGAGATTGTACGCGGGTACTACCGTACTACCTCCTCTCACTCACCTTCAGTAGGTATCAAGACGAGCTCAAAGATACTGAGATTGATACGGCTACTACTACTTCTTCTACTTCTGACTAGCAAGATAGTTAAGTCTTTGTAGTACTGGTACTATTTCTGACGCTAATATTAGTCAGAGGTGATGCTGATTTGGAACTAACGCTGGGGCCCATACTCCTTGAGGTTTACAAGGAGTGTTAAAACTCGGTTGAACATGGGGGGGGGCATTGTGATACATGAAGGCACAGGCTCGTGCCGCAAGAGCCACATGTGCTTGATCCTACCACGGTTCTCTTGACTTTATTTTTGCACTGGGCACAGGAGAGTGAGGAAAAAGAGAGTGTAGTAGATGCTAACCAAGTCTTCTATTACTTAAAACTAACCCACGCGTAAGTTAACGTCAATTTACACCCCAGCTCTGAAGCACACAATTGACTTCGTCTAAAGGGACGGTTGAATGGTCGTAGGTGCATAGGCTGGCGACCTTATTCTTCGTAGGTAGGACCGATTAAGGTACGTATAATCTTGAAATAGCAAGCGTTTCTCATTTGCTTTAAATGCGGCATGCAATTAATACTGCGAACTGTTTGCCTCCATTACCTTCGATTAATCCATTGGTAAGAGTAAGAATTTAGAAAGGTTATGCCAATACAATCCTTTTCTGAACTGGTTCCCTGAACTCGCTTGTTCAATTCGATCATGCAACGCTGTTAGTTAGGTTTGCTCTTTTGTCATGTGTTTGGGTATTCAGATGATAGGGCGAGTAGTATGGAGCAGTCTGTTTGTCGTAATAAAATCGTGCAATCTTGTATTGAAACAGAAAAGCCTGCTCATCACTCTCGCTTTTAGTGGTGTTTGTTATCCATCACATGTGATGGATAATAGAAAGATCGGAGTTACATTTTAGTAGGGGGCGCCGGAAGCAGTTAGGACGGTAGTAAATGCTCATGTTCTTCTACAAATTATCGGCTAATTTTGTAGGCAATTTTACTCCTACTACTACCAGTAATATTTACACTTCTATGATCTACTTGACATTTGAAGGAAAACACTGTAAGTGCTCATGAGGACGAGAATATATCTTGCAATTCCCAGACCTTTGTTACGTTTATAAATTGAGCAGATAGTCGTTGCGGCAAGGTCATCTGAATTGAGCACGATGCCGCTGTAGGATACGATATAGTCTATCCAAGAATCTGAGATAGGAGCATCCCAACGGTTACGAACTAGTAAATAAGAACAAAGTCGCTTGTGGGTAAATAAACAAGCTTGTTCAACGTGTCATTTAAAAGTTGTGTCAGTTCATGCAAGGCATCTTTAACTAATTAAAACAAAGGGTCAGTTCAGTTTCACTACAATACTCCCCCTCCTAGGAGAACGGAGTTCAGAAAAAGAAAATGTTAATGTGGGAATAATATGGGAGTGTTAAGCATATGTTACAAGTTGGTAACGGTCGGGGAAACGGACATGACGTCCGCTGCGTGTAAGGAGAGGGGGATTTGGGGTGGGGGAAAGCGCGGGGCTAGTACGTGTAAGTGGAGTCGTGGATAAAGGAGTTGGCAATGTGCCGGGTGGAGGTTGTTCGGTTGGGGCTGTCGAAGGAGAATCGGTATAAGCCGCCTTCAGACGATCGACTGAGACCACGTCAGTGCGGCCGCCCCGGGCAATCGTGAAATGCTTGTCCGTGCGAGATAGTACCTTATATGGTCCGTCGTAGGGTTGTTGTAGTGGTCGGCGAACACTATCTACACGAACAAATACAAAGGCACATGTTAGTAAGTTAGGGTCGATGTATGACTTACTTGTTGAAGTACGCGGAGGAATTGCACGCAGATGAGACATGGCTTGGCGCAGCCTTTTCACGTAATCCGTGGAATCCAAATCGGCTGAGCTTTGAGAGTGCCCGAAAAAATCGCCAGGGATCCGTAGGGTAGTACCGTAAACAAGCTCGGCAGAGGAGCACTCCAAGTCAGGCTTGAGGGCAGTACGGATGCCAAGCATGACCAAAGGTAGGTGCTCGCTCCAATGGGAAGGATTGTCGTGAGCTCGGAGCGAGGCTTTGAGTTGACGATGGAAACGTTCAACTAAGCCATTTGACGAGGGGTGGTAGGCTGTCGTTCGTATGCGGGAACATCCGAGTAAGTCGGTAAGGCCGTTAAAAAGTCTGGATTCGAACTGTTGGCCTCGATCGGTGGTAATAGTTGAGGGGACGCCATAATGTGAGATCCAGTGTTCCAAGAAGGCGTGAGCAACCGAATCTGCGGTTATATCAGTTATGGGAGTTGCAATGGGCCAACGAGTAAATCGGTCAATGGCAGTAAGTAGATAGGTGCAACCACGCGATGTTGGCAAAGGACCTACCAAATCGATGTGGACATGTGCAAAACGTGCATCGGGTGCAAGAAATGTGCCAATTGGGGCTTTGTTGTGTCGCCCGACCTTGGCCTTCTGACAAGCCAAACATGAACGGGTCCACTGGCGGATATCAGTGTTCATGCTTGGCCAAACGAAACGCTCGCTCACCAGGCGCTGGGTACTGCGGATGCCAGGATGAGCAAGATTGTGCAATGCAGTAAAAACGTCTCGTCTCATCTCGCTTGGCACTACAGGTCGGGAGGCACCGCGCGATACGTCACATAAGATTGTACCGGGGTTGGTGGATAAAGGAATAGCTTCGAGTTGAAGACTACTATGCTCAAGGCTTTCAGTGAAGGACGGCTGGTTTTGCAGTTCTGCCATACGCTCCAATTCGATAGAAGGCTGAGTGATGGCATTAATTCCAGGTCGAGAAAGACAGTCAGCAACTTGATTATAAAGGCCCTTAAGGAATCTAATATCTGTGGTATACTGAGAAATAAAGTCAAGATGGCGGGCCTCACGGGGTGAATACTTGTCAGAGGAAGTGAAAAGGGCATAAGTAAGAGGTTTGTGGTCTGTGTAGATACAAAAATCTCTACCCTCAATAAAGTTGCGGAAATGTTTAATGGCTAAATAAATGGCAAGGAGTTCTCTACCAAAAGTGCTATAGCGAGTTTGTGTTGGTGTCAGTTTGGAAGAGTAGAAAGCCAAGGGCTGGATGCCCGTGGATGTCTGTTGTTGAAGGACGGCACCTATAGCGCAATTTGAGGCATCAGCAACAATGGAGAGTGGTGCATCAGGTATAGGGTGAACGAGCGCAGTTGTATCTGCCAAAACCTTTCTGACACGATTGAAAGCGTCGATTGCTGTGTCAGGAAAAGAAAAATCGCTGTTGCTTCCGCGTAAAAGGTTAGTAAGTGGTAACATCAATTCAGCGCAATGCGGGATGAAACGTCGATAGAAATTGACAAGGCCTATAAAACGGCGCAGTTGTTGAAAAGAAGTGGGAGTAGGGAACTCGCGAATAGCTGAAACTTTGGCATCTATAGGATGACAACCAAAAGCATCTACGCGATGTCCTAGGAAAAACAGTGACGGTACACCGAAAACGCATTTAGATGCGTTAATGAAAACACCAAATTGGCTAAATCGCTCAAAAATTAGGCGGAGATGTTGAAGGTGTTCATTTTCGTTGGAACTTGCTACCAGAACATCATCGACATACACAAAAACGAAAGGTAAATCGCGGAGGACTTCGTTGATGAAACGCTGAAAAGTTTGAGCAGAGTTACGTAGTCCAAAGGGCATCCTAACAAACTCGAACAGACCAAACGGTGTAGTAATCGCTGTTTTCGAAATGTCTTCTGGAGCAACGGGTATTTGATGGAAGGCTTTTACTAAGTCAATACTGGAAAACACTGTTGCTCCTGCTAGGCTAGATGAAAAGTCGTACAAATGGGGCAGGGGGTAGCGGTCCGGTACAGTGCAAGTGTTCAATCGTCGATAATCTCCGCAGGGGCGCCAGTCAACGAGAGACTTTTTACACACCATATGTAAAGGTGCAGCCCATGGACTAGTGGAAGGCCTTACTATGCCAAGCTCCATCATGTGACTGAATTCGGCCTTAGCGATAGCTAACTTGTCGGCGGCTAAGCGGCGAGGACGACTAAACACAGGTGGTCCGGAAGTAGAAATATAGTGGACAACAGAATGCTTAATGGGTTGGTTAAATTGTGAGGGTCGTGCGATAGAAGAAAATTCAGAAAGTAACCGATGATAGGGAGAAGACGAAGGGATTGCTGAAATGCGTGGACTAGGGGATGAAAGGGTACGAGTAGAACATTTGCAGAATAAAGATGTCTTAGGGTCAACTAGTTTATGGGATTTGGTGTCAACGAGGAGACCGAAAAAAGACAAAAAATCAGCGCCTAGAATGGCGGTGTGAACGTCTGCGATAGTAAATATCCACCGAAATGAACGTCGTAGACCCAACTCTAGAGTGAGGGATCGTTGACCAAACGTTTTAATTGGAGTACTGTTAGCTGCTTGAAGGAAAAATGAAGAGTTTGGTGACTTACGGTCAGTCGAAGTAGGTGGGATAAGGGAAATTTCTGAGCCCGTATCGACGAGGAAGTTACGGCAGGAACTCCTGTCGTAGATGTGGAGTAGGCGACTGGGGAAAGGTGGGCCGACCACGTTCGTCACCCTTACTGGCCGGCGGCGAAGTTTTCCGATGCTGACTTCTTGTGCCTGCACGGGGATCGACACTGACGGGCATTTGGACCATAATTGTGGTGATACCAACAAAGACCATCAGTTGAAATTTTGTTGGGAGTGGGAGATCTTGGGCGACGAAAAGTCGACGGACTACGAGGGTTGTAAACACGGGTGGCCTGGAGCTGGGAAACTTCGAGAGTGAGGGCATCCAGGCGTCGGACGACATCTGCGATAGAAGGTGTCGTTACGGCTCGAGTAGTAACATTCACCGAGACGGGTGGTTGATAGTACTCGAGAATCCGGTCGGCTGTCTCAGCCAGCGTTTGAACTGACGAGGAAGGAATATTGGGTGCAAGTATAGCTTGCACGGATGAGGGCAGCCGCTGGAGGAAATGTTGTTTGAACATTGTGCCATCCAGCTGTTGTCCCTCAGCTAGCTGCTCCAGGCGCCGAAGGAGCTGGGTTGGCTTCCTGTCACCAAGGTCCTCCTCGGAAATTAAACGCTGAAGGCGTTTTTGTGTGGATAAAGATACTCGAGAGATGAGGGCCTCCTTGAGTGTGGTATAGGGAGTCTCAGTGAGCGGGCTGTCTATGATATCACGGAGATCTGTTGCAATCTCCAATGGCAATGCGGCCACCAGATAATGAAATTTGGTCTCTTCCTTCGTGATTTGCCGCAGAGCGAAACGGGATTCGACTGTTCGCAGCCAAAGGGCTATGTCACTCAGCCAGCAAGTCGGTAAGTCGAATGTGTGGACGCCGCTAACACCCTGACCGTCAGTCATGATGTCAAAGGTCACAAAATGTGCGGGCGAGACAGGATTAGTCACTGGAATGATGGGAGTAGGAAAATAAACGCAGTCTGTCTATTGGTTAACAATCCGAGGTGTGAATTCAGAAATCGGCGGACACACTTTGCGGCGAGAAAATGAGGGCGAAACAGTGTAGTAATTGTTAGCAATTGAAAGTGCAATTATAAATCGGGGTCACCAATGTAGGATACGATATAGTCTATCCAAGAATCTGAGATAGGAGCATCCCAACGGTTACGAACTAGTAAATAAGAACAAAGTCGCTTGTGGGTAAATAAACAAGCTTGTTCAACGTGTCATTTAAAAGTTGTGTCAGTTCATGCAAGGCATCTTTAACTAATTAAAACAAAGGGTCAGTTCAGTTTCACTACACCGCTATGAGAATCTACGGTAATAAATAAGGAAAATAAACGCTGCGGAAACAGGGGGAAAATTACGTCAGGTACCTTTATTTTTTGGAAATCCCATTGATAAATTTTTTTAAATAGAAGACTAACTACATTGGTAAATGCATACATTTGACAAACTTAAGCAGCCCGTGTCTACACGTCATTTTTTTCAGAAGAAGTAATGACTACGTTTAACGGCGAATTAACAAAAACCACGCAGTTTCTCACATCTCACAATAATTACACAGTGGCTTGCAAGTTAGAATCTGTTCAGTGACATGATGCCTGGACATGTCGCCTTCTATCGACAAATAACTAGGCTATATGGAAAGGGAGAGCAGACTACTCCTGGGAGCATATACGTTATTCGCAATTGAACAAAAATTGGTTTTTTAAGTCATCCATAGTCAAATTATTTATTTCAAGTCCCGAATTTTCTACAAAATTGCTGTCTATGATGTGTTGATCGTGAATTGCCATTTCACACGCGCGAATTTCCTTGCGGAAAAATCACAAATCTTTGAAACACATGGACTGGACTCATGAGTGAACAAAAACATCACACATACAGCATGTCACAGCACACCTTAACTGCCTGTCTGGTTTAAAAAGCACATTCTGTCGTCTAATCTGTCTATGTAACGCCCGTGATCATGCCGTCTTTTTGCTGCAGTCCCGAATTCCAATTTTTGACACCTCAATTACCTATCAAAGATGCCAGAACTCTATGTACGCACGCCGTCGTGTTCTACTCTTAACACACTAGTCGAATACCAATTTTAGATTGTATCTACTGCCTGAACTAGGCAACGTGTTTATTACACAATTAGTAACTCCCTCAGTGCATATTTGAAGGGGCCAATAATATATAAAAGGTAAAGGGTAAGATTAAAAAATGAAATAAGTCACAACAGTTCCCCCGAATTCGAATCACATGATTACTGTCCGCTTGACATCAATTGGACAGAAGGCCAAGTTTAAGGAGTTTGAGTACATAAAAATATTCAAATACTTGCAGTTAATGTGTAGAGTGTTGGTTCTGTAAAACAAGCTAACAACAACCGATTAAAATTCATATATATTCGGTCAAATTCAAAGTAGTGTAGTACACTGATAAAAACCAATCAAAATGTTTTTGACTTCGCAGCGCACGTTTCATTTGTTGACTTCTTTTTCAAATCCTGGTAGTACTTTGCACTGTATATGTGGGTTGGCGAAGTAATCAAAGCCCTTTGTGGGAATAGCATCCAGTCGATTGAGATTCTGATGCAATAAACCACAAAGATGACACTCGTTTCGTCTGTTAAACTAGAATGAACGTTTCGTAAAAATATAATTCAAAATAACATTTATATTCATTGAACTACAGAAGATTCGTGACAGTTACGTAATACACGACTCATTTCAATAATAAGACACGTAAAAGCTAACAATTAAGCATATAATTAGCGTTACTGTTACAAACGATATCTATGATGGGTGTCAGCTCAAATACGATCTTTTGTATTTTCTTTGAGAGCTTCAGTCGAATTAAATATCTACATTTTATCACAGTAAATTAAGTAGTCCCCGGAAATGGGCATATATATCTATATCTAGTACTGTATGGGGTTTACCGCTTAAAACCAGGGTGTCGTGTAAGCGCTGTGATTACGCCTACTATTAAGTTTTGTTGAGTAAGGGATTTAAGTATAACTGTGGGAGCTAGATTTATGTTTGGAACAAGAGTTAGGTTTAAAAAAAGGTCAGTTCACTCTGTAATTATATGACACTATGCATTAAAACATTTCGAATGGTTGTCCAAATGCTGGTGTACAGAGATTTATATTGCTACCATGTCCGAGGTATTCCCTAGATTGATGAGCGAATTTAGGATTTGTGTCGCTCACAACCCAGAATCTACCATTTACCGGCAAAGCATACATCCTAAATACCCCATTCCATTTACTGAGGACTTTGATATCATTTAACGGGGAGAATGCAACAGTGACCAAGTAAACTGCATTCGTGACTCAGTAAAACAGGTCGTTAATTATTGTTGAACAGGATTTTTCTGTGAGACGAAAATTTACAACTTTTTAGTAGTTCCCTATGCGACCTTACCAGGGCACAGCTTCGATTTTGAGAAGACGGCAATGTTAGGACAGACGCAGGACAACATTTTCCGCCTAGGAGCGGGAACATGTTATTCGACTGGGGACTTGTCCATTGAGCATATCAATTTGCCTGTTGCCTACGAAGCACTGCGCAATGGTCAGTATGGTCAGCTTAGAAATGTGTGTTTGTTACCGACTGTTTGGTTCATGGTGTCCGGCAGGTACTTTACTTGGTTCTCTTCTTGTTTTACATAAATGGTATTTCATCACCATTTGACCAATTCCAATCGTTTCTTTATACAGATTATCTCAAATGTGTGTACTCCTTCTCTAACGCTTAGCCTGTACGATGCGTGAAACCAGTTGCTTCACAGTTGCACATCCTTTCTACTTGGAGCTTGAGAGGGCTCACTAAATCATCCTCTTAGCGTCATTACATGTGGTTTAATTATGAGTGGCTACCCGAGCAAGTTATTTTTCGACGTCACCTAATGCATGTATGCTTCAGAAAAAAGACTTAGGTTGAAGCTACATCACTGAACTAGATTTATCACCTCACACCGATACAATTGTGGCCAAAGTTGCCCAGATCTGCGGCTTTATTTCTAATAATTTCTGCTTTCCTGAAATTAGGACTTTATCCTCTCTGTGTGCTTCTTATTCTTGCATAATATTGCCCATTTTTGGTTTAGTGAACGAGTCCAACCACTCAAAATTGAAAATTCCCAGAGAAATTTTACAAAAAACTGTTATAGCCGACACTTTTGAATAATTTCTACCAATAAAGATGCCAACTAATTAAACTTAAGATTTATTTGAGTTCGGAGACTGGAAGCAGGCTTCTCGCTCCTTTTTTTCCTTCGAAATGGCCCAAAACCTTTCCAGGATTTCTGTCCTTACTTCCGTTGGTCGTAAATAGAACCTTCTTTCTCCTAAATTGATTGTAGCTTCTCCTATATCGTTCACTACTCAATACACTCTACCCCTTGATTCCAGATAAAAAAATTCTTAGGGAAAAACTGCCCTTGGCTAGTCTTTTTGTTTTCAAGCAAGGACTGCGCATTTATCTGAACACTGATTCGATTAATCGTTTATTATCCTAATCTTTTCCGAGCACCCTACTTTATCACTTTGATAAAGGGCTATCTCCAATTTAAAAAACTCTCTTCAAATTAAAATGTCTGGCCTCGTGTCCCCCATGAACCATTATATCTTTAACATTCAAGCTCATTCGAATAATCAAAACCATATGCATGCGCACGCTTTAAACAACTATCGTTTTTTGTTGCTCACCACTATCCGAAATTTTGAGGCGTTGCGTGCCATTGCTGCCTTTTTGTAAATTATTACGCGAGCTAGTACTTTTGATTGCACTACGTTGACGGCTCATTCTCACATTCTGGACTGCAATTATAGTATAAACATCCATATAATTATACTAAGCAGGTTTTATCTCCTGCAGTATTTTGAAAGTAAGGACTTGATAACATCTGTCCCCACTTTCCTTGTAGAAGTTTTTTTTTACTGCATCGGTCTCAGTTCACATTTATTTTCCAAAGATTATTAACAATTTATCCCAATGGACGAATAGCCGGCAGATTTGAAATGCTCTGCCCACCATATTAATCTTTGGAACGTAATATCTGGTGGTTCTGTTAGAGTACCAGTGTGTTAATTGTTATCATATTACCTCAGTAATATGTTAGTTTTGACAGTGCCATCTGGAGGCTAAAATATAAAAATTTATTCCTTTGTTGGTTTATAAGGTGCATTTTTCAATTAGCCAGGCGCTAAAGTAGGAATGACAAAATCCAATTGGTACTTCGAAAATAAATAGGTGAGGGGGAACGTACCTATTCAAAACTACTTAATTCAAGCGCGACCTAGCAATTTAATCTTAAACAAGACCTGGCAAATGATCTTGCCGATATTTTACCATAAGCCTTCCAAGCAAAGTACGATGCGTAGGCAGTGTCATTCCTATCAAGCCAATGTAGATATTCTGCCAACTCAGCAGGGGATGAAAAATCGTCCACGTGAATGAAAGAGTTCGGAGGTGTGATAGCACAGTAATCTTCTCTCGAGGCACCCAATACCACGGGAATCATCCCGTAACTATGAAAATGGTGAAAATTGAGTTAGTTTGTAATGCGTCTGCAGGTATGACAATTAAACAGAAAGGCGAAAAAACGCAAATAAAGAAAGACAACTGATAGTTCATTATAAGCACCGTTTCAGAAACCCCGCAGTCTCAAAGAAAAAAAGGCACAACTAGTGGATGTAGAACGAGTCCTGTTGGATAAAGGTAGGACTTGGCATGTGCTCAAAGAAATCCTTGCAGCCCTGGTACCATAAGAACACCACGAAGCTATTGCAATTCTTTACTTAAGTTCGGGCCCAGGAGAAACATTTTTAAATTATCGATGATCTACGGCTTTCCAGTACTATTCACAAAATAAGCACACGCAAACTGCATATACAGTTATTGTCGCCGCTCATGTTTCACTGTTTGTGAACTTGCTGTTCATTGAAGTCACGTCTTATCAGCTCCGAATACTTGCTTGAACATGATTCAATGTAAATTCTTGAGAAAATTGCATTACTATACAACTATAAATGTGGACTTATACCATTGCTGAATTTTATCTAATTTAAGTTCACTTGTTATTGCTAAGTTCACCTGCAGCAATATTAACATATTTAAGCTGAAAGAAGGAAGGCCATGAATTAAACTTCTCAAACACACGGCTAGTGGCACGAGCCAGTAATAAGACGGGACCCAAACTGCTGGAGGCCTGGGTGTCAGATCCTAACTCCATAAACAGGCATGTGGATATACCGCCCGGTTATTTTGCCATCCGTACCCGTGACCAGAAACCAGGGCCCAGTTCCTCTACAATCATGCAAGCTACCACGTCAAGGTCACACGCCGTTACTCCAGGGACGCGCGTCGAAGAGACACGATAAGATAGCGTGAATATGGATGTGGCGTGGACAAGGACCAATCAATAATTTCCACCCTCCCCTTCCAACCCCATTTATGCGTAGCTGACGCTTGCTGTTCTCATTTACTCTGACGATGACTTCTCGTGTGAAGCCAAAGCTCGGAATAAAACTATCGCTCCAGAGGTCGTGTCTTCCTCTTCTTTACAACAGGAACCTGGGGCACGCATATTCGCTACTACTCATGAGAGTACTTTCCTTCTGCGAATGTCAACCTTGGCGTTGTGGGTGGTTTGCAATACTCACGAAACCTTAACCACATCTAAAAATATACCTAGGGGTATCAAAATCTATCTTATCAAACCTTAATGATATATATCAGCAGCAAATGCTTTTAACCTGTATGCCATCGTTTTTTATTAGATATGTAGTCAACTGTCTCCCGCGTTAAAATAACACCTATCTGGTTTGCCGACTTTCGTCTCCAACAAAACTTATAAGCTTCGGCGCGTAGGCAGGAGAGTAGATTTACAATCGGCAACTCGCCAATTATATAAAAGCGTAGTTCTCACCTTATTGCTCTTTTGAAGTGTCATGCCAACTGTTCTATTTGAATGATTCATCAGGGTGATTAACTTACCTAAGCGCGTTTCGAAAGAACTTTTCTGTGATATAGCCTTTGCAGTGGGCATTTTCAAAGGCAAGATAAAATTTATACTGCCGCGTGAGCTTTTGGAGACATGCATCACCTCCCCGTGGACAACCGGGCCGCTGTTTTCCAAAGAGGTCAATCTAAAATAATTGCATGTGAACCTCGAAAGAAGTTTTTAGTTTTACTTCCAACTCAGTCACACCTTTGCTGACGTCAGAACGTTTAAATTAAGTAACTTATATAACATACGCATACATATATGTTCTTACTACAACTTGAAGGAATGCTGTCTCAGATGTCTGTTAGCCTAATGTTTTCTTCGATTTTAGATTTAATGAATATGTAAATGCGACGTAAATGAGCACATTTTGGTATCTTTATAGTGATATAAAGGGACTTTTGATATCTATGGCTTGTAGATTACAAACCATGAAGACAAATGCAACAATCTATTAGGCTTTATAGAATTTGGCAAATGTAAAAGATTTTAGAAACCCAAATTACACTTTGTATGTGATTGCAAAAATTTAATTAAGACGCGATTAGCTACGAAATACGTTAACTTGCCATTTAAAAGCAGTTATAGCCGCAGCCAGTTTTCAAATAAAACGAATGAATACGATATTATAAGTCAGTTGTTATTGAATGAAGTCTCGACTATCTGCTACAAAGATGTGTGTAGATAAGCTGAAATCATTATTTACCGAAATCTCATTTGAGAACTTTTATCGGTAAGTCGAACTGATGGTATTTCAAACTTTCCAATGCAGAAACCAATAAAGATGGACAAGGATATTCGATAAGAATTAAAATAGAAATGTAGATCCCAAGTTTCCCATTTAGTTCATCATTTCTGTAGACTACAATGTTTTTTTAATGCATCGAGGCATTAAGATAGGCTGGTCGATGTGTGCGGCCCTCAATACAGAAACTTACAAACACGGCACTATGGTACACGATATGTCAGCGTTTTCGGGCACACTGGTTTAAAGCTGAATACTTCTGTTCTAGATGTGTTCAATTATTATTTGGTTCTGCTTCAGGTAACTTCGAGGCGATACTCTTAATCGATCTTACACTGGCTACGTTTGGCGTAAATGTATTGTATGCAATATTCTTACGCATATTCCATGTAATGGTGGTTTCACTGTTTCTGCATAGCATAGCATATTTCCAATTAACGTTAACTGGAGGGCATTCGGGGTTGGATGCCCTTCTACGAATAGTATAAATGCTTAACTCCTCCACAAATTGGTTCTATCTGTGGTTTGACTCTACGCCAAGGAAAAGGAGAAAATAACTCGTGGAAATGACCGACGTTCGAATACAGTTTGTACAAACGATTTGCAGTTATTTAGATTTTTGATACAAAAATAGGCAGAAAGAAAAGACGTTTAAGAGTATGGTGCCTGTACCTTAGATAAGCTTAATTGAGTGGGAATGCAAAAAACATTTATAATCGTAGAGATTACAGCCGCGATTCGTTTTTAAACCATTTTATCTGGATGTAGCATTGAACATTAACTAGACAGTGTTTGCGAGTAATCAATTATTATAGGTCCACGCTTCTTCCAAAAAACGCAGAACGGACTGACAACTGTGCACCAGTATTGGCTATCACCGTCATTAATGATCAACAAGCGGTAACATTGGCGAACCTTTTTTTATGGCCTGGCAAAGTGGACAAGTGCTGTAATACGAAAACCGCCAGCCAGTCACGCTCCTAGTTCCAGCCCTGTAGACATTATCGTGAAGCGAAAAGTGGAGAGAGTGCAACAATTTTTTTGTAATCTTCCTGTTATTATGAACTTATTTGTACGCAAACTTCCACCCTTTGGCTACTACGTTCCGATGCGTGTGGCATCCAGAAGGACTAATTTTTATGCAATGCCCACATGAAGGATATTTCTAAATTAAAGCTCATATTTACCAGAAAAAAAGCAATATCTCATATGCAATGTTTAACAAAAAATGAACATACGTCGATGTAGTTGGCGAATTCCGAAATATATTCCATCCATTTATTATCGGCTCTCAGGTTGGAAATTAGGGCGACCACTTTTCCTCGGCGCTGGGCATGATGTTTTGGCAACCATCGAGTGGTGTTGTCACTCAGAATGCGAATTTGCTCCTGCGGTGGAATAATAAACTGCGGCATTTCATTGGCCATGAAAACTGCGTAAACCCAGGGCACGTGCGATTCAGCACTGGTTGTCAGAAATATCTTAAACTGTAAAGGGATTTAGAAGTAGCATTTATTAGAAACTGCAAAATTATTCCTCCTAATTTAAAATTCTAACTTTGGAGACTATATTATACACTCACTATCTGCAGAACACAGGGGTGAAATCTTCCAAAAAAATGTCCAATGCTTAACCCACATAATGCCAAGGAAAAACTTGGTAGCCTTTGATAGAAATTTATGGTGATCGCATACTATAGTAAAAGTGGCATGATTAATCGTACAAGTTTGTTGAATTTAGCTTCTTGGCTTCTATCATCAGTCAGTAGAGGTTGGCGTTTGTTTGGGACTACCACATGACCTGCTTAAATGTCCTACTCATTGTCGATGGCGCATCCTATGTGCCCTAATTTTCAGACGGGATAGGCATTTCCGTCGCATATAAGAGTTTCGGGTCACGTTAGCACAGTTTCCCAAATACGTTACTTTTAAGTTATGAAGGAGTGTGGCATGGATAAGGAAAATAAAAGCCAATAACATTAATAATGGCGTACACGGTGATAAGCGAACTGCGCTTACAAATCATAAACACATGAACCAATTTGAATGGTTTGGAATGCGGGTTTTAGGGTTTTTAAATTTGAACTGACTCTCTTCCTTTTGGTATACCTCAGTTACTGATGTCTAACCCGTCTTAATTCTGCTTAGAGGCTAGAAATATTTCCTGTGCATGTGCTCTACATATCACACCCACCCACGTACTATCAACCCGTAAATGGTGACCATAATTCACAAGCTTACATGGTGTCTCAAATGCGCCGATATCCGTGGCATGTAAAATGGCGATTCACCTGACTCCAGTGCCCATGTCTGGTTGGCTGGCTTTGGCAACGCTTCCGGTGGAGGGTCCTTCGTAAAGACTGCAAGAACGGCTTTCGGATAATCCGAAAAATTTGTGGAGAATTTGCAGTGGTATTTGCAGCCATCGGAGGACAAACCGTGCCAAAGATATCTATTGTCATAAAAATGAGAGGGCCATCCTTTTCGATCACCTAGTTTTAAATTAAATAAATGAACGTCTATGATGCTTGGGTTCGAAGAATTAGTTAAATGGTTCAGACCATGATTTCGTGGTCCACAATTATGCACAGAAAAACCTGAAATAAGTACAAATGAAAAACAAAAAATACACCTCATAAGCTGCTAAGTGTTCATTTAGACGCTCATTAAGAAAATATATAACGATCACTACGAACATTACTTGTCGTGGAAAACGTAGACGCTAAACAAACATTTGGCTTAACTGACGGAGGATAGCATCGACTCAGTGATTTCGCAAACTTTTATTTGTGACTTTGTGGTGGTGGTTATAGGGTGAGGTAAGACATTTAGTATTTGTATTGCTGGTTTGTGCGGAAATTATGAGAGAAGGCTGACCTTATCTTTCGTAGTAATTGCCGATAAAAGTTCACTGAATCGTTTTTTACTTGCTTTAGACGCAGCTAATTGTGCACAGGTTGCATCTCTTATACCCTTAACAACAAACCTCTCCGGTACGGGTAATCAAGCCATTGTTAGATCACCCACAACGGTGATCGCAACGGCTGTCTATTGCATTGTGCATGTGGTCGCGTATTCTTACGCTTTATTGTCGTTACCTGCAACTGTATTTGCTGATGTCTTAGAGAGAGAATCAGAACAGTGAGGCCAAATAACTTCTTTTTTCAGCGACCACATCTTTGCCTTCTGAACTGTTTCACGGATTTCGTCACTTTGCTACCACCAGACAAAGTTTGGGGTTAACTTTAATCCTGCTTGCGCGTTCGTATATTAATATGCTATTAAGAGTTTGTTGCATCCTTATGCTTTTTTGTTCATAAAATTCTCTTTTCGTAGTGCCATAAAAGTTGATTAACTTACTTTGTTGTTGCCGTTCTTCGTGATCCACTGCATCTGCCTGATAACAGTAGCATACCCATAGGTATTATGCTGTGGGTTGCGACGGGCGCAGTAAAGACTGTAGAATATATTGATGCTATTCAATGAATTAGCAGCTGATGCAGTAGATACATTCCTCGTCATCGACAGAGGCGGCGACTTCGTGGATGCGATGCTTTGCAGCATTTGATGGAGGACATTGACGACACATACAAGGATAATGATGATAAACAGTATCTTTTTAATGTTTGCCATTTCCAGTATTGTTCTGGCTCTGACAGTTGAGAAGAAAGTGGTTGTGGTAAGGTTGCTTGAATTAAGGCAGAAGACTTTTCGAGCACCGGATCAATTTGTTTATTGTCCTGAGCTTTCGAACTCTTACAGGAGTTCATCTTCAGAGATAAGAAGCAGCAACCAAAAGGAGGGTAATTATAGTGGCCAAAGGCCAATCAACTGTCAGCGGTCGTCAAGGGAAAAGACACATAAACCAGGAGGATGGAGGTCGGGGGGGAGGGGGGAGCAATTATATGGGTAAACGCTAATTAACTGTCAGTGAAGACGGTTGTCGTTCGGGGTCATGAGCAGTAATTAGTGTAACGCCTTGTCCCCAGGGTAGAGGGTCCCGGTGATCCTGCCTCCTCTTCTGGCCGGTTCTTAGCGGGTTCCTGTTCCCTTTCAATTCTGACGTAAGGCGTGGCCTTGTTTCGTCCTTCACTTAAAAAATGGCGCAAAACTTTGTAGGCCGTGGGGAGGTCTAGATGCCTGTTGACGGAGTTGGCATCTGAGTACCATGCCTCAAGTGTCAACCTTTCGGCTTTTGAGTTTCCTCGGCCTATGATAGTTGCTCCTTGAATGTCGAAGTTGTGGCCAGTTTCTCCGATGTGTGCTGCAAGCTGCGAGTTAGGATCTAGTTGCTGAGCCGCCCGTTTGTGTTCGCGTAGGCGGGTCTGCAATTTTCGGCCTGTTTCTCCCACATAATTACAGTCTCCGTCATTGCAACGTATCTTGTAGACAACTGCAGAGGTTTCGGTAGGGAGCAGTCTGTCTTTGGGTTGCATCACACGCCTGCGTATTGTTGCCTCAGGTCGATGGGCTATGCCCACTCCAGCGGGTTGTAACAGTCGTGAGACTGCTTCAGAGACTCCTTTTATGTAGGGAATGGCCCTCCAGACGTCAGGTTGTTGTTCCATCGGCCGTCGTCTGTTCACTCGGCGCCTGCTGCGTTTGATAAATGACATCGGGTATCCATTGGCTTGGAGGAGTTCATAAAGGTGTTGCTGTTCAACTCTTCTGTCCGCAGGAGTGCTACAGTGTGTTTCAACTCTTTGGAAAAGAGTACGAACGCAACTGCGTTTGTGACACACGGGGTGATTGCTGTTGAAGTGTAACACTTGGTTTGTGTCGGTGGCTTTTCTGAATACTGTGGTTTGCAGTAGTCCAGTTGAACACCGTCGCACAAGGACATCGAGGAAGGGTAGTTGATTGTTTCTCTCAGCTTCCATCGTGAATTGGATGTTTGGATCAACCGAGTTCAGTAAATCTTTGAGGTGCTCGATATCAGATGTTTTGACAACGACAAAAGTGTCGTCCACATAACGAGCCAAAAACTTCGGTTGATACTTGGCGAAGACCAAGTGTTCTATCCGTTGGAGGACCACTTCAGCAATCAGGCCTGATAGGGGGGAGCCCATGGGAGTGCCTTTTATTTGCTCGTACACTTGCCCACCAAATGTGAAGTAGGTTTTAAGGCAATGTCGAAGAAGTTCGAGCAAATGGTCACACTTCAAAGGTTTGTCGCTTTCGTCGTAGCGTTCATTTAGAAGTTGTCCGATAACATCAATCGCTAGTTGCTGTGGGATAGAAGTGAAGAGTGAAACCACGTCGAAGGATACCATGGATTCATCTGGCTCCAACTTCAGATCTTTTATCCGTTCAAGGAACTGTTTGGCAGAAGCTACGGTTGTTGCTGAACCTACTGCCAAGAACTTCAGATGAGTAAACATCCACTTTGCCAGACCGTATGTAGGGGTACCACGAAGGGAGACGATTGGCCTAAGTGGTATGTTTTCTTTGTGGACTTTCGGTAGGCCATAAAATCGTGCTGGAGCCGTGTCGGTTGGTTTCATGGAAAACCAATCGGTGGGTGTGATTGCACCGTTTGCCTTGAGTTTCGCCAGGCTCTTGCTCATTTGGGTAAGTAAATGTTTCATTTCGCTGGCTGGACATGTCCTGTACGACGTTTTGTCGTCAAGTAGGCTCTGAGCTTTCGCTTGGTAGTCAGACTTGTTGAGCACTACTGTAGAACGACCTTTGTCAGCCGGCAGAATGACTATTTCTTCATCGGCCTTTAGACTGTTTAATGCTCTCTGTTCTTCTCGGCAAAGAGTTTCACACCTTTTGCGTTGCATAAGCAGCGATGATGTTTTATGGCGGATTAACTCTTTTGTGTCTTCTGAGGCCTTTGATGATTGAAGAGCTGATTCAAGGGCGGCGATGAATTCAGCTGGTGAAGCGTCTTCTGTGTTAAAAGTTGCTCCACGCTGTAGGACTGAAAGTTGTGTGGCGGTGAGGGGTTTGGACGAAAGGTTGTGGACCAGGTCTGAGTTCTTATTGCGAAGAAATTGACCTTTTTTGCTTAAATATTGTGGCAACCAAAACCATCTTACGTAAATTGCTATCATCCAATCACTGCAACGCGTTTGGAGGGGGCCTTTGTTTTGATTGGTATGCATATACGGACTGCTATACTGCTAAAAAAGACCTGACCCTGTTACTATGACAAATAGATTGATTTTTTCATACGAACTTATGCATGGAAAGAAAAAAGCGTATTTTCAGCACTAAGGCAACTAAAATGGCTGCTGGTATTTTTTTGCAGAAATGGGTATTGCTGAGGGATAAATATGGTCAACTCAATTTGTGCAAGAAAGGGTAGAAGTTCTTTATTTACCTACATTTTAGAGAAGAAATTCTTAATTTATAACAATGGATCCGATAAAATAGGTTTTAATCTACCCAAGGCACTCCAAATGCAAGCAGATTGATGCGTCCTAGTAGAGCAGACTCAAACCATTAATGAAAATTGAGTATTATGCCTATTTTGCGAATAGAAATTGAGGCAAAAAATCTTTCAAAGCTGCCCCAGTTTTTGTTTGTGTCTGCTTGCTGACCTACGCAAACGGGGGACGGTCAAGTGGCTCTAAGGCAAAATAAAGGTAAAATTCCCCTTTCCAGTTTAAACTAAATGTTGGACCTAATATAAACAGCTCCACGCTTAGTAAAGTCCTACGGTACTCAAAATGGTATACATTAGCTCTAAATAATTTAAACCGCATTTATTTCTTTTAATATTTAATATCCTTAAATCCTGTCAGCTGTTTTAAGGCGAAGATTTTCCAAACCAAGGTTAAAGAATGCGCTTTAACACATCCAACTTCGTCATCATGTGAAGTTTCGTTTTGGAAGCCCAACGGGCTCTGACACGTCGACGCTTAACTGGCAAAATACTGCAACAAGCTATGGAGATGCAAATTGAATATAGTCACACCGGCTCATAATCGAATGTCGAACATGAATGCTAGTGATGCTAAACATTTTCGAAAGGTCTTTACTTAAACCGTTTGAGAGGGTACGCAACTGGCATTCAATCAACGCCACGTCGATGTCGTCTGCGGCGTCTACAATATGCGGAAGAGGAGAGGACGGTCATCAACCAGACAGCCGAGGATTGACCTTAAAATAATGTACCCGGCACATTTATTGCACCAAATATGTGACTTTGCGCCCGCGAGCCGTACGTGTCTTGCGAAGCGCTCGGTGAGCAAAAGTCTTCATCTATGATTGCTGGTACATTCCCAAGTGCGTGGCCGCATTTACAAATCGGTTAACGCTTCTCTGTCCAGTGCGTAGTATTAAACATAAGGACGTACGCCCATAAACTATCTCAGTGCTTACTCTTAGGCCCATAACTGAGGGCTTGGAATAGTCGTGATTTTGGAGCAAGCGGTAACTGAAAGTAGTTCCTGCGGCCTCTTAGACAGTCGTTCATGTCCTCTATAATCGACCTGCTGCACAAATTGAACAGGCTGTTCTCCTCAGCATCTATGACATAACTTAGATTTTAATAACAAATGAGGGCCAATACAAGCTAACATGCGAGTCGCAGGAAGTAATTGAAGAGATTCGATCGTTGGGTTAACGCCCGAAATTTTGACCTCCATCGCGGGTTCTTCATCAGCGACATGCGCAGAAATAAGTAGCGGAAGCGGGTGATACATGCACAGGAAAATGCAGTTTTTATAGAACACAGTCACTACCGCACACGTATGACAAATAAGGACAATTAACGATAATTGCCCTTTTGTGCTTGAATTGCTTGATGACCGGCATGCGGGCTGTGGCCTGCTAAACTTGCATCACGCGTGGTGAAATCGGACGTGTTGTCGTAAGACGACGCGGTGGCTTGTGTGTTTCCCAAGTGGCGACTTAGTTTGGCAAAAGTGAGCCCCAGCACGGAATATGGATTGAACAAGTCGTTGCATTTGTTTATGGAATGGGGGCCGTGGACCATGACTCAAGTAATTATCGACTTACACGATTAACATCTTTTGCGAGAATTTCGATCTGATCAAATTTTCATGTGTGGCCGGGTCTCGTCGAATAGGCCACAACTTGAGAATTGGCGTTATTTTGCCGCAATTCTGCCGCATGTTCGGCAACCTGGGCCTTGAGAATTCTGCCCATTTTTCCGACATAGTTGCTTTGCACAAGATCCTATAGTCGATTTCGTATTTTTATTGTCATGGCAGTGGGCCTTTCGGTTTAGTTATCTGACGCCTTAAGGATGGCTTCGGCCTGTGTGCGGGTGCAACTCGAAGTGGTACAAGGTCACCGCCGGCCTCTGAGAAGTTTTCGGCGTAAGGAATCCTTATCAAAAGTTTGGGTTGGTGCTATTTTGTTGCCCATCTCGTTTAACGAAGAAGCGCGGGAAGTCATTTTCTTTGAACATCCGTCGAATATATTGTATTTCGGCAACTTTGTTTTCTTGTTCACTGCAGTGCGTCTCAACACGCCAATAGAGCGTACTGATGCAAATGAGTTTTAGACTGATTGGGTGGTTGCTGTTAAGGCTCAGTACTTGCATCGTATTTGTCCCTTTCCTGAATAATTTTGTCTTAAGTACACCGCAATCTTTGCATCAGACGAGGATATCAAGCCTAAATGCTGGTATGCACTGCCACTAACATCTATATGTTTCAGATGCCTCGGAATTAGTTGGAAAAAAAAATGACGCTGCGTCTGTGTCGACTTTTTTCTGCTCAGCCCGCGAACTACCACCTACATCTAAGGGTGTGAGACCTGATTCCGTAGTATCTTAAAAAATGACGGTAACTCATTGCACCACAGCTTGCATTAAGTTTTGCAACTCAATACACAAAATATGACTCGCAGACTGTGTCATTTTGAATCACCAACATGTTTGTTCAGCTTTCTGACAATGAGATATTGAAGTAATTGGTGTTTAGGTTACCATTTGTCTATGAAGGCTATATGGGCCTACCCGAAACGTACACGCGGAATAGTAGCGTAAAATGGGATTCAGAGATCCGCATAATATACCTTTTATGGATTCATTAACAGCCATTAAATCTGTGTTTTGTAATGCATTCTTCAGTTTTTCCTCAATTGCTTTTCTTAAATCTCTGGCCAGTTCATAGTTTATTAATTCACAATTTGTCCTGAGTACCAGCAAAATTCACTTTTTTAAAAATTAGGCATAGGTTTGTAACTGGGACAACTCCTGATGGTTGAGAGTGAAACACTCGGCACTTAAATGGCGCGAAAAAGGTGCCTTTGTTCCCGCGGTTCCTTCATGTTGTGCCGACAACTGCGGGATAAGCCGTCTCAATCTCTGATTTCTGGTACATCTCCAAGTATGCAGTTTCATTTGTTATTCGTTTAAGGCCACTCTGTCCAATAATTAGCATAAGGTATAAGAGCTTCCACCCACAAAATGTTTGGAATTTGCTCCAAGGTCTCGATCTGAGGGTCTGGACAAATCGAGATCTTTGAGAAATGGTGACTAAAAATAGTTCTTTTAGCCTCTCAAGCAGTCGGCTGAATCACCTTTAATCGACCTGCTGCATGAAAGACGCAACACAGGAGATGAAATGAGCGGATAATTCGGTCGAGAATGCAGCAAATCTAAAATAATACACGAAAGGATTTCAGTGCATTATTGGATGATGAACAGGCTGTTTCCCCCATCGTCTATGGCAGATGTCGGGAACCTTTTGGACTCAGAGAGCCAAGAAAGCAAATATTTACAACCGTATTTCATTGAGAGCCATATTATATATTTTAAGATTGAATTAACTAAAACGTGAGTATAATAAGCCTCTGGATTTATACTTTTAAATAATGTTGTTAAAATATTACCATTAAAACTACTTCTAATTTTATCTGAGAGAGCCAGATTCGTGGCTGATTGAAATTAAATTAATTTCACTACAAATCTTGGCGGTGTCACGTCATTGGAGGAACCAAAGTCACAAAAGCTGAAGTTTCTTATTCCAATTTTATTTGATGGAGCCGGATGCAAGCATTAAAAGGGCCACACCTGGCTCACCAGCCATACGTTCCCGATCCCTGATCTATGGTATAACTTAACTTGTAAAAACAAATGAGGAATTCGCGAATATTCTCTGTAATGAGTTACGCTCAGGTTGAGAGTTTGGGACAGTGAAATGTGAGACTGAAAACATTGGTTTGACTGAGGTTGGCAGATGTGCCATAAGCAGCAGAGAAAGAAAACTGTGAATGCAGATGACATCAGGCTATCTGTGAATTTGGGCCCTAAAAGCATTAGTAAATGTGTGCCAGTAATTCAGAAGATAATTGCTGGCTTACTTTTGGCAATGCGAAACTCTAAAAACATATAAATAGTAATTCATACTTCCAACTGGGTATCTCCATGAGTTACCTAAAACTGTTCTACTAAAATGCTTGGCATGGCTGACGGTCGATAATCTGACTATGTGACTCACATGGACTTGGCAATCCACAAGAGGTTTCAAAAACGTACGTTTCGCAAATAGCAGTATAAACTACCGCCTACATCTGGAGATGCAGGACCTGATTGTGTTATATTTTTTTAAAAATGACGATAACTTATTGCACCACAGATTGCATCACATTTTTCAACTCAGTCTACGGAACGTGACTCGCTGTGTCATTTTGAGTCACTGAGATGTCTGTTCATCTTTACTAGTTAGGCTACCGTTTGCCTATGGAGATTACGTAGGACTATCCGAAGGCGTACGTTCAGACTATTCACACAGAGTCGGGTTCTTTTTTACACATAATTTGCCTTCTTAGTATTCATTTGTAGCGAATAAAGTTTAATTTGTAAATGTATGTTGCGGTTTTTCATTTCTTACTAGTCTAGTTCTAGTGTATAGTTAGTATTCCATAACTTGCCCACAGTACAAGCAAAATGGTTAATTTAAAAAATTGTTTAAGAACGTGCTCATATCCATGTATTACTATTAAGAGTTCCCTGCTGTATTACATCATGGGTTTGGGCCGGGGCCAACAAATAATCGTTTGGAGTATAGTACCCCGATCATTTTTATTGCACCAAATACCTGCTATTGTACCCGCGGGTCATATGGTTTTGCCACGAACTGAGGGATCAACACTCTCCATCGCTGATTTCTACTATATCTTCATGTACTTGATTGATTTTGTGAATCCTTTTACACTATTTCGACCAGCAGGATATATGACACATAAGGGCGTAGATCTATAAGGTGTCTCTGTCTGTCAGTTGGAGAAAAACGGCTTCGTTAGTTTAATTTAGGTCACCAAACAGAACAAGAGAACCCGTAATAAGGGAAACATGGTGAGAAATGTTAAATGAGTGGGTCATATCAGGAGTAATAAGGTAATTTAAAACGTAGGGTGTATAAAAGCAGAAAATAATATAAATAATTATTTACCTAATCAAATAACCGACTATTTGCGCGCGATGATTAACGTGGCTCAACAGTGCCTATTTGTAAACAATTATCGACTCTATCAACTCTATCTCATCTCTATATCAACTCCATATGGATGATATAGAGATTACATGTGATGATATAGTATAGATAAAGAGTTGACGATTGTGTGCAACTTAGCACTATTGGATCACTTTAATTATCATGCGTAAACATTCGGCTACTAAAATGCGCTGTTTGGTGACCTTAATTGAACTGTTACCAAAACGGTAACTGGAAGTAGCTCTCACGGCCTCTAAGGCAGTCGGCCGAGTCACTTATAATTGGCCTACTGCATGAAAGACACACCACAGAGAACGCAATATGTGAATCGTTTGGTGGTAAATGCAACAAGTCTAAAATAACACATAGAAGTATATCAGCGTCTAATAGGATATTGGATAATTGGATATTGAACAGGCTGTCCTTCCCATAATCTATGGCAGAACTTTCATTGTAAGACCTTATGAGGGATTGGCGAACATCCCATGTAGAAAGATGCGTTCAGGTGGAGATTTATCGAGAATAAAATGTTAGACTTAAAACCGTGGGATAATAGTTAATTTGGTGGAGCATGTGATAACTTTGAGTTGTACAAGTAGTGGTCTAGCTTTTAATTTAGTTTTTAGTTAAGTAGTTTAATTACAGGTTTTGCTTAGTAGGATATCACCAATGTTAGATAAGTATACGTAATTTACTAACATAAACTAAACTAGCCCAACTCAACTAAGCTAAACTAAACAAAAATAACAAAAATAAAAACTATTCTAAGAAACAACTTGACTTTAACTAGAAAATTACCTAATAAGCAAATATCACTGATCCCGAAAGACATAATTCTGGGGTTATGGGTATCTAATATGGGCGACCAAGTTGAATACTTGTCCAAATTCAAGGCTTGCTTGTCAATTTAGTTGGTTGTGCAGCCAGGAATTTGCAAAAATCTATCTTCCCTATACCTCTTGCCGATTTCCAAAACCATGTTCAGTACATATGCACACTATCAACCATTAAGAAAGTAAGTAGTTCATTTGTTCCGTATCAGTCTGCTCATGGGGACATCTAGTCGGAAGTATTCATTAATATGTTTGCGAAGGCTTTCGTTGCCGACATTAATCTAGTCCCTTTTTTTAAGTACAGACATATTTTTGCAAGTGGTTTACGAGTCCAGCTTCGCAGATTGCTTGGCGTCATTTATAATTTGCTCCCTCGGCTGCTTATGGCACTTGTGCCTGCGTCGAGTAAACCGAAGGTGGAGTAGTTTAGCAAATTATACTGAATTATTGCACCACAGTCTGCATCGAGTTTTGTTCAACTCAGTCTCTGGCATGTGGCTCACTGAATGTGTCATTTTGGAGCACTGAGATGTCTGCTCATCTTTGTAAGGGATACTTATCCATACGCTTGCTTTGTAGGTTAGCGTTTGCTTATGCAGATTATGTAGAACCATCAAAAAACGTAACGTATAGCATGTGCATAAAATCGTGCTCAGAGGTCTGCATGATGTACCTTCTTTGCGATATATTTACCGCCAGTTAACCTACGTTTGGGAAAGTATCCAGTCCAACAGCAGGCGGAACAATGTAGCATTCGCATACGGTGTACTAAGAAATTTCCAGAGCAAGAGAATCAGTCACGTGAGAGGGGCTGGGCGCAGCAACAACTCTGACGACAGTCGGCTTAATTGTCGCGCAATTTTCAAGCCCGCATCCGACGCAGACAAGAACGTTGTGGCAATTGATGAGCCATCACCGCACCAATTGAGACCTCGAGCGGTGGCTACAGGAACTGACACTTATAGTACGCATGCGGATGACCACCACGAACTATAAATACCGTGCAACCTGCGCATGTATCACCCTTATATGCGCATGTCCCAGACTTCTTTACGATTACCTATGATTAAGAATTCCTGACGGAATTGGAAACGTCAGGACAATAAAACTCTTGTTTCAGTAGTCGCATTTTCTTCTTCTACAGTATTCTTGTGTTTTTAGTCCCCTACTTGTCTCAAACCTCTGGCCAGTTAATAGTCCATAGGAAATTATTTGACCATAGTACAAGCAAAATGCTTTTTTTAAGAGTCTTAGTGATCAACCCTCACAGTCACCTATTTCTGCCATATCTTTATGTAAGGGGCTTCTTTTGTGAATGGTCTTACGCTATTCCACTAGCGGGTTGTTTCAAACACGAGGGCGTACATCCATAAATATTTTCAGCATATACTTCTTGGTCCATACCTAACGGTTTGGAAAGAACGGTATTTTGGTGTAAACTGTAACTGAACGTAGCCATAGCATCCTCAAAAGTAGTCGGTCGCGTCACCTATAATCCACCCGCTGCATGATAGGCAACACCACAGGTAATAGAATATACGGATAGTTTGGTCTAGCATGCAGACAATCTACAATAATACACGAAATTATTTCAACATATAACTGGATATTTTGCAGGCTGTTCTTTCCATTAGCTATGGCATAACTTATATTGTAAAACGTAATGAGGGATTGGCAAGTATTCTATGTAATGAGATTCACTCAATTTAAAATCAAGGGAGACTTAAATTTGAGGCTGAAAACATTGGTATGCGGAGGTACCCTAAGCAGCAGAGTACATCAGGCAATCCGTGAATTTTGACTCTCAACGCGCATGTAAAAATGTGTCTGTAATTCAGAATATAATCACTCGATTTCCTTCAGCAATGCCATCCGCTGCAAACATCTTAATCTGAATGAGAACTTCCGAGTGGTTATCGCAATGAGCAACCTTACTCTGTACTACTGAACTGCTTCCTATGTATAACGATCGATACGGCGCACATGTGCTTCACAGGGATTTGGCAGTCCGCAAAAGGTTTTCAAAACGTACTTTTCGCAGATAGTAGTGCGCACTACTGCCCACATGTGACGTGGCTTTGGATTGTGAAAAAAATGACGTTAAATTACTGCACCCCACAGATGGCGGGAAATTCTTTGTGTGCTTAGACTACAACCTGTGATTGACAGAATTTGTCATTTTGGATCACTGAAGTGTCTGTTCGCCTTTATAGATGAGAGCTGTGGACATGTTTGCTTTTTGGGTCACCATTTGCCTATGTCAATTATGTAAGAGCATCCAGAAACGTATAATTGGATTTCAGATTTCTGCATAATTTATCTTTTTACTATTAATTCACAGCAAGTAAATCTAGGTTTGTAAATTTAGTTTTTTGTTTCTTATCTCTTTCTAGGCTAAAATATCTTTCCAGTCAAGTGCATAGTTATTAGTTCATAAGTTGCCTATACTACAAGGAAGGTGAATTTTATTTTCAAAAGCGAAAATTCTTTTGAGAACTTTTACCTATCCTTGTCTCAAGATTAACCGTTTTTACTGTAATTTGGCATGGATTTGTGGCTAGGAGCTACGAATAATTGTTTATGACCAAATATACCCCTTAAGGTGATTTTAGGTCACACGTCGTTTCTTTGTTTATTTAACTTCAGAGCAGCGCATTCCGTGTACGAAAAATGTCTCCAAAACCGTGGCTTCTTATTTCGTGCCTCTCAGCATAGGACTTGCCCACAGGTCTACCTCGACAATCCGTCAACAATGCATGTGCCCAAATGCCCTCGTCTGCCTGCAGAAGTGGACAGCCGCTGTCTATCGGCTTTAATTCAGTGACGGATATGCAATTATGTTCGAAAAATTGGCTGACGACTACAAGGGCAAATGCATGAAAATTAATTTTCCTGACACGGATGAGACCGAAAATGAAAGGTGGCAACCCATGCTGCAGAGGCAGCTGGGGCACTTTTTTCAAATTTGACGCCACTGAAATTGCTGTCTGAGGTGACGATCACATGCCTAGAAGTCTACCGAGTGCTAATCCAACCGCCGCACTACCCCTACTGGGTTTAATGAATCTTCTTACCAAGAAATATTCACTGTATTGAACAATCGGGGTCACTATCTTTGCGACCAACGACTGCGCGGTTGAAAAAAGCCAAGTGAGACGCTGCCTAACGCAGGCGGTTAGTGAAGTGGCGGCAGCTGTGACAAAATTTACAGTGAGATGCGGGTCAGGCTCAATGGCAAAGCCGGTATTTGCAGACTACGCGCATGGAAAAGGGTAGCATATAACGAGGACTATGAGCATAAATGTTCAGTCCTGAAGATGAATAGACTAAACAACTACTAGCAATGTCAGGCATACAATAAACCGCTCTTGCTAAATGTTAATTCTTTTTTGCCTTACAGCCTAGGATTTTGCTACAGCTTTAGTTAATGCCTATAGACAAGTCTGTGGTAGCCCTTTGCCAAACGTGTACGTATAAACAACTTGGCCATATTTTAATTTGTACATAAGTTTCTAGACTAACTTTTAGCACTTCACTCCGGCTACCAGGCGAGATGGTCTCCCATACCTCTTGTGGTGCTGATGAGAATCCTACCAATTTTGTGCACTGCCTGCATCAATTCATGCGCTCACTTTCCCTGGTCCCGCCTCTAACTCCTCCGCCTGTTCTTATGGCGAAAAAGGCTTGGCCAACTGCACTTATGTGTATGTTCGATGCGACCGAGTGCGCAGACCACTGGAGCGGCTATATGAGGATCCATTCCGCATTCTTTCACGTAACGACAAGACCTCCCGGATCGTTCGCGGTGTGAAGGAGGACGTGGTCAGTGTCGATTGGGTCAAGACCGCTGTCGTCGAGAAGCCACCGGGCTTGACTGATGGACAACCTTGTGCTGACCCCTCACCCCGTATTACCCCACTTCTCATTGCCTCTGCTCAACCTTCTCTACCCGTTCCTAGTGCTACTATTCCCGACCTTAACCTTTCTGATGCTAGTGACATTCGCACTTTGCGTAGCGGCCGCCGAGTCCATTTTCCTGACCGGTTTATCACACATGTGTTCTAACGCTGCATAAGCCTCCAATTTCGCTGAACGCTAGCCTTCGGTCTAGGTTGGGGGTACTGTGGAAGCCCTTTGCCAAACTCGCACGCATTTACAACTTGGCCATATTTTAGTTTATACATAACTTTCTAGACTAACTCTTGCCACTACGCATTTTTTGTAACCTGAATTTGTAACCTTTTGTTTAAGTTAGCGTACAACTGTTTCCCGCTACACTTTAACTCGTTTGCACGTTGATTCAATAGCGGACATTTTCTACGTATTGGTCTGCTTCACTAGACGGGTACGTAATCGTTTTCGCATATTCAGGGTATACGACGCGGCTTGGCTTGACGTGTTCTTGGCGTAGGATCACAGTATCGATAGCCTTTCTCAACAAGCAAAAAGTCTGCTTGTCGTCGAACAGTTGTTGGCCTACCAGCTTGCTGGATAGCACCGTACCTGCGCTTTTGCAGTTCCGATTTCGGTTTTCACAGAACGTCCATCAACAGTCGAACTGTTGAAATCTTTGCGGTCTTTATAAACAAAGTCCCACAGCCTATTTCTATGTGTCGAGGGTTACCAGCCAGTATTTGTTTAAGGAAGCACGACTATCACTTTTATGCTTCGATTAAATTCATGCTAATTTCCACCGAAGTAGCAATATGTTTGCAGAGACGGAGGCCTGGAACTGTCAAACCAGATTTCCTGCCATGTCTGCAGCTAACTGTTTTGCCAAGGTTGGAGCTATTTTATCAGAACCAGGCTATTTTTTGTTCAGTTTCAGTAGCTCTTGCGGAACAGTTGCTTCTGTAAGAACCATTTATCAAGTGTTGGGATCTAGTCCACACTATATCCCTCAGCGTGTAATTGGCCGCGTAATAACCGCACTGAAAGAACTGAGATAGATGCCCAAACTGTTTGTTTTACTTGCAAAATTCGAAAACAGCATCCGTTTTTTAGCATAGGTGTTGGGTCTCTTTGTAGCAGACCTAATGTTATGGTAAATATGCTCCACGTTTTCCGATACACTTAACAGGTTATGGTCACAGTCTTGGTGGCCTTCATAAAAATGTCCCTCATTCTATTGCTCTATGCCCTATACTTGTTCAGTGGCGGGACTGTGTTTTTCTCGAGGAAACCATGCCACGGTTTTCGCTTGCTGTGAACTTTCGCGTTCGACGCGGTCGTTAGTCACCAGAGCCTGCCGGTAGCCCTCATTTTCTAATGAGGGCAGTATCTGGCGATAAGTAAATGTAATATGACATTAAATTTCAACCGATCATTGCGTTCGAGTCTGTATGGTACGCATCGATTTTCATTTGGATAAGATCTTCATGTCATATGCTGCGTTTGACCATGATGTTTCGATCAGATATAGCGTGGGGCAAATACCTCCACCGTAGAACTACGCGGTCACAGTTTGCGATAAATGCTAAACAGTTTACGATATCGACGTTGTCAGACGCTTTTTTAGTGCAGGTCAAAGAAACTGGTCTGTTGCCCTATACGCAAGCGGATTGGAGATACGACATATTGAGGGAGAAATGGCTTTTCTTGCATTGTGAGGCGAGAATCAAAACTTAATTCCGAGCCTGATGTGTAACCCCGACTGCAATCGCTATTCGGTATCCCCGATATCAAAAATCTAGACTCCTCGCGGTTGCGCTGTTGCGCTGTTGCGTGCATTCGGGCAACGTACGCCTGCCCCCCCCCCCCACCCCCCTCCCCACTCCCCGACCTCACGACTAGGTAGGCTTCCCCCGCGCAGGCAGGCCTTGCTGTAAGTACACATGATGAAAGCGGTCGGAGGCCCATGCCTTTCGGAAAGGCATGTAGGGCCTACATGCAGTTGATCCCAGCATGACCCAGATTTCGACCATGCGGTGCCTTTCGCCGGCAAAATAAATCGAAGTCAAAAACTTGAAAATGGTTATATCTGTAAGATTTATTGGTACCATAAATTTCGGGAGAGCTCCTCATTTACAACCCTTCATTGCTTTAAGGTTCACGAATGAGAAAAATACGAAATTGAAAATATACAGAAAGGTCATAGGTCCTACTCAGATAGAAAAAGAAGGTTAAAACAAAATTCGTGAACCTTAAAGCAATGAGGGGTTGTAACCGAGGAGCTCTCCCGAAATGTATGGTACCAATAAATCTTACAGCTTTACCCATTTTCAAGTTCTCTCCGGGAACAGCATGCTTCGAAGTCAAAAAATCTGGCCATGAACTCTTCTGCGCAGTCGAACGCGAGGGCGAGCGGGAACACGCCAGCGTGAATTGGCGGGAGTGTTGGGTGCGCACGTATGCCTACGGACACGGGGACGCGTAGCTGTGCGAAGGCGCCCTACGAATCCAGAGAAATCGAGACAAATCTAGATTTTTGCCATCAACGCTTTTAAGATCCCCCACAACTCTTATATCTGATCGGATAGCAACCGCTTGGAATTCTTCTATGAGAACTTCGGTCGTAATTCTATCGGCGTGAGTGCAGAGATCTAATTTCTTGATGTAGCTTAAACTTCAGCCCCGGATGGTGAGACATTCAGTAATTGCGGTGCCTTAAAAACGAATTGGCTGTGGTAGCGTCCTAACGTCAAAAGTCACGTAACGAGATTTAGAACGAGAAAATCCCTTGAGCACGTTGAAGTCAGTGAATTTGGACATATTTGTCTGTAGCGGTCTAAGTAGTGGTTGTACTTGGATCACTACAATCATCAGGCCAAGTCCCAGGTTGGAAGTTAAAAGGCTTAAGGCACCTGTGCGAGATAGGTTTATTGTATACAGGACTCTCAATTGCTGTCTCAGGTGGTAGCGGCCACTGGCGAAGCCAGAGCTAGTGCTGACTGCGTCCAGCCAGACCTGAGACGACCGACTATCTGTTGTATGGGGTGACAACGGCTGCTTTTATCAGAAATGCGGAGAAAATAAAATGGTTTGCTATTGGTGTGTTGCAAGCTGCCCGAGGGGGTGTCGTCTGCAAAGTACCCCTGCTGAGTGGCCGCGGCGTGTCGTGTTCGAGTGGCACTTATGCACGCGTACCCATTTGGACGCGCGTGTACACGCGGGTGTGAAGCACGCGTGTGAGTGAGTGATTATCGGTTAAGTGGTCTTCAGATCACCAAGTGTAACAGCTACCTGCAAAGGCATATGACGTTGACGGCCGCGAGCATTGAAGTCCGAAGGGAGCGGGGGGGGTGAACAGGCATTATGGCCGTCTGCCACAAGTCCGAATATTGTGGCGATTCTGTGGTTCCCATCATTCTCGAGGAAATTTTCTCGAACTAACTGCAAATTGCCGATGATGATGCTGTCCATATCTTTGATCTCATCGACGGGTTTTCAAATCCATCGCGACTCTGCCTGCTTGGTCAGTTGTCGTTTCTGCAGCCTTTGCAGACAAGTTCCTCTTTCTGGAGTATGAAGATGCCATCTGACTTCTGTTATTCCCTAGTCAATCATCAGCACACTTTTGTTTATGTTTCTATCTATTTAGACAAGCTCTCATTTGTTTCTGTAAAATTTGAATATCGTTCTTATTCGTCTTCTTTCGGTGAAATGGAGACAGTATGTTCTCAAATCTTCTGAGGCAACTGAAGATTCTGCCTTATTATTTTCACTGCGCTTGCTCCTGAAGTTTGAACACATCTGTTCGTCTTGCTCATTTTGGGGAACCAAGAATCTGTCAGTGGAGGTGTTACGTTCCTTCAGCTGAGTGATTCTCAATGATGACCATGCGCTAACATATTCACCTCCCAACTCAATATGCAAATTTGAAGTTCTTTTTTTCACACTTGACAGAGGTGAGGCTGTTTGTCAAAGTGATCGTCTCCCTCTTCTCCCACAGTGGCTGACCCATCACACACAGCATGCTGAAACTTACGACAACTTGCTAATCGCACGCAAATTGGCACTAACGAATGTACAAAGACTTTGAAATAAAGGTAGTTAACAATCTTAAGCGAAGTTGAAACCCAAAAAATATTGAAGTCGTATAACTTTGTTTAGATCTCAATTTGGTGCAGCAAAGAGCCAAATGTTTCGCTCTTCAAATGCTAAAAATCCCTGTCAGTGTTAATTCTGGTGTGAAAAAGTGAGCATGTCTTCCTGTGTAAGAAAAGAGAATTGTCCTTTTTTCCAATATTTTTATAGGTATTGCTAGTTCTGGATTATGATGAGATCCAGAAGAACAATTCTACTTGGTGTGATAGGTGCAGTTATACGCGTTGTATATTGTAACTTCCTCAGGCGGCAGCAGGAAACAGCCCAGAGTATAGGAAAACAGTCAACAATGTACTACGCCAACTTGATATAAATAAAAACTATGGAAGAGAGGTTAGTACAAAAAAGACTACTTCTCGGGTTGATTGTCCACGTGTATCACAATAAAGTGAAGATTTGGGGCCAAGCAACGGGTGGTGCTGGAATTCTATAGTTTCCGAGAACTGCGCAAAGAGTTTTTCAATGTCTGCTCTTTTCTGATTTGCCCCATCTAATGGTTTGTGTCATTGGAATCGCCTATGAGCCGAGATACTTTGGTAATTTTACCACTCATTAGGAGTGAGTAACTGTGTTTGTTCAATTTTCGCACGTTTTGGCGGTTGCTACCTTTTTAACGCAATATTGTGAATGACCACTGTTTGAATTTTTCTACTATATCGATGCATTTTTCCATCACTATATCACCAATAGGGAGCTCAAAGGCGTTTGCCTAACATTCCTTCAATAAAATTGAACTGAACTGAACTGGAGGATTACAGTTTCAATCTGCGAAATATTTGAACTTAATCAACAGCCGCATTTTAGCTTCTCTGTTTGTTGAATCAAGCACGCGTTGATATCTGTAATTGTGATGGGTTGGTACTAGGATTTTGAGGGAAATGTTTAGCTTCTTAATCCTTACGGTGACCGTACGCGTAGGTAAAATGCAAAGTTCAGGAATACTAGTTAGCATTTGGGTACTGGCCAAGACCTACGCCTGCTGTAATCTACGGAACGCTTAAACTTGTTTGAAAAATTATGATGTATGATAAGATTCAGGTTGTCTGAGAAACCAATTAGATGGAAGTCCTAACTAAATTCGGATAGGACTAGAGAGAAAGTAACTGAGCTGGTATGATTAATTGAGCACAATTAACAATATGAAGGGTAATTTTAGGCATATCGCCGCATTTAATGTTAGTCTGAACTTCAGAGGCGGGCTGCTATCAAAGTAAAGAAGGATCAGCACCGAAATCCAGTTTGCAGTAAAAACAAGGATAACCTACCAAACCCTTAAACAACGGATAATTAATAGAACCTAAGCATGGAACGACGGCACAACGGGCGCCCAATGGAATATGACGGTGTAGTACATCAAGCCGCAACTCGCCAAAGCTTCGCATGGGAGGCATACAATGGTACGTTTAGTGCTGAATACATAAGTTAGGCATGCCCAAAGTGGATTTCTGAGGCGCGCAGGCGTCATTAGCGATGAGACAAAAACTGTTTATCTGCAGACGAGCGCTATGCACTTTGCTGCAAAGACAAGAGAGACGTGGGTGATGGCCACTTGTCTCTCATTAGCCCGAAGCACAGCTGTTTGGGGCGTACAATGGATTATGATGGTGTAGTACACAGAGCCAGAAAACGGCAGCATCTCGCATCAAATTTCCATGAGAGCCATGCAATGGAACATCAGTTCAGTTCATTTTTATTAAGATAAAGATAGGCACACGCCTTTGAGCTCCCTAGTGGTGACATATTGAATGCAAAATGCATGGAAACAATAGAAAAATTCAAACAGTGGTCATCAACATCCTTGCAGGCGAAAAGATATCTGCTGTCGGTCAGTGGAAAATAGTTAACATACACGGCTACTCACTCATGAGGATTAGCGTAATGGTGTTGTGAATAAAACCAGAAACTGGTCGCACCTTTGAAGATTTCCGTAAGAGGCATGCAATGGGTATAATGGTATGTACAATGCTGAATACATAATGCATGAAAAACAACCGACTGGAGAACTGCAATCCGCTGTTATTGGAAATAATAAAACAGAGCAGGCTTATGGTAGCGAAATAAGAATGTAGTTATGCACAGTGAACTAGGAACTGTTCCATCTAAGGAATCTTTTTCGCCATATATTCTGAAGACTTTCAACGGCGAACCTACTGGATGTGACACTGGCTGCTCAAGCCAGGTCAAGTACATCATTGATCAGTTAGATTATAATAGCCAGGTTTTTGTCACTAGCGACGTAACCCTAAATTAGTCTACCATGCGGGAAGCCCACTGACTGAAATTCCTGGAATGCCTGAGTAGTGACGGAATAGTCGCTGTCTGGAAAGCGCATTGTTTTCAGGTCCTTGTTGAGCTTGCAGACCAAGCTGTCTGCTGTGCTCCGAAAGGGATCACTGCGACCAAAGTCTAACGTGACCAAACGAGAGAGCAAAAACGATCCACGGAACAAAAAGTCCGTCAGTCAGTATATTTGAGGGAAGAATAGGCTTGCGCCTTATAACTCCCTATTTGTCACATCAATGAATATTAATTTAATAGACAAACCTTGCACAAAGGAAAACTATGGAGGAGGCTTAAGCACCAAAAATAATCTACTTTTTGCGTTGATTGTCCAGGGGTTACGCAATAAAGCAGAATTTTTGGACCAGACGCTGCATGCTGCTGTTCCGCGAGTAACCGGAGGTTAATTCTTGGCAGTATGTTTGGCTTCACTATTTTTCGAGCTGAATACATTTTTAAAACCACCATTGCGCTTGATAGGGAAGATGCTGTGGGGAAAAAGTTGAATAAGCCTTAGCCATATATATTTATTAGTGTTTTTACTGCATAGTTGTTAAGACTTTTTAACAAAACCAAGTATGTCCAAGTACTCGCAGTAAAAATATGGTGAAATAAGGCACACAACCTCAGAAGTGTTAGAATTTTCTGCAACATAGGTATTTTTACTGCTTATGGGATGCTAAATTAGGGCGTAGTTTCTACAGTAATCGCAGAGCTCTACATACAGACGCATTAAGTGGCATATTAGGGTTTATTTTGTGAATAAACGAGAATCGGATTCTACCTTTCGCGTACTTCGTCCATGATTTCTGGTCAATCACCAGAATAGGACATACTTCGATTTAACCCAGAAATTCTTACCGGTAGGTATTTCGCCTATCCAAACTAATAATAAGTGAAGAGTCTGCAGAAGTGCTGGAAAATTACAGCACAGTTGAAGGTAAATATTTGCTTGAGGCTTCATAAAAATGACACTTTGATACGCTTATATCACTTTTTACAAGAAAGCATTTCATGAGAAGGTTGCGGTCCTTCCATCAGAAATTCAATAGTGATCTACGGATACTATTGATGAGGCCCATTAGGCCTGAAATATACAACTTATTATTATTATAATTCAACAAATCCCTCGATTCTGTATTTTGAAGCCCTTTAAAAACAAGTGCAATGTCCACTTGGGTGTTGTACAAGGTATGAGGCATGGGCTGCGCCTTCGGACGACAAGGGCAACTGTGTTTCGTTTCACTCTTCACCTTCATTCCGCGGCACGTACAGAAGTGTTAAAAAAACCAACGGTAAACTTATGGCTCCTCTCTATCAGGCCTGATTGCTCTATTAGTCACGTGACGGCAGAACGCTTTTTTTCACAACTGATCAGCAAAAGTGCAGGGTTCCTTATCTCGACGCACGTTCGTCGTTATCAAGAAACCCAGCAAACATCCTATTCGACCAAATCTATGCAAATTTGAACTCGTGATCGGTGTTTCTTACAGTTTCTTGAATTTCGAGATAACATACGTCATTTCCCTGTCTACGCATACGGAAATGTCAGCATAAAGTCACCCTGATTATCCAGAGCGTCAGTCGTACATGAAACATACATTTCTGATGGACGTGGTGCCCAACAGTCTTCGGGCTAAGTCTCTTGTATACAAACAACTGCATTCGCTGTTATTTGCACGATGATTATGTCAGCTACGCTATTTGTTAATTTGAAGCCTTGGGGACGTGCTTGTGGTCAAATGGTAAGCAAAATTATATTCAGCTTAACTAAAATGATGGAACAGTTAATGTCATTCTGCAAAAGTGGCAGTGTAAAATTTTAAAAATGATCAGCTGTTAAAAAAGATAAGCGGGGCAATAGATTGAACAGTCGTTTTAGCAAACGATTGTTTTCTGTCATTCATGGTCATACCGATACAGTAACACGGAGAATGAAAAATTCTGCTTAAAGCTTATATGGCTCTCGCAGTTGGGCAAGAGGAGGATAAGTCAGTCGCCGCGCTGTTTCCTGCTCTCGCGCAAGCCTGAATAAGCGTTTTAAGGACGCTGGAATGAGGCGCTGGGGGAACGGGGGAACCTTATCACGGTCGGTGGTTTGGGGACGGACGGACCTGTAGACCAGACGATAATAAGTGACTTCAAAAAAGTAAAAAGTTGATGATGAAAGTGCAACATAAATCTGAGGCAACTTAATATTCAGCATGACAGGAAATAAGAAGGCATTTGTAAATTCTCCTAAACAGAATTTACTACATTGAAATATGAGCGCAAAGTACAAAACGCAGGCCTTCTCGTGTTTATTGGCTACACGTTCATCCGCTCATTTCTTCAAATACTCACTCCCTTGCTTGACTGTCAGAGTTCGTTTTTTTCTATAATGCGTGTTTTTTGGTGAACGTACGTTCGTAAAACGCATTTATGACTGCTTTTTATTTCGAAAATATGGCTGAGATTTTATTGGATGGTTTAGATTCCGAATGCTTGTCTTAACCGTTCGTTTCATTTATGTACCAAATTGACCATTCCAATTTTTCACTATTAATGGTAAGTTCAAAACATTAGAAATTGCCAATATTAGAACTTGGTCGTAATAAGATGTGGTGAACGTATGCTGTCTCACGATTCCACCCGTCACGTGCTAATGTTGGTGCAAGGGGTAAATCGACTCCTTGAAAATTATTCCGGTGTCATATTGACGATTGAACAACTAGATCTTCCGCTTATTTTTAAGTAAAATTGTATGAGATCTGCTGCCCCATAGCACTTTAGTGCTTTCGTGAAAACTCACCAGAAACCTCTGAGTCGCAACTGAGCAAATATTGCCCCTGTATTTGTAATTCTTTCTAGTGTATCACAAGTAAGCGATCTATGAGAAGTATTTTCTTGTAAGTGACAAAAATCATCTGATTTTTTTATTGACACGTGCGATGAACGGTTGTAGATTATAATTCTGTTATTTATACTGTAGCCTACCTAATTATTTTATAGAAAAGGAACCGCGGTTCCTCGCGAGGAAGCTTAAATTCGTCTACTCCTTCGGTTTATACCCCCGGTTACTGCAGGTTAGTGTAAGTTCACCCCTTTCCCTTACCAATTTGCTGTATGTGGATGTTTGCGTTAACTCTCAAATAATGTTACTCTCCGCATGCCAAGATTGGATAACTTTCGATGCCACTATAAATTTTTATAGCATGTAAATGTACTTTTCTTAAATATCCTATAACCTCCGCGTACTTGAAAAACTAAGTCTACAATGGAGAATCCGTCTTCACGGCCAATCAGCGCGTTCATCATTGCACGTTTGGCGTTCCTAAATCTATTACGGCACATTTTGTGTTGTGGCGTAGAAGATTATCAAATGGTCGAATAAATCGCCCTTCATTGGGGTATTTTTAAGGTGCCTCGAGGGCCGTGATTTACATTCCAGTGGCTGCTTGATGTGGCTTCAATTGCCCTTTGACCGATTGGAGAGCCTTGCTGTCCTGTAAGCAATGTAAACCAAACGGTGTGCGGCACGCGTAGATTGATTGCGTAGCTTTTTCAGTGATTGCGTCCGCACTGACCTCCGATAGAAAAGCAGATTAAAGCTTTCCTTTTGTCCATATCAAGCTGTCATAATGACAAAACCCATCAATTGTTTGATTTTTGCGTCCTTTCTTAAATCAGCTGACACCTTAGGTAAGGAAAAATAATCCTTTCTGTTAGATGATTTTAGTAAAGCTCTTTATTTTATGTATGCCCTATCTTGAATATAAGATCTTCGCAGTGCTTTTAAAATATATGTGAAGGATAATTTAAGAGATTCCTATGGGATAAAGAGTCTACTTCTGTTACATTTTGGTCAGGATGTCACAAATGCCCGAACTATCATGAATTTTCAATTTGAGTTTCAAATAATAATTTGGATGCGTATATGTTAGTGTTTTGGGGCACGAGTCTGTATAGATTCATGGTTGAGAAGGAGGCTGTATATCGTGACAATTGCGTCACAGCAGCCTTTTGAGCTCTCTTTAGATCTTATGCCCCAATGTTTAAGGCAGAATGCGTAATTAAGAAGAATATTTTTTCTGAAAGAAATTAATGAAATACTGAAAAAAAGCCAACCTCATGTATTGCATGTGTAAACGGACTATTTAGGTTTCCCCAATCAACCGTGTGCTCCACAGCCCAGTGGCGGAAGGACGGCGACTTATGCATGAATTAGACTTCAACGTTAGTAGTCTTCAGCATTATAGTAATAGACCTGCGTTGCGTTTAACCTCGTCCGGCCGAGCCCGGTGACAAGACAAAGTCAAGGAGACCGAAGACGGGATCACGCGCGGTTGACCGAAGCCGCATCATTTCAAATATGTTTCATTGAAGACACACACGCTTTCTTGTACTTCTTTGGTAACAAATAGCAGCTTTTTTAGGTTTACACTAAAAAAAGAAGTGACTTCCAATCACACTGTCGCTACCTAATTCCTGTAACGCACACTTATTGCAGTAGTTAGAGCCTAACGGAGACTTAGCACACCAAGACAAAATGTGACACTTCACTCATTTTGATTCAACTTTTTGGTCTACTGCTCTTTATTGCTTCCTGTCAAATGGAGGTTAAAAAGATGGGCTCCAATATCCTCGAAAAATATTCGGCTTGCTCCGGCATTGTCCGCGTCATTCACTTCACGACCGTAAACAAATTATTCTTCTTCAAATCAACATCTTCTGAAGTGTTGAGTTTGATGACTAGACCGTAGCCTCAATCACCAGAGCCTTCCTGGCCTTCTCCAGACGTTTGCCGTAAGTGTGACACTCTCTTCAGTGTAAGGTTGAGGCTGCATAGGTATTTGGTCTTGTCAAAGTTCTGCAACGTCGCACATACCATAAGACTGTGAAAATCAAACGGGGTAGTTCAACCACTTTTACCTCAAGAAGATGCTACTAATTCTTTTCGTTACTCACGTTTCTTGTCCACGCACGATGCCCTAATCGCCATCGAATCTTAAAACTGTAGAGACTTAGACCGGGATTATGAACCAAAAACTAATTACAGGTGCGTCGATGCGTGAAAAATTCGTACTGAGTGCATTATATTAACTTTAATATTTGAGGTCTTATTGCTTTTTTTTGTAAACTACCACAAGCCTCACATCAAAGTATATTCTGCGTCCGTTTTACTTCAATCATTCGTCAAGTTTTATGCCTTATTTTAACTCTAGGTGTAAGTTGACAGTTTACAATGCGTCCACGCCATCCTTCGACACCTCTGCGTGGCCAAGGCTATGTAAACCGTAACAGTACGCCGGCATCTTTCAATTTTGCATTCAGGTGACTGACGCTGTCCTTTTATCTTCGAGATCCTTTAGTCATTACTTTTGTTTACGGGTTTTTTCTGTCAATTAAGTTGGTCTGTTGACCTACCCCCAACGAGCATTTCAAACTTCCTCGGAGGCACTAAGTTACCTTGATACTCGACCAAAACTTACAATTAAAACAGAAAACCTTTTTTACGAGCGTTTAAACCACTTTTAGAAACTTTGTGGATTACCCTTTTGTTACAACCTGCGCCTGGTACTTGTAATTAGCACGGACTTTGAGCTAACCTGACTGTGGTTTCGAATTCCCACGAGGAAGCAAGAGAAGTCAAGCGGCCAGGAAGAGAAGTTTATTCACACAGAACACGCCAGGGTGAGAAACTGCAGCTCTCAAAGGCTGTGGTGTATTTATTCATTTCCCTGCATGAGCAGGCGTGAGAGACAGGAGACCAATCAGCTAGGACAAAAAATCGATAGCCAATGCGCGCGTTCTCATGACAGCGGTATGGAGTTGCGTTCCAGGGTCTTTCTGTAGGATGAATAATCGCGGAAATTGGCGTATTCCCAAAACTTTTATCGGATAAAGTTCTGTACTAAGTACGTGCCAATACGACTTAACGTAGTTTAGAGAAAATCCTTTCTACCAGGCTGATCTTGCAGCTGCATTGCACTCCAACACGAAAATCTGAAAATCCGTGCAAAACAGAAAAACCGATTCTACACCCATTGAAACCATTTTTTGTTAGCGTGCTAAATCTGTAATGTGTTGCATTCGCCACTCCCAATTTGCTGAGATTTGATGCGTTAGAGGCAAAACCGAATCTGCACTGCTATCTTTGCGCCTTTGTAGAGTTCTAGGACAGACTATCATATTGGATGGTAATGCAATTGAAAACTTCGTCAATTAAGTTGTTAACCTCACTAAATACCAAGCTGACTAAACTGGCCGTTTGCTGCGCAACCTATCACAGAAGTAGGAGCGAAAATGGGTTCTTGACAAAGAAACTCCTTTTGGAAAACCGGGACTTCTTGAATAAATATCGACAGCCCTCATGGCATGCTTGTAGACGACTGTGATGCGCAACAGGGCAGACATTATGATTAAACTTATTCCCACTGAGCTTTCAGACATTGAGCAGCTTACGCTTTATGCGGATCGTGTCGTTCACTTGAGTGCGTTCCGAATCGGGGATAGGATTGCTCTAAATCGAATACTTAAAACAAGGAACTGCGGTTTTTAATGCTGTACATGTCTGTTGATACTATATTTAACATTCGTTAGAATTTTTTAGGCAGAAGTGCATAGCTTCAATCTTACAGCAAGGGTTAGGAAACCGCTCCGAACAAGGCTCATTTCCTACGTTGCGGATCAACACCGTACGATACTGATTCGATCCTCTGTAAAGAATACAGCATTTTGTTTCTGTTTAAAAGTATAAGAGTGTAAGGTGTCTCCCCAGCCATGATCGCCACTGATTTTCCTCAATCAGAAGTCAACTGTGTCCAAAATGTTCATTACCGCAAACATTAATAACCAACTGGGAGCAATTCAGCCATTATGGCAAATATGCAACAACTGTTTCCCCATTACTGCATTATTTGCTACGAGCACTGAACGTAGCAATTAATTTCTGAAGGAATTTAAAGGTTAGGAAAAGTGGTCTTCTAGTTCGAGAACCTCAATCGTGACCCCGACGGACCAGATACCTAATCCTCTTCTACACATAATTTAGACTTGATCTAACTCTGATTGCTTTCAAACTTTAACAGAATTCTGTACTTTTACAAGGGATTCCGTCAGTACCGTGTTGATCGCCCTTTTTATGGAAAGTGCAATGCTAGAACAAAGCACCGCAGCATGACCATCAAGGTACGACGGTCGAAAGAGCGAAAGTCCATAAATCAAAAGTCAAGACTGGACAGACTTAACTGAGGTGGGAGCGTGTACTCAGCTCAGCAGGCGTTCCTTTCTACCGTGTAACACTCGTTGACTTTTTTTAGCGAAGCGTGCATGTACCCTTTGTCCGACTGCAGTCACCCAACGAAGGGTGCGGCATCGATTAGTCTCGATTTCTTGCCACGCTGGTTCCAAGTCTCATCCGGTTTATACAATCGGTTGACAGGGAGGGGACATTGAACGGATTGAAGTTGGCATGGGTGAGTTGCCCTTGTGGCGATCGTGGGCGCGAGTCGCGACCCCGACCCGATCGTTAACACTGGATTCATTGTGAAATCAATTAGCCAATCGTGGTGAAGCTATACGAGGCCTCCTTCATAGCAACCAGATGCGAAAAAGGCGTAGCTAATGCGCCCAGATCACCGCTTTTAGGTATTTAATCGACGGGACTGGCGCAAGAATTTAAGATATCTCCGCTAGTGGACATATAGATCCACAACATACTTTCTTCTATTTGATCGCCAAATTTATTGTCAGACCATCTGCTAGCCAACCTGCAGGTTGAATCGTCCGCACAGTCCGTAATCGTTTGACCGGCTAACCGAGAATGTGAGTTACCTCAAACAAAACCTAGTTTGAGCGCATTTCTAATACCTATCTTCAAAGTACCTGAAATTTGCTCGTGGGTTTTTCATTAACCAACTGCAGTGTTGACCACGGTTGATAATATTTCCTTGGTGCGTACTAAAAATTACAGCAAGTTTAAATATGCCTATCTGATTTTTTATATACAAATCTGTGTAACATCCCAGCTGTTTGTCTGAAAACATGTTTTCCTTGTTTCCTTATCTTCCAGTTCGCCGAGTCCAGAATTCCACAGTCCTCCATTTGGACCCCAAGGCAATTATCTATCCCCTCCCGATCGCCAGCCTGTGGGCCATTGGCAACAATGGCCTCCATTTGTTCCCTCACCCGAAAGATCTTATGCTCGTACTCCGCTTGTTCCACCGTCTTGGAATGTAAACAGCCCACCAGCTTCCGGTCCAACAGGCCTCTACAGACCAAACTGTGGCACGGCTGCCCAGTTCAACAGCCCCACACAAAATCTTCCGGTTATACGCTATCCGCCACCCTTTCAATCACCCAGGGCCAATTTTCCAAATACTCCCCCCTCTAACCGAACCTTTTATATGTCGGCTGCGTCTACAGCCAGCAACTGTGGTTCAATAAGCGGACAAAGCAATGTGAGTGACACCTCACAGGTTCATAGCACAAAGAGAGAGGTTTTGAATTGGAAGCAGCGCTGCACGACTGACCCCTGGACAGGAATCCTGCCCAAGGCAACGCCTGGCAGCGGCGATCGCCTCGTCACTAGTGCGTTGAATCAACGGCATACAGTCCTCTTCGCCCCGCATTCACGGATCTCCGGCGAAACCATTCTGCAGTCTTAGAGGAAAGTCTGGGGACTTCTTTATGAGCATTTTAGAGAATACAACTCTTTTTAACTTTGTTTTTCTTTCCTAAGTGAAGGAGGCTGCCCCCTTGATTAATGAATTTTTCTAAGAAAACCCCAACTGTTTCTGTAAACTAAAACAATCTATGCATGAAGCTTCGATCTCTTAAATAAACTCTGCTGGGCAGAGCACATACGAATATCCTAAAAACTGGGATTCGAAGCAGACGCGTCGAGGAGCAAACTGTGATAATAGTCAGTTAGGAATCTGCAATAGTACTTAAGTGAAGTCGGCCACTGTAGACACGCACCCTGTTTAGGTGATAATGTATCGATAAATCCCTTGTCGCAAGCGATGAGCCTAACCGTCAACTCCATAACGCGGATGCGCGTGCACTCGTCTACGTCGAAGTATGCAAGATACTTAGGTCCCTCTATTCCACATCTACAGTATAAAAATTGCATGGCAGAACCGAGAGGACCGTAAGGTAGACATGGAAACGCCGGTTGATGAGTGTCATTCATAGTCTAATTTCTAACGACGTGTTTATGGGGGTCGCGGATATCACTCAGATGTGACTGCCACAAAAACTATTCATAAGCTTACAGGCTGACTCGATAAGCTGGAACCTTGAGTTATCAACGCCACGACTGTTGGATTGATATAATAGTTTATGGTACGTTTGGTTATTTGTAGTTGGGAATCAAGCGGTGGAATAAATCCAATCACTGACCTATTCAAGTCAGGTTGAATGGGAGTGAGATTGAGCATGCTGACTTCCGTAAAGTCGCCCTCTGTGCACAAAGAACTATTGCAACTTATTCTTCGTTATAGGGGGTGAGTGCAGTTATCCCGTCAACTGAAAGCAGTCCAAGACACGACTTTCAATTTGTAGAGGCTTGACACAACCCAACGAACTCCCACAATAACTACACCGTTGACTGCACACAAGCTCATCTAGGAAAGCACCTAAATCATATCTTCCAGGCCCTGGATCACCAATTGTGTATGCGGTCTCAACTTTGTACTTGCTTTCAGCCGATGGAAGGAGGCGAAGTGATCATACGCATGAAAACAGGGAATAAACCTCTGAACTTCGAATCTTCGCTGACGTGCGCTCGTAGGATGGCTCATACCTCTATGAAATCTAGTATGCTAGCAGGTTGCATACCTTTGTGACGGGCAGTGGCGGCTCACATATGACCATAGACAGCGTCGTGAATGAGAAAGAAGTGGTGTTGGTGGCCTCACAGTAGTATAATTATCAAATTAAGGGCTGGTTTGAACAACGTGCATGCGTTAGCGTTGGGGCAATGGACAGAGAAGGTCATGACACCGAAACATGCAGCAGTAATATACCACGAGTCGTGAAGAAGCAAATCGCGAATGCAGCGGACATTAGTGTGCTCGTCTACCACCGCGGCCTCCGCGTCGAATTTCCACGACGCCCCGACCTCTTCCCCTCGCGGAGTTCTGCACGACTGCAGGATCTGAGAAATGCGAGTTCGGAGGTTCCTGCAGGGGCTTGGGGGGATTGCCGGCGCAAGACAAGGGTGGTTGTCTCGGCTGAAATCGTGGGTTGTTGGGGCCAGATGCCCTAAAATTGCCACCTACAGCAGATAAATAGTAAGGAAGGTATAAGTAACATAGCCAAGGTAACCCTCCAAGGCGTCTTAACTGTAATTGAACCCACAAGGTCGGGTAAACGAAACTTAACCCCGGTATTAAGTCAGCGATGGGGAGAGGAGGCTTTAAGCGCAATTTAATTGGAAGTTGTTTGTGAGCATTCACTAACACAACCGATGTTGATGAAAATTTGGTGGGTCCTCTAACACCTATCAGTTATGCCAAATCAGCAAACGAAGATTACTTAACTTTTAATAAGTTTAGGGGGGGGGCTAGTTAGTTTGTATCTGCCCTACATGGTCGTGGAGGGCCGATTCTCTAGAGGCATTTTCACAGAGGTGCTCACGCCTTTATTTCGGGTTACATAGTATGCTACCGTGTTTGAGATCCGCTTCATTCATTAGGCCAAGAAGGCCTTCGAAAGACTAACCAGGAGAAAAACCAATTAAAAAGTAGAGGTCTCGCTGTAATATACAGGGTGTCCCAAAAAATGTATACACACTTCAAATAATTGTAGACTTGGTATTTATTGTAATTATATTATTTCAAAAATTTAAAACTATTTAACAAAGTCTCATTTTATGTTTTCGTACTGCATGTTCTCAAACTGACGTCCATTTAATCCAGACACTGCTGACAGTGCGAAGCAATGGAATCGCACACAGCATAAAACAATTTCATTCGTATTTGGGCGCATTCATGTTCAATGGCTTCGCTTTTTTCTCAATGCAGTTGAAAAACAATAAAATGATACTGCTTAACACTTACAATTTTGAAATAATAAAATTCAAAGTTATAATTGCTCAAAATGTGAATACATTTTTGGGACACCCTGTATAATAGTTGGGGTACACAAACTCATATGTAGCTGGAAACTGGACGTTCTCAGATTGAGACCAGAGTAAAGCTCACAGGAACCCCTTACCAGCGGTCTTTTGTTTAAATTAGGCAATCCAGGATACTGCCAGAACCTTTTTTCGATCAGTCTGTTTCCTCAAGCACATCCCAATAAACCCCTTAATCAAATGTACGACGATAATGCTGCTACTGAAAGATGACGGGGTTTTAAACTCAAACTTACAAGTGCAAATAAGTTTTTTGTATGGGAAAGAATGTGACGGATGCTAAGGGGCCACCGCGTATTTAGAGGTGCAAGATTAAAGAATCTAATAGGAAACTTTTCATGTCACTGTATCGAACCTGTCAGAGGAATGCCATAGCGGTTATTATTGAACTGGTCCTCTAACAGTAATAAGGGTAAAGAAACCAGCTGAAACTGAGGACCTACGTGGGGCTGGGCCGGCCGACTGATTCATACTATTCGAAGAATACTGTCCAAAGTGATCGTTCGGACCGCTAACTCTGCCACCTCGCATTGCTGTATGGTGAGGAAGTCGGCAGCTAGTGAAAGAACGGTGGCCTGCAGGTGGGACAAAGGGCTGCCTTGGCGAAACCCCATTGGGACGATGGCCGAGTAAGCCGGATTGGGGGGGAGGATAGGGAAAGCGACCTCTGTAGGCAGACGTCGCGGGTGGCGGACCGTTAACATTATTGTGCAGTGCTTGGGCGGCGTGTACTGTGACAGCCGATTGGGGAGCATTCCAGTTATTGTGGGGTAAAGGTCCGGCCGGGACGATAGCGTCGGAGGAAAGGCTGTTTTGTGCACGTTGTTGAGGCCTGTTAGGGACGGACTGCGGGAGACCGGCAGACCTTAGTCGGCCACCACGTTTATTTTCCTTTTCGGCAGATGAAGCTTTGGGGCCGATTTCTTGGAGGGAGAAGAGTGAGCTAAAATGGGGAGAGATTAAAGAGCCAAATTAAATGGAGTATTTTAACAAGAGCCAGTTGGCACTTTAACCCATATCTGTTCAAAACAATGCCCTATCTACTGTTTTCTTCTAAAAGAACGCCCACGTGCACGTAAAAAAACTGATGACAAGAACAATACGCTGGACACTTTCGAAAGGCCTTCGCCTTGGGGGTGTGAAATTTATCTTCGTCTAATTAACCCGGGGAGACGAGTACGCCCTGCAATCGTAAACCTAAGAGATATAAATGTATTAACCAAATCCAAAATATAAGAGCATCATTGGTGCATTGAGGAGCAGCGTTTAAGTCTGTGTACTTCAGGTAGATATCAAAGATACGACAAATCGTTGCTAAACCAGCAGGCATCATAGCATCGTGTTACAGGTAGATTTAATTCAACAGCTGACTGTTAGACAGGCAATACAGTCCAAAGCTCAGTGTAAAGATTGGCTTAACCTATTTTTAAACGGAATTTATCTGTTTTTGTGGAGTTGTTATGAGCACTAGCTTCTAAGCGTAACTCGAAAATTAAATATAAGTAAACATTGCACAACTCGTGAAATAAGAACCCATGATATACCGTCACCTTCCTCTGCCACGTCGTACCTGAAGTGTGTCAAGGCAATTTATATCTGCCGTTGACTATGAACAAATACGAAGCCTTCTAGGGGCAAGATCACTGTGTTAGCTGCTAGCAAGTAATTTAAATATCAGTAAGGTCACAGTGAGGCGCATTATTGATGATTGAACGACACCCAGAAATAAACAGAGTAGACCAAAACGGCCCATGAGTAAGCAGGACGAGTGCGTTCGTAGTAAAATAAAAATATATTATCATATGCCTATTCAGACCATTCACGGTAACACCTGCCGATGTGCTCGATGAAAATATTAAGAAAGAGGATGCAAGAATTTAAACTGTACCAGGAAAATGCCACGATTGAGAAGTGAAACAAAAGCTTACGGTGACCACAATATGCATCACTTATTCATCAAAATAACGGAATGGTTCAAGTAAACGGCTGAGAAAAACACCGCGATAATAGTTACAGGACGACCTACAATTTCCACAAATTTGGATCAAGCTCTCTTCGCAAGAAGGTCGTATGATGAAGTAACACCTTGTAGAACGAGTTCAGGACGTGAGCGAGGACTGAAAAAGAAAAGCAGCCATGAGGTAACGCGATGACCAGAAGAAACCGGGGTGTTTCCACTGGCAGCTATGGAGTAATTATTGTGAGAATGCTTAAGAAATCAGTATTCGAAAAAAAAACAGACGAAAGAGAAGACTTTGACAAAGCCAACGGATTAAGGAAAAATTTGGGTAAGTCCGTATACTAAGGCATGAGGGCATTTTGCTGTAAGCGTAGCCCATCACAAAATGTAGATGCAGTCGAGGAAGCTCATTCGTTAGATAAGACACTTGCTTTTCCGTCTCTTTCCCTTCTCTCACCAGTTCGCGATTTCCTTTTTGGCTTGTATGGAGCTAAATATAAACATAAACATACTAGTGATCGCACATCAGTATTTGGCACAAGGTATCGTAAATCGATATCTGTTTCTGACCCACAGGCGCTCAGTGCTAACGTAACCACAGTCGCGCGAAGCCTCTTCGCCGTTTTCACCACTTTATCAGAACGATCTGTGCGTGAAGGGACAGAGTAGTCGTCGTATGCTCTGACTGACACCAAAATTAGACCATCCTTTGAAGTAGCTGACAGTAGGATGTATGCTTATTCTGCGTAATGCTGAAGGGGATTCCGTACATATTTGTTACCGATTTCAAATAAAGATAGTACTTCGCTTAATTTGACTGCTAAAAATAAAATCCTGCTTTTTCGAACCGTTCCCAGCCCCACTTACGCAGGTGAAGTCGGAGATAACTGAACGTTTATTTTCGGGAAAGGACTAATAATTATACAAAAAGTGACGGTATTTCCGAATTTGATGAACCAGGAATATTCTGATAACACTCACCCTTCCGTTGAACAACACTCGTAAGATTGTGGCGCAAGTTGAAGGGATCTAAAGCGGACAAACGTGGTTAGGAGACCAAAGGCGTGGTGCAATTAACATGCATACTTTGCCTGACGACTCACCTTCAATTGCAAGAAGCGAATTCCAAAGTTTAGCGATGCGTTCGAGTAGAGCCTTTTGATTAATTGTCACTACATACCGTTCTCGGTCGAAATCAAACAAGTAATAACGGAAGAAACCAAGCCACATATCCGCTACCAACACATCGGCCGGGGGAGGCTTCCAAAGTTTGTGCTATAGGGGTTTAAAACAAAATCATTCAGACATGTGCGTCGATTTCGATGAAAATGTGTGAATTAAGTGGTCGAAAAGTGGCAGGTGCAGCCATTTCGCAGCCATTTCTGGTTGACTGCAGCGTCTGAGATACAACCCGGCAAACGCCATATCTAGAAGACGTGACATTTTACGCAAACGCAGCATGCGAATACTATTTACGTACAGTAAATTAGCGTAATTTTCTGAAGTATTTGATAAGAAAAAGAGACCAGTTCCCTTAACTATGCACTTGGCATAAATACCGAAAGTCGAAATGAAAAGCTGGACGCAATTACTCCCACTGCGTAAGAAATCCTCTCACGGGAGCATTTGTGTAGATAACTTTCTCATCAGGTAGGGAAAAGGCTAGGTTTAATAGTTAGGTCATATCACATACATCTCATACTAGTGTATTAACAATATGGAAATAGTTCATAGATACCGAGCAAAAGCAATGAAAGCCGGTATCTGCTAAGTACAAACCCAAACGGATCCTCGTCAATTAGAACTCGAACGCCACCAGGAGGCAAATGCAAATAATTTAAATAAGGAGTGGTCATTTCGAAAAAAGATTTCTCCGATACTAGAACAATTTATCCATCGAGAAATACCAGATCGAGAATAATTCAGAAAGAAGAGGTGGAAACAACCGAATGTACAGAAATACCACCTAAAATGAATAGCACGGAGTGGATTCTGACCGATTACAGGATCTTAACCGCATGAATAATCTACATAGCTGCTAGTTTTCGTACCAGACAGTGACCAAAATACCGAAATGCGAAAAGTACGTCAGTCAGGTTGCCACATAATCCTAAGCTGTGTTTTCGATGCAAGGAAAATGGTACATTCCTCTGTCATCAAGAAAATAGAACGGTATTTATAATAACCGGCAATGGATGTGGACCATGTCGCATACTTATCAATGGGGAATTAATAAATATATACCCATGATGCTATTTGAATGAACGGTATTACCGATTGTCAAAATGAAAAACATTTTAAAACCGAAATACAAACTTTGGAGTTTAAATAGGAAAAATAAGTGATTTAGATGCATATTTTGAAGTAGATACGAGAGATTTTCCATGCCACAGCTAGAAGATTTGAATTTTTTAAAACTTTTTTAACTTACAACTTTTGTATAATAAACAACCGCTGCAATTTTGACGGTTGAATAGGGTCCAAATGTAACAAAATAAAATGTTGACGCCGACTTGGCCAACTTACGATAGTCTCCATATCATCCTGGTACCAGATATTCCACTCTCCCGCCCTGACGATTGGTCGATCCTCTTCTTCGTACAGCTAAAACACAAATGACGTAAGGATCAGAACGGTGATTTACACGAAGAGGATAGTATGCAAATTAATGAAAAATGTAGACAAGATTTCGCATTAAGAACGAAGCGGTAGTTCCCGTAATAAGACTGCATCCAAAACGTAGATTTGATTGTGCAGGTTAGGACTACACGCGAAATTTCACCTTTTCAAAGCGCGAAGGCGCCCTAACTATAGATACAGCTCATTAATTGGCGAGGGGATGGAGCGGGAAGGCTTAACACTCATCTGCAAGGCAGCAGACAAAATAACACCAGCGTGAATTTTTTTCTTACGAACTTTTATGCGCCTGCGGTCCAAAGGGCCACAAATAAACGCAGATATGATAAGCCTCGAAAAGGTTGAAAGACTTTGAAAACGTTGAAGAAGATATAGGTTTCTCGGCGTGAAAATGGTCATTATACAAACCAGTAATCGTGCACGAGATTTCGATTCAAAAGTGTATGAACAATGTAAGAAGATAATAGTCGGGAAAAATCACCCAAATTTTCCCATAGGGTTTTCGACGTTGCCACAATGGAAGTCAGCATCACCAGAATGATGCATGCTTTTTCAAAATTACGCCTTATCGCTTTATAAAAATGTAAAATTTTTCACTGCTTTACAACGCATGCTGTCATTTCCTTCATTTTCGGTTAACTAGCGTTTCAATCGACAAAACAGACAGAAAAAAACAAATACGCAGGGAACCAAAGGCAACGGATACTTACTACATAGCCTCTGTGGGCCATTCAGTGTCGGTTGTAACTTTCCCGCACCCGACGTATCTAGCAGAGACGGACAATAACCTCTGAAAGTCAACCCGATGAGTCGGTGAACAAGGCTAGGGACAAGGTTTCTTATTGATGAACGTTCACCGACCGCTAACAGAACTCAATTGTCCCTCTTGGCCTTTGCTTTGAGCTCTATTGATCGGGCCCTGACAGCAGCTAGTAGTATAGGCAAATAATATTGCCGGCAAAGACAATGGAGACTGTAATGGCCATTTCTGGCATATTAGGCGTCGTCAGCCAGTCATACCCAAACCCAAGTGGCACCCCACCCGAGCCTCGAATTCACGACCTTTTCGATCAGAATCTAACGTCTCAAGCGTTCAGCTACGAGCCCATTGTCTTTCCGGTTTAGGAGCAGCAGATATTGACATTCGTCAATGAACTTTCACCGAGCGCTAATGGAACTCACGCCTCCCGCTCTGCCTTTGACCTCATTTTTTTAAGTTTCTGCATGCAGGCTCGGACAAGCCCGCGATCCGCAAACAGCCCGCACATATTTCCAACCAGAAATAAAGAACTCCCATTCGGCAATGCGACAGCAAACTTGACGCGCTTCACAAGTGGAGAGCATAAAGTAGGTACGTGAACCCACTTTGTTTCTGGCCAACAAAATATCGCAAAGGCTAGAGCTAGTTCATTTAGGGGATAGAAAAGCAAAAGTAACGCGGGAATCAGGAGCCTTTCAACCAAATTTTCCGACAACACTATTTTTAGAAAGCTGCAGAAAGCCTTTAAGTGCTTGGCTTTGTCAGCCTCAATCGTAATCCCGCGCTTCCGGGGACAAGTGCACCATGCTTATAGTCTTATAGGCAGACTCAATCTGACCAAATCTCACTGTCACTAAGCACATAGGTGCACGGCTTAAGAAAATTTCACTTTCCTACCCTTAAAAATGCATTCAAAGGCCTCGAGTTGTACGACTGACACTAGTTCGCGTGACGATGGCAACCTGCATGCAGAGAGCATTCGGTCACTAGACTAGGTCAATGTAACCGGATTTGGAAACTGCTGAAACATTGTCGCAAAACAGAGGCCAGCCTTAAGTGTCAAAAAAGATCATAACGATACAACAAATTTTGATGCTGTCACAGAAAAAACAAGGCTTTGCCTTTGAACCAAAAGTGCTCGTTTTAGGATTTATATGCCATGTAGAATAAAAGCAAATCGAGGATACCTCCTGTAGAACCGGCAAATAATTTTTCTGTTGCATGTAGTGGATAAGGAGAATGGCGAAGGCGTACGACGAAATACCTCCACTGTCGGCCTTGGCGATTTTACAGTTCTGAGAACAGGAAGGAGTATAGAGTTTTAAAATTGAGAGCAAAAAAGTATCAATGATTAATTTAGCGGTCACATTGTCTCAGCGCCTTAAACTGGCCTCTCGTCGCTTATCCAACTACTAGGGGGAAGGCGACCGAAGAAGACGGTGAGCACATGAAGCGGTAGCTGCAATAATTTTAGCAGACAATTCTGTATAGTTTAAAGAAACTGAAAAATTTAGCACAACTAAGTTGCTACGGAGTCAATAGCATGGTAAGATGTGTTAGTTCGATCATCACAAGCGAAGATGTCCATGGTAAGATACAGTGTCTCCTTTGCGTTTTGACATACCTATGGATCGTATCAGAGGATAAACAGTGTTTGAAATCGAACACCTTTAAATAAATTACACAGTTATGGACCAAACCAATGAACGAATTTTTACTCATGCAGTCCCAAAAACGAAGGTTTCCTTATAGGGAACAGTTGAAAAGGCAAAGGAAAAAAAAATGTGAAAGAACCTTGATCACTATTTTCAGCGCGGTGTTGAGGACACGTAGGCGTGGGTCCAGCTGATTGTAAGTCCTCAGCATTCGAGTGTTTTTGGTAGCCTTGGATAGAAATAAATAAGAGATAGAAAGCTTGGTAAGTGAACTAAGCAACAAAGAACTGATATACAGGCAGACGATGCAAAAACATTCTACGGCATAGAAAAATACTTAACAGGGACTGTAATACTGAAGAGTACGCGAACAGGCCATGGTACTCCAGCCTTACATTTTGAAACGGCCGAATAGCCGCCAACGATTTATCTTTACTGACGCGAACTGTTTGTATGGCCAGCATTCATCTGCACATAACTTATCTTGACAACATGGTCCTCACTGCGTGTTGATTTGGACATAAAGCGGAGCATAATTTAAGTCACTGCGCCTGCATTAATCACCAGCTGGCATGTTAATATTTCTGATTGAAACTGACAAGATGGTAGGTGGTGCAACATATAGGGTTGGTTGGCTAATGACGGCTAGTAAGCGAGAAATAGCCAATTCGCTCTCCTTGATTAGTTGCCTAAAATACTAACTACTGTGCGGCCTATTTGCAGGGTGCCAGAGTTAAACAAAGTACAATGGAAGAAGTGTGTTTCGTAACCTAAGGATGAGCCCTTATCCACCAACATCATGAATATGTTTTATGATAGAAAAATGCCCCATGGGTAACCTGCAACAGAAACCTATTCAACTTCAAGACAAAACTGGCCACTCGGGACTGACTAAAGATCCTTGTCTCAAATGGCGTATGAAATATCTCGTTACGCATACACTGAGGTTTATCTTTCTAAAATCGGTAAAGAAAAACGAAATTCCGGACGCTGATGCAGATTTCAGAAAGACCAGTAAAGGAAACATAAGGCCCGCTTTGATTAGGTCAATATTTTTAACAAGGCTTACCAGGTAATTGGAAAAGCTGAGGTCGGCTTCATACTTGTTATTTACAACAAATTTGATTATTGGAACTTTGGCTTGAAGAACCGGCCGCATATGAGAAATTCCCAAATTTCTTGCACCCCTAGACAATTGCTGTTTGAAGGACTTGATAATCTGCAATTAAAGGGGAAAATGCATCATATGAAAGGAAGGATCACTGCAAAGGAGACGGTTTTCGAATGAGAAGAATAACGACATCACAAGTCAATACTGAATCAGGCAGTAAAAAACATAAATGGCTTGAACAGCCTTTGCATGACCACAGCTAAAGGTACAGATCTCTTTCGCACAATTTCCACATGGCGTCGCTCGGCGAGACTGACATCGAGGCGGATAATATCTTGGAAGGGTTAAAGAGGGGTAAAAAGACATTTTCCGATGACGGATTTCTTACATACCGACAAACTCAAGGTAAATTGAAGAGTTGAGATTTATCTCAAAAGCCAAATTCAGTTCACCAGAAAGGTAACTCAGAAGGTTTTGCAGTTATCTGCATGCAATATGAAATTCAGACTGAGGTCAATATCCCTTACCGTTTGGTCTTCATAAGCTGACAATATGTTGAATATACGACTAATTTCCTAAACTAAAAATTGCGGTTTATGTCGTGACACAGTGACAGTAAAGATTCAACGCAAAAACAAGTGGAAAAGGCCTAATAGGCTTGACGAGTAAGCAACTACGAACCAGTAGCGACAGTGCCACCAGAACGCCGGAATCCGAGGCCTGTGTTACTAAGAGGACAACGAACGCTGGATACTAGATACTGGAATTTGAGAATGTTCATTGACCCTAGTCAGTCGGCGTACAGTCTTTATCAATATAGCGGAAATGTCTGCTGTGGCTGCGAGGTTCGAATTACCCACCCAGAGTTCCAAGAAAGCAAGATCCTGGGGTGAACTGTGAAATCAAACTATACCACAGGGGCACATATAATTTCTGACCAAGACGAGATGGAGATCGTCCCCTGACATCGTGTGACTTGCGCACTGCGTAGGGGTCAATCAATGAGCAAATACAATGCGAAGGCGGAAAAGAACACTTTAGGAACATTTCCGTCGTATCCATGAAGGCATGGACACAAGATGCTGATCAGCGATATAACGATGCCTTATAATAGCAGCTGCAGAAACTCGTTGAAAGCACCTTAGATGTGATCTCCTATTATTAACTTGGTTTGGCAGATTTGGTTAATTTAGTTGACCCACTTGTGAAAAAACTGGCAGCATTCGGCAGGATTCGAGCCCGCATAGAAAGGAGGCCTTTTACGCAAGCCAGCGCTCTACTTTCTTGAGCTACGAATGCCGCGCTTCACACCATGAGTTTAAGCACACTTGGATCGATATTATTGGTGGATTCTAGATGGATTATTGGTGGATTCGAAATGATTGCTTAGGAAATCCTGCTTGGGCACTCAACTTGCTGTCCCGTATTGGTGAATTCCATATGAGCGGCAAAATTGGACCGGTAATATCGATCCAAATATGATTAAACTCACGGTGCGAAGCGCGACATTCGTAGCTCAAGTAGGTAGAGCGTTGGCTTGCGTAAAAGGCCTACCTCCTATGCGGGTTCGAATCTCGCCGAATGCTGCGAGATTTTTCACTATTGGGTCAACTAGAATGACCGCCTATTGCCAAAAATGAAGTGCACAGACGGGGACAGAAGACGTTTTAAACACACCCTATTAGCTGCTTCCGGCTTGGTTTTCTATATGACATTAATGAATGTTGAATTTTACTGACAAGGACAAGGTCACCCCAACCAGCGCGCAAACCCAAATGACCTGTCGTTTAAGCAATTGTTCTGCGGCTGGGGTCACGATACTAAAGCGATGCGCGGTACAAAACTCACAACGTCATAGGTCGGAAACCTTATTTGTTCACCTGGATCTGAAAATTCAGCTGTCACTGGCGTCTATAGGCCTAATGTAAGAGGTCCTAGTGTCGCTAAATGGAGACAATACATGATAACTGAGAAGTAGAAGGTAGTAGCAATGAACACCATTAAATTTCTTAATCCGCGAGACAATTGAGAGAATTTTTGGAGTTAGGCAGCGACGCCACGACCGGATACGATGAAAGAGCTGCAATAGTTTGTAAAAACAGTGTGATCAGATCCCAGAACGATGATATCCTCCGTCGGCTCCGGCCAGGTCACCTACAGATGACTATGAACATAGCTGGGTTAATGTGGCGACCGTTATGATGCAGGCCTCACACGCCGATAAAGACAGAAAACAAACTTTATTCGTCAGACAGGGATGACTCATATGACCCCCTAAACAGAACACGGGAGTAGGAACACCAAACTCAAGTAATAACAGTGGTCCTGCGCATAATTCCAGGAGGGTAATTCTAACCACGTCCTAAACGTAATATAAACCAAAATCGCAGTCATAATCATAAGTACAACTCTTCCCTGATCTCTAGTACTACCGTTAACCCTTACCCATAGTCTAACCCAAATTCTTACAGTTTTTGTCAACACATATCTTCCGAGTCACAGTTTGTTGATATGCACGAAAGATTAAGGTTTGAAGTCTGTGGCCGCAACAAAACAGATGCGTATTATGTTGCTGTTGGTAAAAACGCTTGGAGCGCAACCCTTCACTTCCAAGTTCATAGTAGCAGCAGTAGTACGAGTCACTGCTGACTTCAAAAAGTGGTCACACAAAACGAAAAGACAAGCCAATGAAAAACCAGCGACAGGGTTCACTCAAGGAAAAGCCATGATAATGTATCAAGAAACTAGCTGACGTAGGAAATGATCGAAAGGCTGGCAGAGAAATCTAGTTAGTTAGCCTAGACTATCCTTACCTTGATCCTTTGATTGACGTCCAAAAGTGATTTGGCCTCCGGAGTATTCGGTGGGAAGAAAACGCAAATGTCCATGTCGCTCTGCTTTGTTCCGAAACCGTTCGCGCAGGAACCGAATAGCTCTAGACGCACCGTAGGGTATTGCAGCGCAAAAAGTGCGTTCAGGTTCTGCACAAATGTCTACGAGGATGGAAAGATGAAAAATAGAAAAAAAATCTAGAATCAATTATAAGGTGATATTATTGGCACCTATTAGATAATGTATAGGAAATGTCAATTTGGTCAGAAAATGAACTAACCGATAACATTAGAAGTCTGAATAGAAAAAGGAAGGACAAATCATATTTAAGATTATTCATCAAGACGGAATCTTGAGCTAAGAGGGCAAACGAACCTCTCGAAAGTGTTCGTCGGACATGGAATGATATGAAGATAATTGTTCCAGACACTCTGAGAGCTCTATCAGATGAGACCGATTTGGGTGTGGTGGAATATTCTTCGCCAGGGGCTTCCAGGAGGCCATAGACACAGATGTGTCGGGAGTGGAAGAACAGGTTTCGCTGGAGTGACCAGTTGTACCACAGAGCTTACAAATCTGTGCCGGGGCCGAAAAGTGGGCCAAAAGAGTAGAGGGTTGATCCGGAAAGGCTAAGCCAAGCACAGAGGCTCGGAGGTAATGTTTACCACGCAGAACGTGGCCCTTCGCGATGAAGGGGAAGGAGAAGTCATTTACACTCAGGTTGCGGACCTTCTCAAATGAGTAAAAGTCGGGTCCGTCACTATCAACGACCTGCGTTCAGAAAAAAAATAAAGAAAGAAAGAGCGATTAACTATTTAAGATAACCTAGAAGCAGAAGAAAAGTGATTCGCTTGTAACACCAGGAATGTTCCAGTTTAGTCAGAAAAATCACAAGAGTACTGACTCTGCCTCTGAAAATTCACGAAGAGATATAATGCAACACCCACTACAGTTTGTAGATGAATCCATACCGAAGATGCACACTAACATTAAGAATCTGCCACCACGGAATCAAAGTTTAGTATTTTACGTTAGAAAATTGGACAGATCGATGGCTTTAGATGCTATGAACCAAAATCAAAAAGACCACGGCCTCATAGTAAAGTAAAATTCCTGGTCGTTTGGGCTATTGCTGAATAATTGTAAGTTGGGCAAGAAATTCAGCTCTTTATCAAAAATTCTGGTTGACAACGAAAAAATTTCCAAAACCGAGCGGCACGAGTTTGCAGTTTCTGTGTGCATCGCACAGATGAATGTCAATAGGCGTGGGCACCATGACTGACAAGGAACAAGCCAATCTGATCGACGGGAGGTGAAGTCGACACTATGGCTTAAGTTGCTTAAGGCTTCACTGTAATCCTTGTTATACAAACACAACAGGAAATGTCTACACCTACGTTCATACAGAATAACCTAGACTACTACAAAGATGCCCTAAATTGTTACCTCAATGGAGCCGGAATTTGGCACGATGTAAGGGCTCCAATCAGCCGCGGACAATTGTGAGGCCTTTCCAGCCTTTTTAGAGGGCCTTTTGCGCATTGGGGTAGGAGCTTTGAGTTCGCCATTGGTAGAAGTGTTTTGTTCGATACTTTCAGATACGCCGGACGTACCCATCTGCTCAGCTTCCGGAAGCAATGTCTAGAAGGAAAGCAATACAAATGGAACAGGTCTGGCCATGGAAATAGTGGATTTTAACAGCATGAAGGACAGGAAAATAAAGTAACAAAAACAGACAGGCAAGAAAACTAGCCTCAAGCTCCTCGTCTGAATGTCCTTCATTGAGAAAGAGAAGTTCATCTGTCGTAAGATCGTCGGCAGCTGCTTCTTCAAGTACTGCAAAGGAGTTCTCGTTCATGTTAGAGTCGTCGAAATTTTCGAGCTCATTCACGTCATCCTCTTCCTCCTCCGCGTCACTATCATCGGCATCCCCATTTGACCCTTCATCATCATGCACCGCTTTTACACCATCCAAACTAACATTGGGTGCGTCAGGTCCCTCTTCGGCAGGACAGCACTCCTCATCACCCTTTGCAAAGCTTGAGTCCTGGCATTGACCAGCTTCCCAAGAGTCGGAGAGGGCATCGTCAGAAGCCCCCAGATGAGTGGCATTCGCGGCCTCTGTAGTGTCCGAATCATGCTCTTTCTGACCGTTTTCCGTAGTTTGAGCATTCTCAACCGCTCGACAGCCATCAGCACTGTCGACTTCCATTTGAGTGCTTTTCGCACGCTTGGGATCACTCATACTTCTCGCTGCCTGCATGCATAAAAGCAAAATGAAAAGGGTTATTGAGCGTTCTGCACAAGCACTGGGAAGTTGCTTTTAATCAGCAAGTGAGTGCAGCGAGGCGACATTAATTTTCGTCGGTTAACACCCACAAATAACAACATATGAGTGAGAACTGCGGGATTTAAATGAAACAAAAACTCAAATGATCTTGGGCTTAAAGCGTGGAAAAACGCGCTTTGTGAGGTGAAAGCATGAATTTTGTAACGAACTATCACGGACCATGTGCCATCCTAAACGTCCTCGGCCGCTACCCCTATCTAGACGTACGACGACCGTCCGCGCTTTCTACAGTAATGGCTAGCGTATTGTAATCGGTTCAAACCCCTTATCTTACCGTCGTACACAGCGTTGTGTCGTGGGCTATACGTTTACCTCCTGTAGGCAAATATTTAATCATGGACCACGGATTTTCATGCACGTGAAAGGCGAGCCGAACATTAGGACACTGGAACACCGAATACAGATAGAGTTTTCACTTTTAAGGTATTGAGTGATTGATAATCAGGTGCTATGGCAAGGAAGATAAAATGGGTTGCCATTCAAAAGAAAAATACGATCAAAATTACAGAAGTACTGAATTCGGCTGACTAAATTAATGCGCCTTAATCCTTAAAAAGCCCTCGAAAATAGTGGAAGTCAAAAGAGGACATAAAGCTTATCACATAGATGTATACGGGTGCATAAAGGATGGTGTAACATATTTTAATCCACTAAACAGTAGATGGTACTTTGGGGCCACAGAGAGCATCGCAGAGGTTATGATGATTGCTCTACTAGAAACAGAGAAACCAGTTTTAAAATTTTGTGCTATTCATAACAATGAAAAAGCTAGGAGGATCATTCAATAGCGGTATACAGTACCGCAGAAAGCGTCAGCAACCTAGATTACTATGGTATGACAACTAGCTTACAAATAAAGTGCCGTAGCGGAGGGAACGTCCGTTGAAATGACTCTACTTATACGCAGATTTGGTTTCTGCATGATGCACTGAGTGAACTCAATTTTGTATTGAACTGTACAGAAGACCAAAACTTACTGGGGCATTGCCAGTATTATGTCCCATGCGAAACTAACCCAGTAAAAACCCTGAAATTCTAAAGTAATGCCAACCTGTTGGCATTGGAGGAAACGAATGCAAGAAAGCCGACCAAGAGCCTAAGGAATGCTCTTAGAGCAGTTCCATAGTCTACGTAAGGTGCATAAGAAGGGCGCTACGCTCCGGTCTGTCATATCGCTCAAAGAAACTCCAACGTACAGAACGTTGCAGGAGCACCTAGGGGAAGAGTCCCAAAATCAGAGAAGCTGCTGTCGCGATTGCTGTCAGAGATTTCAAACCTTCTCCGACGAATGAGTTCTTATTATGTAATTCCACTGATACGGAAAGCACTGTCGAGAAAATAGTGACTGAAACTCAACAACTGGACATGACTCTATTGGTAAATTTAAAAAAATTAATTCACCAGCTACTTTGCCCTCATCCTTCGGTTTAATTTTGGTTAGGCATTGGAATTCACTGTGGCCACAAAAAGGGTTAGAGTGCAGGGGAAGAATAAGTGAATTGATCTGGCTGTCACACTTTTACCGTGACCAGCAAGAGGTTCAATACGCACGAGCGTGAATTGGCCAACTTAAAGGGGTCGCTTACCGAGCAAATGGACCTGTAGCAAATCCGTGCAAGGCGACGATCAGATGCAGTGTATAAGCCTCTGTCGATGTAAACATTGAGAACCGATCGCCAAAAAAGGCTGCAGAAACTACGAGTAAAAGCCGTCACCTCGGAAAGGGATGTCTCGCGACAGAGTCTGCGAGGGCAGCGAACCGGATGTTCGACCCGGTTAAGGATTATCTGAACAATACCTGGGGGCGAAATGAGAATAGAAAGGCTCATAAAAACTACGGAAAACCTACTAAGAAGTGAAAAATATAGTGCAGAAGGGTGAGCTCAAGAAAGTTGAGTGAAATCAAATAAGCTGACACGCGATTTACATAAACTGTTAATAAAGCACCTCTAGGGCAAACATTTATAAACGGTGGCCAACGATGAACGGAATGTACAGAAAGATGCTTAGCCAGAATCCCGTGGTGACATTGGAGACTACTCCGTACTGTCTCATCTGGCAATCACCTCTCAATTAAGACTGTATGGATGCTTTGCTCTGCGCAGCGATCATATCGATGGTACCATCTCAACTGCGTGAGGATATCCGGTGTTCCGGTCGCGGTACGTCCATTCGCTTGCGACGGCTTGTGTGTGGATTAGGGAAGAATGAGTCAAGCAGTGAAGCGCAAAAACGGCGCTTACGCAATTGGCTCATAATGAGACTAAGGAATGAGGTTAACGCTGCAGACGTCATTTACACCACTCAGTCACCTCCGACATCAACACCTAAAAAAATGCTATGAACAGAGCAGTATGCAAGCTCAGCATAAAGTAGGTCTTCGCAGTATCCCGGTCAAGAAATAGTTTACTTCAGCAGAAGTTTGGAACGTCTAAATAACTGTATTTAGCGACGATGCAATTAGTCTCATCGTGTGGACAAAAGGAACTGTGGAAGATATCCGAAAAAATGATTATCACTACTTTGCTTGTACGGATGACTATGACTGATGTAAGTGAAGCACAACAAAAACAATGCTCTGCCAAATTGTGTTCTCAGAAGGACTGCATGCAATCAGACAATCAGAAACTAATACACTTCTAGATAACCCAAAGGTACTGGCTTCACGTAACAAGGTTTCATATGAGGTGGACAAATACCCACACATTAACTCGTATTTCCGAACACAGATTAATGAATGAAGAAGATGTTCCTGACTGAGTGATCGTTTAAGGCAACCGGTTAAAGACTTCTCACTGTCAAATACAACGCTGCTAGGAAATTGCCCTTACCAAATGAACGGTGCACTATACAGTGGGCTTCTTTTCTACCATAAGAAACCGGTTACTATCGTTAACGCATGTGCAAGCGCAAGTACAAGATTCGGCGGCGCAAACGACAAGCTCTGCTGGGATCTACCCGCTGTCTCCTGTATGTGGCAAAAGTGGAAAATTCTGATATTTTCGGTGACTGTAGTACATGAGCGGAACAAAATCCGCTAACTGTTACAGAGACGGCGAACTGACAGGATGCACTGGCCGTAAATAGGTTTTTTCACCCTGCAGCCTTCAAGATGGTTTGCAACCCCTAAACCACCCGAAATATAACGTTGTTCGCTTCAGAGTGAATGCCCCTGTCGTGACAGAAACGGAGGATTCCAGAGACCTGGACGCCTTTTCAGCCGTTCACCTCGCCTTCCGCTGCCAACAACAGACTTATTTAGTCGAAGCTGATCGCTCACCTTCGCTGTAGTAGGCTGTGAAAGTAGTCCAGCTGATGCATGCAAAAGCAATGACCCCCTAGTATTGATCAAATTACTATCGATCACCCAATTTCTGCAGACCCGCCCTCTGAACACACAGATCCGGCTAAATTTACCGGGTAAGATAACCCTGGGTCCATTTTCGCCTGGGCATACCTACTTCTCGGACCAACCCCACCACCCCCGAGCAGACAGCTGCCGCTTTTGAACAGATAGATAATCAGACGGCAGAGCTTAACTAAATAAGAGTAGACCGATTTGAATGGGCCCTGTAGCAGTTGCAGATCGGATTGTTCAACGCAACGACTGCAAAGAAAGATGCCATGCACGTCACGCTGAACTACCAGTCTGTACGCATTGTCATTTGACGCAACCACACCCCACCATTTTCACCTGGTCAGCATTTACCTAGTCTACTCAAATGCAAATAATGTTTCCTCGTCAATAACATCCACGATAAAAACACCCTAACCTAATCCCATTCAAGAACACTTCCACATCGTCGTTAACGTGATCTACTAAGGAGCTTAACTAATCCGAATAGTAACCGCCAATACATTGAAGGTGGACATAGAGTACGACGGGCAAATTATCCCCACATGAAGCTGCGAAGGAGGGTCGTTATGACATAAGTTGAGGAGCTGCAACAGTTATCTGCTGCAAATTGGGGCAAAAAGTACACCTTGGAATCAATACAAATTTTGATATTTTGCTCTACAAATAAGCGTGCACAATGTTTGCATAGCACAAAGAAGTTCATTTTACACAAACCAATTGATGCATGCAGAAAGTCTACTAACTGGGCAAATAAAAAGTACAAATAAAAACAACCGTCGTCAAGACTGCGAAGGTAAAAACAGATCTTAAGTATGCAACTTATTTCAGCTGCCTAATCGGGAACTAGGAAATCAACGAAAAAACCATAAGCCATCCCGAATGCGCAAATCTTTTGGGACGTAAATAAAAAGGGAACTAATGAATCCAGTCAGAAAAGCTAAAGGTAAGTGAATTCAGGCGAAATTCAAGGGGAATCCCCCACATTCAATTAATGAATTAGTCGAGGTGGACTGCAACGTTATCTGCAAAGCATGGCGGAAATCCGAAGGAAGCCGTTAGAGTAAGCAATCACCGACGCACCAGTAAAAAAGCGAGACACGGTCACATCGAACTTCCAAAATATAAACTTAATGCTCACAAACGTGTTTTGTTGAATGGTGCAAAGGAAGGAGTGTGAGCAATAGACAGTCGTCACCATTACTTACGTAGTTAGGAGTGTGCTGGATGTACGAAAAAAATGCACTATCGATAGACTGCACATGTAAAGATGTGGGTTTTTGCACTGTTGTAGATAGTATCCAATTCGAATCTTTGCAGATCGGTGGTCGAGCATAACGTGTCAAGTTTGAGAAAGGCAAGTCAATGTTGGCTTAATAATTTCCAACGAAAGACCCAATTTCGTTTTTATAATTGAAATACACGTCAGAAGAAGAAACAGTGTGGGTATAACCACCGACAGACTCAATATGTGCGGGGCAAGGACGCAATATGTGACCTCATTTAGACAACAAAGGCATGTAATGCGGGACTAGTGGTCATATGACTTTTATGGGTGGGGTTAAATGAAGGAATGGTTAGCGGCAACCTAAACCTATTCAGTGTGTTGGTTATAGTAGCCTTTGTTGGGTTATTATGAGCGCAGGAAAATTTATGGCCTCGGCATGTGTGCGGCTTGTGAGACCCGGTGGCTTTATGGCACGCCGACCACTATGCGCGATGTCATTCCTTGCCGACGTGGCCGACCCTTTATAGGCCATCGACAGGAGCAAGAATGAAGCCGGCTCTGTGCGGACATTCATTACCACAGTAAAAGTGATTCGTTTTGAAACTACTGCGGCGTCCTAATAGCCACCGCCTGGAAAGTTGTCAGTCGACCCGATCAGTCTGTCCATCTGCGCCCAACAAGCAATAGAGCGACCCTACTAACTCGGCAATGAATGCTAACGCTAGGAAACAGGATGCATGGAGTTACAATTCGGTTGGTGGGTAATACAGTCGCATAATACTCGCCACTTGAAGGGATATCTCCGTGTTTCCCTCAGTGGGGTAGCATATTGCATCCTTGCCCACTGCGAAAACGCCACACACAGCAATGAATAATCAGCGAAGCACACTGGTTGATGAAACTCCTCAAATATGGCGCCCGAAATTCGGGTTCCCTATAGAAAACGGGTAAAATGATGAATTTTTTTATTTATTAAACACAAGTGGGGCCTACGGGGTTAGTCTTTTGGCAGAACATGCTTCGAAACGATTTCATGTAAAATAAGTGAAACGTACTGAGTAAAAACGCTTTAGGATGGTTGAGTAAATTTCATGTGCCATGCTTGGTGGTCTTGAAATTAACTCCTATGCTGGTGGGAGGCGACAGGAGTCATTGGTGCAGGAAAAAACTTCGCAAATTGCCGGCGAAAAAGAAGGGACATGGCTTTTTATAAACAGTATATACTTTCATTTAGCGATAGCGCAATGAAAACGCAAGCAATGATGGTTGGATTTGCAAGTACAAACTACTTGGCACAGCTAAGGAGGGAGGTAAATAAACAGCAGAAGACAACACTGATAACAAGACTATTTAAAAGGGACGCAAGTAGTGTATTGGTTGCGTTAAAAGCATACCTGACAGTCCTAGCTTCAGACAAAAACATAGAACCATCTTAAAATTAATCAGTAGATGGATTATGCTTTCGTACTGCATGCAACACCTGTCAAGAGCTCATTCAACAATAAGTGCTGTAAACAGCAAGCATTTCCATTTTTCGAAATAGAGAGAGTCGAATCTCACGAAATGACAGCTCATGACACATAAACAGAGAAACTCGTGTTGAAAAAGACGTTGTGACGTCACTGGGTGGAAAATGACTTAAGTTAGGGTGCAAGCGTGGGAAGGAGCAGAAAATGAGTAAAAAGTACCTTTCAACGATTCGTCTTCACAGACTTCCAGACAGGCAAGCTTGACGATATCAGGCAAGAGATCTTTCAGAATAACGCGCCGTGACGAGATAACCGAAATAGAGAGTGGACCCTCAGATACAGTCTCCGAAGACCCACATGTACCACCGGAGAGGGTTGTAAATTTTTCCACAACGAAGCTGATAACCTAGTAAAGGAAAAATACGTAGAAGTACGTAAATGAAAATGTTTTACTGAGGAGTTCGACAGAAAGTTACCGATGGGTGGTGCTTTGCTGTTTCAAGAAACCATGAATGCAACTTTAGTAGTTTTTAATTCCGCGTTCTAACCCTAACCTAAACTTAGCCTTAATCTTAGCTGCAAAACTATTACAAGTCCTTACTCTAGATTTATCACCAATCCTAACCTTAAACTTAACTTACCGTAGTGCTAACCTTAACTCTATGCTTAAATATCACTTAACTATCAACGTGACAGTATTTTCCATGGCAGCTGGCGCAAAGAAACTTGTGGCATTGGCGATTTCTGTTCTCATATCCTGTTATCTTTACCTCATCTGCAAATTTTACAAGATGGGGGTTTCAAGATACCTCCAGCAAAGGTACCGATAACTTGTCCATCAAAAGTTATAAGGACCACCACTATCCTGGTGAGGACAACATGGGGTTAAAGTGTGATTGAAGCCATTGTCTACATGTGACAATAACAGCCAAGTGGCCAACTCTGCGCGTACCAGTCAGCAAAGGGAGGCTGCAATTTTTCCAAGAAGAGCAGCTGTGAGTCAGTGCGTCAGTTGGTTACCCTCCAAAGTACAGCGTTTGTCGCACATTTGTTGCCTGATTCATGTATGATGTCATTCTTTTCGATGACGTATATGTAAATTGGATGGAATAATTCATCACATGAAGTATGCGCAAAAAGAATGGAGATCTAAGAGGAGGCAAGTTTAGGTCCTGGTCGACTGTGGGTTGTTGCTATGCCCTCTTGGTGGTTGGGAAAAACAGCCTCGTGATCCCGCTCAAAGGCTCTTCGTGTATCTGACTTTATCTTTTGGTGCGTTAGTCAGACCTTCCCCTTATCGTTGTCACTGTTCGTCTTCCCCGGAAATATATGTGGTAACCTCACCATATTCGATTGGGCAGGCACTCGTCAATACTTATCACGACATGGTCTCATAATTTCCGTTGAGGCTGGCTCGAAAGAAGATAGATATTGACCAAGGCTTGTTGTCTTTGAGGACCTGCGCAACAGCCATCCTTGTCGGTCACTTCACGTTAAGTATCCTTCGGAGGCAGCTTAGATGTAAGTGGCTTTAAATAACTATTAAGGCGATCACATTTAGGATAGACATGGAGGTCTGTGGCAGCCTGAATTCGGTAGTGCTGCGCGTATTCACATCCTTCTAATCCTTCTAATCCTCCAAACCTTTGTCTACCCACACGCCCAGCGCTGACTCATCCTCTTACCTCTGCGCACTCTTGCACTCCCCCCCCACCGTCGACGCGACTTCACCCGAAGCTAATCGATTCTTCGCGAACTCTGATGCCAACACCTGCACCCTTTGCTACTTGGCCGATGACTGGACAGACTTCGCTAAACCCGTGGGCATAGACTGTTCACATCGACTCGACTGACTTCTGTGCGCGCGACTTGCAGCAGCTGCCGTAAAGCTACTTAAGCTCCGTCAAGTTGGTCCCATTCATTCCGTCTTCCCAGACTTGTGATTTGGGGATCCTTCTGGTGTCGAGATATCAACTAGCCCTCAACAGGTCCTTCTTCTAGTGGTAAGATAATGACAAGGAAATTCCAGAATTGGCCGGCTTTTAAAACCTAGTACGCGGCTTCCTGTGTCCAGATATTTCTTGAAGTCTTAAAAGGCGATGGTCCCTAACGAGGTCAGTAACGCACATTGGTTTTGCCTCCAGCAGATCTTATGAGAGTGCGACCGTCGCTCTCATCACAAGCTTAAGCAAGTTAAAGGCAGACGCGGGGACTACAGCTCAAAATGAAAGTACACTCGCCGGATCTACCCCACTCTCTGACCACTCCCACACCCGTATCCGATGTAAAGATAAATTTAAATAAGACCGATGTTGGGAGAGTGCACAGGCGGCTGGCGCGTACCACCAGCACACCTTGGCAGGTAGGCATGCCCTTTTACGATCAAGTGGTGAAACAGCTACCTATGACGCGAATGAGGACGCGTCTAACAGAAGACGGCGTTTGCCGTTGCAGTTGCCAACTCTATGTCAATCTAAAAACTGCCTCTCAGGTAATGTGATTCTGTTCTACGCAAGCACCACAATCACTGACTGTAAGCTGTCCGTCCTTAGCCCAGAAGAGCTAAGAGTGCCGGCGCTAACCACAGGCCCAGGCATCCTCCCGAAAATTCCTGCCGCCGTAGATGCAACGAACAGTCGGTCCCCCAGCTCATTGAGCAAATTTCATTTCCTAAAACCCTCGACTTAACATCATTCAAAACTTTAGCACAAACTATATGCTACACAAAGAGGGCTCTACTGATACCTCTGTCTGGAGCGGAATAGGACAGATTTTTCGCGGATGTTGCTATTTCCAAGCAATTTTTCGTCTCAAAATTGGGTAAGCTACGAATTCCTCAAACGTCTCTCTTTTAATGTTATTTTGACCAAGGTAGAACTAACACTGCCATTAAACTACACCTCCATGCTCAGCACAAAAAATTTCCTGTTAGATTTTTTACAGCTGAAATTTTAAAAATTGTCTGACAAACGGGTTTGGATGTATACTTTTTCGCACTGCGAACGACCTAGCTAAAGCGCTTAGAATTTGGTCAAATCAAAAGATAACCCGTAACAAGTACCTTTTCATGATGAGGCTCAAAATCATTCGTACAGTCAATTGTGCCGACGAGAGAGATGGGATTGGACGATGGGCGCTCTTTCTTCTTTTTCCCCAGGTGGTTCTCCGTCTCAGCGTCCAAAGAGCTCTCCGGTGCGCCTGCTGGTGCTACGGCCGACACCGCCGACGGTGAGGACATCTTCTCCTTCTCTTCGCACGCCACCTCATCCCGAGAAATTAGCTGAACATCGGTAAAAACGTGACGCCCATTTGAGGCAAGACGAGGTACCCCAAAGTAAGCATACGCAGCGGACAGCTGTGAAGTTATGTACTCCATGCTACTAGGTTGCAGGCTCCTTGTCAGAGATTCATTCGGGCTAAACGGATCTGTGTATAAGAACGACATGGGTTCATAATAAGGGTATAGTTTGTCTAAAAGCGAACGATGACACGATTGTATAGAGTTGCAGAAATTAAATCTACGCCAGGACTACATTAACCACTGTTTACTACTCGCTCGTGTTAGAAATATTGAGTTTTATATGGGATTGAAGACTAGTGACGGTCTGGTATTTAGGTTCAGTGATTTTAGTACTGCAGAATAGCCATTTACTTGATCCGGAGCTTAGCTTTAGTGTGGTCTCGGTTAGGGATTAAAGTTAGGCAGGCAGGCAAGTAGCCCTTGGTGGATCCGGAACCCCGCCGGGTGGGCCTCAATCCCGGCGGCGAGGAGGAGGAGTTGGAGCAGCATAGTCAGGACGAGCTGCTCTGTCATAAAAAAAACAGATGGAGAGGAGAAGAGATGGATCCACCATAGAGAGGTTTGGTGTAGCAGACCTTGGCCGCCCTGAGGGGACAAAGAGCCTGCCTTCTACGTTAATATGCTGACAGCTGCTGTCATAAGCACGGTTGGTTCGCTGCATTATATTTTTATAGAAACAATGTTACAGTGTTTCCTCCGTATTGGCTCCTTCACAGAACACTATATTATGTGCCCTGTTGGTTAGATGATCACAGCTCCCACGACGGGCATGGTGGTCCTTTGTTTGTGTTAAGTTAACTATTAAATTATTTTCGGAGAAACCTGCTGATTTTCTCCTTGAAGATAGTTAGGAAACGGATACAGGAATTGTAACTGCACCAGGAGAATACCAAGATCAAATCGTTTTTAAGTGGGAAACTTAGTAGGGTTTTTTTTTCTATTTCGTAAGAAGCACGCCGATTATGGGACTTTGACCTGGAAGAGTATTTACTTCCCTGATAAGAACTTATTTTTGAATAAGCCTGCAAAGTCGATTAGATACGCAAATGTGGAGCGAACTTATCAAAAGAGCACACTGCGCCTTTGCACACATATTTGCGACTATAATCCTATCCACGTGCAACCTCTCCCCGGCACGGCTTTCGAATTTTAGCCACCCATTTTTTCTGCTCTTTATTCACGTGGAAATTTATTATCCTATACCATCCTCTCTAATACTTTGCTTTGTTTGTCTGCATTTGTGATCACGAGGTCATATCTACAGAATGCTGCTACCTTTTTAAATGCACGAAAACAAGTTATGTTATCTGCAATATATCACCATCCCAATATTTGTCAAATGCGGCCAATCTATCGCATATGCAATTCACCAACAGCACCAATATCGACAATTCTCCGTAGGGTGACAACACGAAAAAAAAGCGTGTGAGGAAGGGGAAATGGAGAAGTTGAAAGCCGATCTGTCTCCATAGTTGACGTGAATGTCATGAAAAACTTGACTTGTGAGTATTACATGACATTTTACCTTTGTCCTTTTAAAATGACCCTTTATTTACCTTACCATCTGCTCTCTGTGAATGGAGCCATTTTTGCTGAAAATTCAGGTTTGTAAAATCTTTAATATAGCATCCTTCTTCTTCTTCATTTTTATTACTGCCGACATTAATATTGAAAAGGTATTCGCACTTGTCCGAAGAAAGCGGCACAAGGCAAAGAGGAGGCATTGCATTCTAAATAATCACTACCAGTTAGCCACTACAGACAGTTTGGTTAGCTGCATTTCTGGCAGACTTATTGTTGTTTTAAATATAAAAGGACAGGCTAAGAATTACTTATAAACAACACTGAAGTAACAAAAAACAACAGGTTTGTGTAATACGGTACCGGTGGTAATATGGGTTATATGGGTGTGGCATACCAGGAGAAACGAAAGAAGAAACTAGCAATTCTAAACTAACTAAACGAAAGGCTAATCCAAACCTAATGAAATTAATCTACAAACTGAAAATTTAAACTAAGTTAAAACCTAAACTAAAACTGATAAAACTAAATAATAAACTATACTGAAATAAGTAGCTAGGTGAGCAAAGTATAATACGGTGTTGTTTACAAGGAATCTCGTCCAATTCTTTCTAAGAACGGTCATCTCTTCTGATTTCATCTCTTTTACAAAACAGAACTTTTCTTGTGAAATTCAAGAGACAGTCAGTCGACTGCACACTTTAGATCTCCACCGGAAAAGTATCCAATAAGAACATGATTGTTTGCTTTCGAAGCAAGATTGTTAAAAGTGACTGAAGAACTTTATTGGAAGTCGAAAGAAGTGTCAGTACTGAATGTTTTTTTTGGAATTTAGAAGCTCCTTTAAAAGGACCGGTTGTTAAAAGATGCTACTATAGGAAAGTCTGGGTCTGTCACTTACCTTGGATCCAGATACAACTTAATCCGGAACGCTTGCTGGACTTGGCCAAGGGTTTTGACTGCGCTATTGAGATGGCGCACTTTCTGAACTGGAATTCGAAGAGGTAGAACCGGAGAAACCCAAGCCATAAGTCGGCTAACGTGTTCTTATTGGTATTTGCTTCCACTGTTGCTGACGATAGTGATGACCGACATAGAGAAAATGGAAAATGTATGAGCAAAGATACAAGTGGAATTAAGCATTTAATGCAACGTTGCCAGGAGAATTTCGGCAAGTACAATTACTATTAGGTGAGAACAATTACCTAATGCAACCTAGGACAAATTGTCATATTAAAATGAGTTTTCAGGGGGGCGGGGGTAAAAGTTAAGCCTACAAGGGAAAATTCGGAAAGGATGGCGAAAAACAGGCGGCGATCGAGTGAACTTTTTACCTTTGCTCGTTTCTGGCTCGGTAGATTCCATGGCAGGAAAGAATTTAGGAAGATGTGAGAGGTCTTTGAGGTAGGACAGATCGTTAGAGTCCGTCATGACCTGAAAAAAACCGGATGTTAAGACTGGCCACTCAGCCCACTCAGTACTGAATTGAAAAGAATCTCTATACTTTTAAGCAATGCAAACTCAAAATGCGAAATTTCATACCAATTCAACAGCCTCTGCAGGCAGGGTTTTTCGATGTAGACGCGCAATCTCCTGTAAATTTGGCAGTACTGGTGGAGAAGTATGCTGGAGGTAAAAGATTACTAGGACTATCAGCGCAGGAGGTAGAAACGTGTGGTGGTCTGGAAGGTCTAAAGAAGCCATCTGAAATAAAAGGCAGAAAGCAGTGAACAAGAGCAAGAATCAGAGCAAACACATATTTATGCGAAAATTTGAAAACAGTACGCTTAAATGTCACTTTTCGTATAAAGATGCATTCAAAAATAAGACACGTTTTAGGTAGCAGCTTATATGTTTACCATCAGCTCGATAATGAATTCTAAATATTATTTTAACGGGTCAATAGACTAAGTGACTTAAGCTTTTAAGTGAAACGGACTAGCAATATGGCTAGAGCTACAAAAACAGCTGTGGTTACCTAAAGACTGTGTTTATGTTGCCTCAAGTTTGAAAATCAATGGACCAAAACAGTTCGCTCATTTTTCTAAAGTTAAACGGGAAAAATTCGTCGCTGTGTGTGAACTATTCACTTGAACAGTTGTTCGGAGGTGTACGTAAGTCCTAATCTGACGTGCGTGAAGTGCATACATAAAGTCATGACGTTTAAACTGGCACTGATGGTGGAAAACTGTTTCGAAGCCGCCGTTAAGTTCGTAGTCCACATACTGCATCCCACAAGCAAACACCCTGACAACATCAGCTGCAACTACATAGGTGGAGGGTATACCGACAAATGTGTTGGAGATTGAAGTGACCATGTCCGGTCTATTCGTTATTATAATAACCACCGTCTTCATCACTCATGTCGCCGTCGTCGTCCTCACCATTATCACCTAAAATTGCCCCAACCTCAAGCCTGGAGGCCCTGTGATTTCCTCCCAGGTGTCCTTATGCATACATAACAGGTGTCCGACGCTCTATCAATCCAGCCACGACGCGCATCCTTTTATTTGCGATCGGGAATATTCAACGTAACTTGGGGGTGGCGCCCTACTGATCGAATTTTCGGGAGGTAAATTGTCATTTTTTATTCGCTTTGGAGATTAAACTTAGAGTCCTAGCAGGCGACTGCACATCCACGGAAACGAGGAAGGCTATTAAGGTTATTTGTGGCCTAATTGATGCCACTGGGCAGTCATTTTCACGACTGAGATGATCTGCAATTTGAGCCCAGGCTCGAGTTGTCATGGTGCAGTTGCGTCAAGCGTTCGACCACTTGGAGAGCAGACGCACATCTTGTCTATTGCGACCGGAAACCCGTTGAATTTAGCTGGCATATGCCAACAAAAAAACCGGACAGCAGGATATCCATACAACACGCGTTTTGCCTCTAATACGAGCACAGTAGCAAGGGATGTGACACGGGGCAAGCTTTCCCGTCTTCATAATTTACCTATCTGGGGACCAATATAGGTAGTCACCAAATAAATCAAAAGGGGCTAACAGATTTTTGTATAGTCGGGGAAAAGTTTATAAGGACGAATAAGAAAACGTACTTTTGAGCAAGGCAACGATCACGAGATTAGCAGAATTTATTGAGGTCATAAAATTTCCTGACCTCTTATTCAACTGCAGACGGTCGTTGCCTATCAATACGAGAATTAACTGTCCAATTAAGTGTCGGCCTAGAGGGACGAAACTTGTTTCTACTCCCTTTACCTATCAAGTTTTACCCCTCTAGGCCGACACTTAATTGGACAGTTAATGCTCTTATTGATAGGCAACGACCGTCCGCAGTTGAATAAGAGGTCAGGAAATTTTATGACCTCAATAAATTCTGCTAATCTCATGGTCTTTGCCGTGTTCAAATTTCTTCCGGGAAAACAATGTTTCAAAACGTACTTTGGCAAATTTCCGTAACAAAATTGTCAGTTGACGAGCACGTATGTCGATAGAGTGGTAAAGATTTACAAGGGCGGCGAAGTGATCACCGCGCGGATTTCCTACAGTTACTCGATAAACCACGTTTTCCGGGTCCAGAAACGTCACGTTGAAATCTTCCATATTGCACTGAAGTGGCCTGAAGGTTGTAGGGAGGGAATTCGTTGTAAACACGAGCATTAAACCATAATCGAACTTAATATTTGGACACAATCTTATTACAAGAGAATAGAGAAACAGGATATTCAGAGGGCTAGAAAACGAATGCCATAGAATAAAAATGTCTGGCAATGGAGGTCACAGGGAACCATTTCTGTTTTAGGTCCACCTTTTCATCCAAAGCTTAGATCAATAAATACAACAGAATGACATTACCAACAAAGAAACAAGAGGCTGCAATAGCCACTTTTCGCTTATTGGCCGTAATCAGCCGACCGACCCACATGTTGCGGCACTCAAGGCTCGAACTCGAGAACTGTTGATTAAAAAGCTAACACCTGAACCACTGCGCCGCGGGCTCCTTGTCTAGTTGGTCTTGGCCGGGAATATTAACAATCACCGCGCTCACGGGTCAGTTACGGAACTGACTCGTCGTGGGATTCATTAGCTGCTGTGTGGCTGACGCGGGGGGTTCAAAATTGAGCTGCGATGTGCGACGGAACGGGTGAGTCCCGTAACCAATCAGTGAGCGCCTATCTATCATGACAATTCGGAATATGCAATGGCTAAGTTATTACTGTTATCTCGACATACACAACGCATTCTAGAAGGTTGTGAATTGCTGCCCAATTACGTGTTTTCGGCAAAAAAAGAAGTGAAACTACGTAAGTGCAAAGTATATTACCAGCAATAGCCTGCTAACTGTGTAGCCCATGCTAGTTAACAAAGCATGAGTGAATCCGGTGTGTTAATAATCATTATTGTAGGAGGCGAAAGCCACAGGTAGCTGCTTCTGGAATTCTGTTTCAGTTTTTGATCAGGTTTTATCTTTTACATGAGGTAAAGGAGTCTAGGACAGGATCTGCAGAACAAGAACCCTGTTTAGGTACGAAAAAATATGATTTGCAAGATATCCCTTTTTCCGACTGACATGGGCATGAAATAAATGCGCGCCTCGCAACGGTAACGATAAGACCTTTACTTGAAGCTCGAAAGGGCCTCGGGAGTTGAAGAACTACACCCCTGCTTGCTTAGAGTTCCGATCCCCGACTAAGGCACACGAGAAAGCAAGATCCCGGGAGTCAACTTCCACTTCGCCTTATAGCACAACGGCCCATGCGACACCATGTAGCTATGATCATCTCGGAAAGAGCAAACCGTACACGGCTTGTATGGGATCTAGTCAATGACCGAGTGGCTGACGGCGGGTATGTTCACCAGCACCACCTGCCGAACAGCGCGATAAAGAGGCCTTGGAGTCGTAGCTGTATAAGTTAGTCGAAAGACTCCCCCATCGTGACCTAAGGAGTGTTGCCGTGGGCTGGAATAACCGGACCGGATACGGCGAGTCTCGTTGCAGTCACTTTATTGGCCGTTTTGGGCTTCGCTGTCCGGTGCGACATGGTAACAGAATATTGAATTTTTCTGACCAGAATCGACTGCTTGTCACCAACACCTGCTCCCATTATCGACATAAACATCTGCTAACCGAGTATTCAAACGACGGTCAGACAAGTTCTAGTTGGTTCAAGATACTTCAGCCGGATTCACGACAGCAACTGGATATGTGGTGCCGAAACCTGTAACGTCTGACCGGGTTCTCGCACGCACAGGTTTCAAGGTTCACCTCTCATTTAAACCCAAAAATACGTCGTAAAAATTCGGCAAACCAACACTGATGAGGGTCTAAGCACAGAAAGCCAGTTCTGTTTTATGACCCGAGGGGATAGAGATGGCAGTGGCTATCGGGGGCAACCTAGACAATTATTGTTGTATACCCAACAACGCCGCAACGATGCTTTCCTCCGCCAACTCCAGAATATGACAGCAGAGCCGACTGGAGATGACCGGTAGTAATAATGGGGGGAAATATCGACCTCAGACCGCAAACTTTTATGATATTCGAAAACTCTATCAACCTATCTGTAAATTTATTGTCAAACCTTCTATGCTGAGGTACTATATTCGTGATGTGAATGGCGTGTTCATTGTTGACGACTGGGCCAACGTTCCGCGCTGGTGTGAGCATTTTGAGGACTTCTTTGCCTTTGCCGAACAACTCATCATACCCTGGCTTTCCTACGGGGTGGACTTTTATCTCTCGCAGTGGTGTACTACCCCTCCCCTTACTGAGAGGGAATTTGTCAGTAAAATACGCAGGCTGCACAACGAAAGGGCGCCCGGAATGGAGGGTATTCTCGCTAAACTCTAGAAGTCTTTGGTCGACACTCCGTGAAGTAATTAAGAAGGTATGAAAGGATAACATAAGGCACCCGTGTATCCATCTTCGAGGAAGGAGAATTACATAAGTCCCACCGACCCGATGCGAAGGTCCTTCTCAGACGATTCAAGTTTGTGTCACTCTTGGACGAGGCCCAAACAAGCCGGATTCTGAGCAAGGCGCCTATGCGCGAGCCATAAATTTACACTGAGGCGCAGTTTGGAATTCCACAATGGCTATCACAAACCGATGGCCCTCTGTTTCATTGACCCCGGCGCTGCGTTAGATTCCGTCAATCGTGAGTCTTTGTGTTGAATGATGGAAATATATGGTGTATCGGGCAAAATCAGCACCACGATCAAGGCCTAATACCGCTCAAACACAGTGCAAGTTTTAATGCAAACAAATCTGTCCAAAACATCAAATATCTGGCCTAGTGTTTGACCTGATTGTATCCTGCCGTCTATTCTTTTAAACTAATTTACAAGTTCCAGTGGTAAAGCTAATCAAGTAGCCCTCATTTTGGACGCAGTATGATATAGGCGGCTATTGGTAGACTTATTTGTTCGTAGCTGCACTTTTTCTGAACCTTGGTCTTCAAGTCTAACCAGTGTACGAGTGGAAAAAATAAACAATCAAAGTACCTAAGTATAGAAGGGAAGGGTGGAAGTCCATCCTTGGCATCCGTACTTGAAGGAGAATTCGTTGCAGCCGCCCGTAGAATTTGCAAAATTTCCAGCAGCAGTGAACCGAAACCCGGTTTGTACAGATCAACGAAGACGGGGGCGTGCGCACTTTCAAATGCAGTCGGCTCGTCTGACTGCTGTGCTGCCGAAGTATTCTTAGCTGCGCTGGGTACACCCAGACTGAGGCGGCAATCCTTTGCCACACCATTGACTGCCTCAATGAAGGCGTCAAGGTTAACGTCGCTATCCGCCAGGGACAAGCCTGTGAGGACGCTGCCCACGCAGCGCATCTGGAGACCTGTCAAACAAACATAGTCAAAGAGTAAGAAACTAGCTCCAGAAACAGGTAATGTTTGACGGTCAATGAGGAGCAAGTGGTAAGGCCAGAAAGAAACGATTGCGAGGACGACAGTGGTAGTGTGCTGCTCCTTCAGAGACTCGATAACCCATTCATCTAGGTCAACGAGGATTTACTCGCTGAGTTTGCTGTGTCCGCCAAACTACTAAGCCGGATGAGTGGAAATGGAGGGGGGGGGGGGGTCAGTTGCGAGACCAACATTCACACTAGACTGAGAGTAACAAAACAAGAAGACTCTTTCTACGCTCTATGAACTTGGTAAATCCCACCCTCCAGAGAGGTCATAAAACCTACACTAAATATAAGCAAGTGTAATCTGGTTACTCATTCCAGTGGGGAGCTGAGGGCATTGTGGGGTCAGCTTGTGGTTGTTTAGGTGACAAGTTCTGGACAGGTGTCTGGCAGATTACTTTGAAAAAAAAATATGGGCACGATCGTCCTTATTTTCTTCTAACCGCTTCAAACGTTTCTCGGGGCCAAGATTATATTCGATCGTCGTAAGGTGTGATTTGATCCGATGATCCTATTTCCCTCCACGACTGTCCAAAAATACAGGTTCCCCGTTTTGTGTTTGATGTAGAGGAAGTACTTAAAAAACTACTGCATATTAGAAATGGGGGCTAATGTAAAGACTATGAATACGTTTTTATATAGGTTAGCATGACCAAGCCGCTTTTTAAGAATTTTCATAAATATGAAATAATGTAGACACAACAGCCCTACCTGGTAATCTCGCGTTTAGAGCCGTAGCTACAGAGGTTGCAAACTCTTTCCGGCGTTGAAGTTCCAAATCAGGCAAAACAACATCCTCGATGGCTTGATGAAGTACTTGGTTCAGGGCAACACGGTGTGCTTCAGTTATTGGTGGTAAATGCCTTAGGAGATGGGTGACTCTGCTGGTCTGACATGGCACGAAAGGGAAATATATAAATTAAATACAACATAACCTATAGATTACAAAGCTCCTTCAAAAAAGAGACATTAATTGCTGCTCTTTCGATGCAACAATGGGATGCTCATACACATAGTCATAAAAGTTCGGATAATCTAGAGGTAGTTAACCATTTTTCGTGTTAACTACTGTCCCGAAGGGATGTGAACCTAGAAACATATACTTTCCGTGGCCTCAGTTTCCGCAGGCAAATATGTCATATATATCGCGTTCATCGTCTCCAATAGAAGAGGAAGAGGGGCGGGTTCGTGCACCAAAGTATATTTTGACTGACGAAAATCAACGGCTGGGGGGAAGACGGCGCCGCGACAGCCACTATAGTGGCGTAGGGAATAAAGGAAACGTGGACACGTGTTGGTCGGCAGCAAAAACGTCGGAGCCAACCGGCGGCCGCCAGGCAGGCAGGCGAACGCACGTGCAGGGAGCACGGATAAAACACAAGGTTGTCGGCAAGGCGATTTCACTCAAGGCCCACGGAGGAGTGAGCACGGTACTCTGACGATGGAAGCGAGTGCTTTTGAAACGTCAGTCTAAATATACTTTGGTCCACGAGCCCGCCCCCCTTCCTCTTCCTCTTCTTTGGTAGACGATGAACGCGATAACATATCCGGACCCCGAATCTTTAGGCATATCAATATATGCGATTGCATCTTTTTCTTTTCAATTACCTCCTTGGATTCACATGTTCCTTGTATTGGCCAAAAATGGGACAGTCAGCCGAAAATTTCACTCGTACCATTTGTCTGAATCTATATTGTTTTGGGTTGCACTGTTGGTCAAATCACCTACAATGTATGCGGCGCTTCATGTTCTCCACCTGTTTGCTAACTGTATCAACATGTTCTGCTGATACCATTGCCTTATTACTACAGAATGACTATTGTGGTATGAACAATATGGAATGATTTCTAACAAAACTAGTAAAGCAAATTCAAGAAGGGTAACCTCCAGAATTGTCAGAGTATTCATAAAGGTTCACAAATTTCGGTCTATGAGGTTGGGGTAGTCTACTAAACTACTTAAGCCATCAACTGTAAGACCCGGTGAGGAATCCGAATGCATGTTAAGACTGAAGAATGGAGTAAGGAAATCAACGTTTATAGGCGTAACCGCGCTGGCTCGGGAGCTGTTGAAACTCTAGTTGGATTCGTAGAGTAGGATTTGCAGATGTCAAAAGGTGAAAGTCAGGGGAATGATGGAAGACCAACATTTTATTCTGTTTTCATCCTTAATCGAAAAACGAACTAAAAATAGGATAAGGTATTTTACGCCTCTGGTGTAATACTGCAACGTAGAAGCAAAAAAGCTATACGACATTGTTCAATTTTGTAAGCTTATTAAGGTCTTAAGAGCACGAAAGAAGTCAAGGGAAAAAGGTTCATCCAGAAAAAGGTTTTGCCTTGGCAGACCTCAAAAACACTGGACACTGCATGATGGATCCATCGCTGCCAGCAAATGCAAACGTACATAGTGACCTTGAACTAACTGAATCATGCATCCGATCTAAACTGAACAATTGACTGTTAGCTGATTGCGCCTAAAACGACTCAAGGGAAGCAATGCCAACGGTAATTTTAGAAACGCATGCGAAGAACTACATGCAAAAGCCCTCACGAACTTCATAAAATACCGCAGTGTAACTGCCTGCACCCAGCTCGGTGAACTAACTGTTACCCTAACAGATTTGTCGGCCGAGTACATTATGGATGTGAAGCAGGTCCCAACGATTGAGTATACTCTGAACAGCAGATAAACAAATCATACTGCAGTCGCTGTCCTACAGGATTGCACAATTTGTGGTTCAAGTTTGCAATAAATATTCATTGTTGGTATATTTTTTGTCTCCTCTAAGGTGAGATGGCGAACGATTGTACAAGAGCGAAAATCATGCTGTCACCAAGAACTGCAAGACAGTGCGGCTGTACAGTGGAATGCTGTGACAGACAACAACACGTAATGCTAAGACTACCGCATGACATGGGCGCGGGATATTTTGAACAGTGTTCCCGATTTAACGGTCAAACCTAACAGTCTCACTTCCGCTCTTGGCCATCGGACAGTCCAGCTAAACTATCTGTCTGAGCTCTTGTATTTTTGATTGTTACAAGGAAGTGACGTTGAACCATTCTGATTGCGAGAATGAGTATGCTTCGTTTTGGCTTGGAACACGGAGCCATTGTACGCAGTGGCATGACGACTGGTGTGCACAGTGTAGAGGGAAAACATACAAAGGAGACGAAGACTGAAGCATCCAGTGCTGTTATATTTGCTACCACTAATGAAAAAAGGACCTGAGTTAAATCTGCGTAGTTGGCCATCGATTAACCACTACCACACTGCTCACTTTCCATCATCCTGGTGCCTATTTGAAGTGGCATACATAGTTGCCCTGCTTTAAATATGGACTGCTTGGTACACTCAAATGCACTGAAGTACTGCAAGATCAGGAAAGTTTTGTATTATCCAGGAGACATTGGAAGGAAAGCAGGTAACAAGAATTACGAAGCATGCTTCATGTTAAAAAATGGTCAATGACGGCAGCTAGTTCCAAATTAAGCCTTACTGACATCCTTTTAAGGTCACGGAGACCACCGAAAAGTACTTTCCAGTACCCACTGTGCACGAAGACAATGAGCTAAAACAGTACATCCACTGGGCCGAGTCTCCGTTTCTTACAATACTGTATCTGCTGCAATAAGACTCCAGCAAAAAACGTCATTCAGGACGGACTGGCAGGCAACCGAACTTCTGAATTTCTTCGGCTCTTTTACGAATCAGCAGTCAAAATGCTAAATGATAGACATAGGAGGTCAACGAAACCACGGTTTTACAACTGTTCTTTCAGTACTGTCAGAAGGCGTGCTTTCTAGTTACTGTCAGATAGGTGGGCTGGGGTATCTGCGACAACTACTACATGTAAAGTCCAATGAGCAAAATGTATTCGACCAATACGAGTGAACATTCCGAACCCATAATTATAGTAGCGCTTCTTAGATGATCCCTCACTGTTTTAGTATAGCATTGGTGTAAGTAAAAACCGCATAATTTATAGACTTGTCTAAGCAGATAGCTGCAGGACCGTGGGCAAACTCAATTCATTGCGGCCCTAGCTGAAGTTCGAAAATTAAGGCAGTGTTTTTGCAGGCTGTGGTTCGAAGGGAACAACTTTTCACTCCTTTATTTCTGGACTCGGAAAATACGTAAACTGAACAGTTCTAAACGCGTAGTAATGTTAAGTAATCGCGTCCGATAATAGATACTTCAGGAACGCCAGGGTTTGTTTGAGGGTATGCATCGGTTGTAAATAGGAGGTGACTTCAAGAAGTTGCCAAGTTGTAAGCTCCAGGCCGGTTTGCTGTCCTTTATTTTATTACCAGAGGAGGGTGTTTGCAAAATATATGCCTACCCGCAGGCTTATTTATATAATATCGCAGAAGCAAATAGTGGATTTGCTGCCAAAAGCCTGCGCTTGTCACAAACTATGGTTTTTGCTTCACAAAGCACCACAGTCTTACATCATTGTTACACCAGGTCACAAGATCAATAAAGAGATACGTTGTAAATAAAAGAGTCCCCCGAGGAGACTCCGTCATTTTAGACGCCAGCAACGACGAAGGAGTTATAGAAAGGAGATTCTTTAACAGACGAATGCGCATATAATTACAATACATTTTATGCCACTGGTAAACTGCGAACGATTCAATGAATTAGGAGTACACTAGACGGTCGTGGAATATCACTGCACACTTTATTTTACCAGAAAAAAGTATCAACCGATAAAGTAGAAAATATAAATTGTTTATGACAATCAGAAACAAGAAATCGAATTTTAGATGCCAATTGTACGACTTTGGGTTCCAGGTGAAAATTAGCCTATTGACTGAGCCATTCTTGCCAGGGGAGGAGAAGCAGAAAAAATTCTAACCCGACGTTCTGCTATTGCTTTATAGTAAAAATGACGATGGCTAGTTATGACCCCGGTTACTCATACCTTTTTGGCCAAATCCGTTTAATTAATTATGCAAAGAATTTGACTGAAATGATTTCCCACGCTGCTTACAATCATGCTGTCTTTGTGGACTGGCTGTCCAGTATGGTGAACAGCCTCGGGAACTGATCTGATGACACAAGAGCAAGCCTGGCAGAAGAGCACAGGTTTCTAAAATACAAGAAGGGTCGATGTTAGTAGTGTTTGCATGAAAGGCAGGAACTGAAAAAAAATGGTTTTAACAGGGACTTGGTAGGAATAGAAAATTAAGAAAAAAGGTACGACTTGTAAATAGGTCAAAACTTAGTTAACAAAGTGCGGAGTTTGCAATATTTTGGGATAAAGGCTACAGGCGATAAATGTAGAACACATTAACGAGATGTGGACTGAAACCGGATACCGACTTAGGTTCACAGTAAACGTGTAGATTTTTCAATAAGTCGCCATTGAAATAAGATGCCGCACATTATACCTAGAGTAATAACATGAAATTTTAAATGCGCTCAGATGCTGGAATCAGCCAAATTCTGCGCAATCGTTCCATTCAGCCACAGAAATCGAAAGGTCTGTTCCTATATCTACTTGGCATCTGCATTTGTTAAGTACATTGGCCTGGTATCATTTAAACTAAGAACCTCTAGATGCGGTAGTTACGTAAGGTGCAAGGTCGTTCCGCTAATATCAGGAACGTTTACTTGAATATTTACACATAAACCCGCTAATAAGAAGCACAACAAGCTTAGTGAGCACTTTGCTCATACAATCAATAACTACTTACCCCGCTTCGGTGTCTCGGATAAATTTGGTTTTCATTAAGAAAACGTAAAGTTTCGGGAGGTATTTCTAAAAGCCATTAAGAAATAGATAGTAGCTTACGTAGAAGAAACTGTGTGAGTGAATCCGACGCTCTGTCCCTTTCAGACTTATTTTTCTTGATTATTTTGCTTTTGGGGGTTGAAATTTTGGCTTTGGTAGCAGATGCAGCTGTTGCCATCTCAAGATTCTTCGGTACAAATTCCAGAACGAAGTGAAAGACAATGAGTCTACATGATAAAGTAGCAAAATTGTGAATGTGGATTGCAGTTTAACACTTTCAGCACAAAAATTGGCTGTAAGTTTGTATCCAAAATTAGTTTATCTACTTTGCTTCATTTTGTGCATAAGTTGGCGTTCACTGCTTTTCAATTGCACTATTTTTATAAGCGAGACAAAACAAGAACTACTTCTAGCACTGTAACATGGGAAAAACATCAAACAATGCTGAAAGTGAAGTTTTGAGGGTCTCTGCAATAACGAGGACAGTGGATCAGCAAAAGGAGGGAGTACTTAGAAACAATGCTAGCTGTGTGAAATCGTTAAGTACCAACGGAAACAAAACTATTTACGAGTTTCTACTTTTGGGCTTTAATCCGCCTAAAAGAACAGTTACAATGGATGAAGCCTTTTTTGAAAACGGCTCAGATAACATTCTTGTTTTTCTAATAAAGGTGAAGTTTTTCGATTATATTAACTGGGTGAACACAAAACCGTTCACTGGACTAGTATTAGCACTCACCTGTTTGAGAGGTTAAGAAACGGGGGTTTCAAGGCGTGCCACGGAACAGCAGATGCGGTGCTTGAGAAGGTGCAATAAAATTGGCTAACACAATCGCAATGTACAATACACAATGAAATAATAGTTGTGCGAGAAATGATAACAAAAATGCAGGCAAAATTTTGTTATACTGGGCAAGAACAGAGCAGCAGGCGAAACGGTTTCGTTGATTTTCACTATATATGTGAACCGACGTACACAAGTCTTGGTTTTCTATTTTAAGGCCATCATCCGAGGTATTAACTAAAAGCCACGTTTACCACGATTGACACCATCTTTTGTTTTGCTGCCATAGATACTTTTACATGGACACAAATAACTTTCCGACTAACAAATACAATTGAGTTTTTCTCGCAAAACTAGGTGTCCTATCCAAGTTAACAAACATTTGCACAGTGAAAATCACTTAAATAGTTTGTGCGCTGACTGCACTTCTGCAGACCTGATAAAATTTACCGTCGAATACGTTGAAGAAGGTCTATTACCTTGAAAGGAGCCAACTAAGTCTCCAAGAGGTCTCTATGTATTGGTCTTGGCTGGTAAACAGTAAGATTGATTCCCTTGGAATGTGTCATGGCTTGCAAACAAGAAAGTAACCAAATACTTTTGATCGTCTGGAAATAAGTTGGTTTCGAACTTGGGGTGTTACGGACGAGATTTTGGGAATAGGCAGGCTATCCTGGCTGGGATGAGTCCATACAAAAGTTGCCGGCGGATTAAGTGACTTTTAATGGAGGAAGAGGAGACGTTTGCAAGCAAAAGTGGGGACACAAAACTCTTAAATACAAACTTTATGCTATTTTGGTGACGCAAGGATAACCCAAATTACTATTAATAGTATTAGAAAAAATGCAATGGGAGGATAAATTCGCCCACAGTAGACGAAAAAATAGGACTTCTGCAGAAGTGTTATTACTGTCCATGGACAGCAAGTTCAATTTTTAGATTCATTTTAGAAATTGACTGGCAGAAATATTCTGGGATAGACGCTTCGGGCAGCAGAAGGAATAGTTTGAAAAAGTACACGCATAAAATTGAAATCTGCGAAAAGCAGCAATCTTACTACGGACAATGCGTGCTCCAAAATCGATCACAGACACATGAGCGAAGGTTATCGTTGGAGGGCAGTTGACAACTGTTAAATGATATTAATCAGCAGCCAAGAGATAGAAAATACGCCCTTCGAACACAGGCCCAGAGACACAACATACACCTATTCAAATCTCCCACCACTTTAATTTGGTTACAATAAACCTTAACCGGCTTCTCGTATCACCCACGGGGTTTACTTGAATCCCGTCTCAATATGCATGTACTGGCCCGAGGTTCAGTTGTCGAAAGTGCATTAATGTTTAACAAAAAAGCTATCATAATTTAATAGATAAGTTTTAAGCAAGTGATTCGGACTCCCGAGATGCAACAAACAATTGACTGTGCTCTTTAGAAAATTGGCTTAATAAACTACTGTTTCGGTAAAAGAAGTTCTTTGGGATAGAGTAGTTTAATGTGCGAATTTTCGATTCTGTTTCCCCAGTACGTCTTCAGACAGCATGACAGTTATGCAAAAAACCGCTTACTCTGCACTATGACTAACAGAAGATTCTACAGCGATTAACTATGTACGCAAATAATCGTTGGTCGCATTTAATTACGCGGCCGAGGGGGGAAACACTTGTTAACCGAAGGTAATTATGCCGGCAGCGGGAGAGTGGGGGAGGGAAGGAAGGTAAGGCGAATAATTGTCACCCACATTGACTCCTGTCGTCCGTGGTCGTTGATTTTGCTTCCATCTGATCTTGAGGGATTTTTAATTAATATCCAAATTGATATGCCTGCTTATGCAAGCCTAGTCTCCAAGAATTCGCGGCCTTGTCTAGTTGGGCAGGTGCCAACTATTTGGGTTTCCTCCTATGCAAAGTCATGTCCTGCTTCCAATGTGTGCATCAAAACGTCTGATTTTTGGTATTTGTTCCTCACGTTTGACTGGTGTTGTCGGACGCGGGTTGCTAGGGTTCTCCCAGTTTGACCACTATTGACTGCATCACAATCGGAACATGGTATTTTGTAGATTACTTGCTTTCTATCGAAATGGTTGACCCTGTCCTTAGGGTGTATAAATTGAGTGCGCAGGGTAGTTGCCGGTTTGTACGTAATCTAAATTTGGTGTTTTCGTATCTGTCTTTCGACGACCTCAGATGCATTCTTTACATATGGGAGTGTTCGCCAGTTCACTGGTTTTGACGCATTGGTGGTCGCAGTTTTGGCGCTTTCTTTGGACTATTTTTGTCGTATGAATTGACGAACGAAATCTCGGGGGTACCCATTTTGGGAGAATAGTTTCTGAAGGTACTTCATTTCTGCTTGGAATGCCTCTTCATCTGAACAATGTGTTTTTGCTTGACTAAGTAAGCTGTTGATTGAACTGCGTTTGTGGGATATTGGGTGGTTGCTCCCAAAATGTAAGAGGAATTCGGAATATGTATCTTCACGATACACTGACGTATTGAGTGTCTCATCGGTCTTTATATGTACAAGGACATCCAAAAATGGGAGTTGTCCGTTTGCCTCTGTTTCAAAGGTGAACTGAATTCCTGGGAAGCTGTCGTTGAGTGTTTGATGGAGCATATTGACTTGGTCTCGTTTCTACGATGACTAACGTGTTGTCCACGTATTGTTGCCACAACCGTGGACTTACTGCAGGAAGAGCTTCTGATCCTTATTTCTGCATTACCGCTTCCGTCAAAATACCGGATATTGGTGATCCCATAGAGGCACACTTATCTTGCCGGTAGTATTTTCCAGAAAATGAAAAATTTGTTTCTAGGCACAGTTCAAGAAGTTCAAGTAGGACTTCTGCGGGTTCTTCTGCATCGTAAGTTTGGAGAATTTCTATTGTGCAGGTTCTTGTTAAATCTAGATGGATGGACGCGAATAAGGATACATCGTCAAAAGACGCCATAGTCTCGTCCTCTGCAATTTTAAGTCCCTTATAGTCTGTAGAAATGACATGATCCTTTGAATGGAATAAGTTGAGTTCTTTGTAAGCATATTGAGCTGCCGAAATAAATACTTACAAACCGTGTAATTTCGTGTACCGATTAGGGAGACTATCGGTTGTAGTGGAATGCCAGCTTTGTGTACCTTGGGGGCCCATATATTTTAGCAATCGCTGTTTCATCTTGTTTCAACAATTTTGCTAGAATTCCGGAGATTCACTTCCTTCCTGTGAGGCACTTCAATACTCAGTCGATTTTTGAGTTTTGTTACCGTGTAGGATCGGTGCTTAGAAGTGTGTTAGTCGATTCATCTACCAACATTGATGTCATCTTTTCCGTGTATTCCGTCTTGTTGAGGATGGTGGTAGAACCCCCTTTTTCAGCTGGTCAAACAATGATGCTTTCATCTTTCTTTCGTGACTTTAATGCTGCTTTTTAATCAAAGGTTAGTGTTGAGAACGTCTTACGGTTCTTCAGTGTGTGAACCGTATTATTCCGTATTGCATGCCTTTCGTCTTCTGTCAGGTTAGTTGATGATAGGATGGATTTAAGACTGGCTAGAAAGTCTAGGTAGTTGCAATCAGATGGGTTGTCCTTCATTTCTTTGCCTAGCACCTTTTCCTCTACTGTGGTTAGGACTCTTGAGAACAATTTTACAATTTTCTTCGGCAGGGTGGAATCATTGTTGCTTGTACCCGAAATTCTCATCCATTTCTTTTCCAATGCGGTCCTTTTTTAGTTTTTCTAATGTTGAAACAGGCATGGTTGTTTCACATAGAGTCTCAAAATTATTTGCCGGAAGTCGATCCTCGCAAATCTTGATGTGTTCTTCCTTCCGCTCTTTGAATTTCCGGAGCCTGTGGTGGGCATCGGATATGAAAATTCGGAGCATGTGTTGACCATATCGGTTGGCGGCTTCATAGCCCTGAGTAGACTTAAGTGCTGGTTTCACTCTCACATGAAACTAATGTTTCATGACCGGACAGGTAGCTTGAGAAGAAAACGAGTTGGTTCGCTTAATGTGCACTTTATTAAAGCCTGCCAACCAAGACTTCTCATCTTATATGAAGTTGCTTTTATTTGATTTCATAAATTTCTTGAATATTCCAGCCCGTTGCTTAATGAATCATGGCGGGCGTTCCCATACAGTTAGACTTGTGTCACGGTCTGGACAGAATTTGCGTAAATCTAGACTTGCTTACTGATGTAAAGTCACGGACGTTGGTTGTGGGAGCACATTCAAAATGCCCAAAGGCCAGACTGCCATCTCCTACACTTATCAAGCGTAGTGCTTGTAAGATATTCCAGCATATTTGCAAAGAAAAGAGATTAAGGTTCGTCACCGTTAGGGTTGCCCCATTACGGTTTTTGACAAGGATCGTCAGCCTGAACGAAGCATTAACCATAACGACCTAAGTGTGCACGAAATTATTAAGGATTTCTGCATATCATATCATTATCTGTTAGAGCAATCTAACCTGACTGTCTCTGAAACACGTGGAATAACCGGATTGATCCTCTGGAATATCAAAGCCATCAAGGTGAGAAGCATTCTTCGTATTGTGTACGCAAGACATGGTCTGGAATCTTCCTCGTTTCTAATTACCCTAATTCGTGCTATTGAATGGAAGAAAATAGAATCTGCTCAACAGGTCTTTAAGAAAGTGTTTTCTCTTCAAAACCCCACAAGCTGTCCCTCCAACAACGTTGTAAACTTACAACCTTGATTTCTTGTGGCTTCGTAGATTACAGAAGGAACTATTTTCCTGTTTAAACTTTTAAACGGTCGTAACTTTAATCCCACTAGTACACAGGCGTGACTGGACCACTATAGGCGCACCAGTCATTGAAATGTATTTTTTATTTCTTCCTATGGCATGCGCAATTAGATATCGCGAGTTTTTTCAGTAAACGCCCTCACAACCTAGAACTTTTAAGAGTCAGCAAAGCTGTCATTATTTTGCTACTTTCAAGACAACTTTCACAAATTTTGGGTCCTGACTCATTGAAATTTCTCTCCCCCACTGATGGTGTTTCATGGAATCTGAATGTTGTGGCAGGCCAGGAAAAACTATGAATCAAGACTCCTCCAAAAGTCCGAATAAAGGCCCATAATTATATTTCGCTATAGTTACAGTAGATTAAAGACTAGGATCCAGTCGCAGTACTTAAGGATGTTAATGGCGAGGAATTCATTGAGGATGACGAGAAAGCCGAGTAATGTTGCTGGTTCTTTGCTTCGGTTTTCACTAGGGAAACCAAGCTTCATTTTGATAATGCCAACAGTGCTGTTCTAAACGCCTGTCCGGCACTTCAATCTATATTATTTCCAACATCTGTAGTTGAGAGGGAGCCGCAAGGCCTCAAAGAAGCAAAGTCATCTGGTTAGACAAAATACCAGCCAAGTTCTCAAAAGAATTGGCAAGCGAGCTCTCAGAGCCCCTAGCACATATCTTTCGTTCTTTATTTGAATAAGGAAAACTGCAATCCGAATGGATAACGGCAAATATTCAGCTGATATACAAGGGCGGAGCCCGAACGAATTTCAACTATTACGGGCCCGTCAGCCTTACTTGCATTCGCTGTAAGGTGATGGAAACGATAATTTAAGAAGACGACAATGAAGTTCTTGGATGAGTACAATTTACTGTCAGAGATCCAACATGGTTTCACAAAGAACCATTCTTGTCTTTCCAGCCTACTACTCTCCGCTGAGCAATGGACTCCCGCACTGGACGAATATGGTAAGGCTTGAGTCATTGATACGGACTTAAAGAAGGCATTCGACAGCGTCCCACTTAAACTTCTAATGTATAAGCTATCGGAAATTGGTATTTGAGGAAACCTGCTGGCATGGATCACAGATTTTCTCACAGAGCGATCTCAAACTGTGTGCATCAGTTACTCGAAGTCAACCCCTACATCTTTTCTGAGTGGCATCACCCAAGGATCTGCCTTAGGGCCATTGCTCTTCCTTATCTATATCAACGACTGTGTCAACGACCTGGGTTGCAGCGCCATCAAGTTTGCCGACGATGTCAAACTCTGGACAGCCATCAAGTCTGAAACCAATAGGAAAGCACTTCAAGAGAGTCTCAAATGACTTAGCTGCAGGTCTGCTCGTTGACTCTTAATAATAATAATAATATGTTTATTATGCCAGTTTACAGGCAATTGTAAAGAGTTGGTAATGCACCTCTTGGGCGCCTTCCAACACCTCGAAGACCGGAAAAAACCTAAAACAAACTCCCTATGTTGCAGCCAGTATTGGTTTTGTTTCAGGTTTTTTGTTTTGTCAATACTGGGCGAGATAGGGAGTTTTTTTCTAGTGAAAAAAAACCTGCCTTCAAAGGTATGATACAAACGGAATAAATGTACAGTTATAAGCTGAGTTGACTCATCAGCAGGAGAAATGTTTCAGATCGTTTAAAGACATTAGTTCCAGACGGAGAGGGTTGGCACAAGAACACAGTGTTCTCAGTCTTCCTTCAATGGTTGTCGGCAAAAGTTACGCGCTATCGGCTGAAGGGTTAGCAGACTGCGGGCTGCTGCTTCAGCAGCATTATCTTCAGCATGAAGCCTGGCGAGGTTCAAAGTCCACGAACGCCATCAGAGTGAAAGAGAGATTCCACCGAGTCAGCACCCAAAATTCGTGAAAGTTGTCCTGAATGTAGAAAACTAGTTATAGCTCTCTTAAACATTGGGTAGTTTTGCTGGGTTTTAATACTTTCGGGCAGCTTATTCCAGATTGGTATGGCATTTACTGAAAAGAATTGCCGGTACTTAACTGTACGTGCCACAGGAAGAAATAAAAATACGTCTCGATGACTGGCGCGTCGAGAGTGCTCAAGCTGCCTTATTGTACTAAGAGGATTATAGGTTTTACCATTCAAAAGTTTAAACAGTAAAAATAGAACCTTCTCCAATCGAAAATGCCATAGGGGATCCAGCTTTATAAGTTCGCACCTTTGTTGGTAGGTTAAGTTATGGTGTTCTTTAGTAAAAACTCTTCTAATGAAGAAGTACTGCACGGATTCTATTTTCTTCCTTTCAATTGTGCGCAGAAGACTAGATAGGGGCGAGCAGTATTCAAGACTAGGTCTCACGTACATAATATAGAGGCTAGTTCTAACCTTGATGGTCTTAAAATTTCTAAGGATAAATCCGGTGGTTCAGCGTCCTTTCGAGACTATCAGGGCACAGTGCTCTGACAAATTGAGACTATTAGAGTAGGATATGCGCAAATACTTGATAAATCCTGGGACATTTAGTTCGTGGCCGTCAATGTTTAATTCCGGTTGATGATCGTCGCCAACAACCATAACGGAACATTTGTGCCATGAAAGGGTGAGGCGCCATGTGCAACACCACTGGGCGAAGGCCTAAAGATCCTTTTTTATGAGCTCGATCACGATGTTGCAATATGCCGGTTTATATCGATAAGCCACTTTTCAATCATCAGCGTACATGAAGGGTCTGCCATGCTGAAAACAATCTGAAACGCCGTTGACAAACAGGCAAAATAGGAGCGGACCCAGTACACTACCTAGTATAACTCCACTCCTCACATGCGTGGGGTTGGAGATAACATTGGAAATTTTTACTCGTAGTGTGCGAGTATCCAACTAGGAAGATATGAAGTTCAGAGGCTTGCTACCTATGCCAAAGGAGGCCAGTTTCAGAAGGAGGAGGTTATGATTGACCCTAAAAAAAGGCCTTAGATAAATCAAAATAGATGCTATAAATGGCAAAACCACTGTCTCTAGATTGCAGCACATAATCAAACAAAGAGAGCTGACAGGTGTCACAAGATCGTTTCTCTAGAAAGCCATGTTGAGGTGTATTGAGCAGGTTGTTCTCTGTCAAGTGACTCATAATCTTTTCTTTGATTAAGGTCTCCAAGATCTTCGAGGCTGCGGGAAGTGTATTTTTTGGCCTAAAGTTGTCGAATGACGTCGATCGGCCATGCTTGCGAATAGGCATTTTTTGCGATTCCTTCCACAATGAAAAAAAGTTTTCGCTCTCAAGAGCAAGATTAAATACCTGTCAAAGAATAGACGGAAAGATATCGTTCGCTTCAGCTTTTAGAAGGCTAACTGGGACGCCACCCGCTCCTGGACTATAGGATTGACGATAACGACGAATGGCTACAGTCACATCCCAGAGGGTAAAACTTGTGGTTTCGAGTATGGCACCCGTCCAAGTCTGGATAGCCGGAGGTGCAGCGAACGAGCTTTCACTAAACGTTTTGGATAGGAACGCATTGAAGCTATCGGCGGTCAACTAAGCGTCAGCTATGGGGTTTCCTAAGGCATCTTGAAGTATGGGGTGTTGCATATTCCTCTGCACTTTTACTGTACGTAAAAAGAGTTTCGCAATTTATCGCCTCAGTAAGTGTGTGGTCTTAAGACTCCGTACTAGAAGGACTAATGAAGAGGACGATTCCTTCCAATACCTTCTCGATGGACACCCGATTTCAAATGTGGACGAACAAAAGGACCTCAATGTTTTAATAAATTCCTCGCTTAAACCATCGTTACAGTGTCTAAAGGCAGCTAAGCGTGCGACACAGATGCTGCTTGTGATAAGGCGGGGATTTGTCAACATCGACAAGGAGCTCTTCAGGAAAAACTACGGAGCGTTTGTTCGGTCTCACTTGGAGTATGCTGTCCAGGTCTGGCGTCCATGGTTCAAGAAGAATTACCTGCACCTGGAACGAGTGCAGGCGACGGCTCCGAAGATGGTCAAGAATCTTGGCCATCTGCCTTCTGAAGACAGACTGACCGAACTTGATCTATTTCCTCTCAATTATAGGCAACTCCGCGGTGACCTCAAACAAACCTACCGTATTGCTAGAGGCCATGAGAGCACCCTAGAATTTGACGATTTTTTCGAATCGGCTCGGACTGATCATCTGAAGGTTCATCCCTTCAAAACTACAGAGGAAACTGGCCCATATCGACGTTCGACGGAAGGCCTTCTCTCAGAAGGTCGTCAAAGCGTGAAACGGACAGATACTTTTGACATTTTTAAGCAGAAATTTGCTTCGCATTTGCTAAGAAACTGTGACAGCTATACTGAACATAGTGTAAGTAGCAAAATTTTGCAACTGGCTCACAATTATCGCTGATGTTAAGCCCACATATTCGATCTTATTTTTTGTAGGTGATGCAAACCAATTTTAGTGTCATTCTTAGACGCACTTGGGAGTTCAGACCATCTCACAGTTCTTAGTGAACTTGAATTGGAGGCGGATGAAACATTTTCCCAAAAGTATAGTTTTTATTCATGACTTCCGATCAGCAAACACGCCGGACTTACTGCCACATCTAAACGCTCTGAATTTTTCCAATGTTTAGATGTAAATGTTTGTATCGATGCACGGTACAAAATGCTGGACCCACTCATCCTCAACTTTTTCCCCGTAAGAAAGTAATACATGTCAAGGATGAAGTGTACCTTCCTCTGTCTTGCCGTCGTAGGCTGCGTAAACTCTCGCATCGTTTGCATCGGCAGAACGACACTTCCGGTCTGCCCTTGATCACACTGATCTTTGAGCAGGCTAAGAAGCTCTCCGAAGAAAAGCAGATAGCCGATGAGGCCCATTTCGCTGAAAATCCTTTCCAAAATGTTGCGAAACTCTTTTCGCGTACAGTAAAAGTGCAGAGGAAAACGCAACAACCCATAATTCAAGATGCCTTAGGTCACCCCATAGCTGACGTTAAGTTGACCGCCAAAAGCTTCAAGGCGTTCCTATCGAAAACGTTTAGTGAAAGCTTGTTCGCTGCACCTCCGGCTATCCAGGCTTGGACGGGTGCCATATTCGAAACCACAAGTTTTACCCTCTGGGATGTGACTGTAGCCATTCGTCGTTATCGTCAATCTTATAGTCCAGGACTGGATGGCGTCCCATTTAGCCTTCTAAAAGCTGAAAGAATGATAGCTTTCCATCTTTCCTTTGTAAGGTATTCAATCTTGCTCTTGAGAGCGAAACCTTTCCTTCGTTGTGGAAGGAATCGCAAAAAATGCCTATTCGCAAGCATGGCCGATCGACGTCATTCGACAACTTTAGGCCAAAAAATACACTTCCCGCAGCCTCGAAGATCTTGGAGACCTTGATCAAAGAAAAGATTATGAGTCACTTGACAGAGAACAACCTGCTCAATACACCTCAACATGGCTTTCTAGAGAAACGATCTTGTGACACCTGTCAGCTCCCTTTATTTGATTATGTGATGCAATCTAGAGACAGCGGTTTTGCCATTTATAGCATCTATTTTGATTTTATTAAGGCCTTTTATCGGGTCAATCATAATCTCCTCCTTCTGAAACTGGCCTCCTTCGGCATACGTAGCAAGCCTCTGAACTTCATATCTTCCTATTTGGATGCTCGCACACAACGGGTAAAAATTTCCAATGTTATCTCCAACCCCACACATGTGAGGAGTGGAGTTATACAAGGTAGTGTACTGGGTCCGCTCCTATTTTGCCTGCTTGTCAACGACGTTTCAGATTGTTTTCAGCATGGCAGACCCTTCATGTACGCTGATGATTGAAAAGTGGCTTATCGATATAAACCGGCAGATTGCAACATCGTGATCGAGCTCAGAAAAAAGGATCTTTAGGCCTTCGCCCAGTGGTGTTGCACATGGCGCCTCACCCTTTAATGGCACAAATGTTCCGTTATGGTTGTTGGCGACGATCATTAACCGAAATTAAGCATTGACGGCCATGAATTAAAATGTCCCAGGAGTTACCAAGGATTTGGGCATATCCTACTCTAATACTGCTGAAGCAGCAGCCCGCAGTCTGCTTACCCTTCAGTCGACAGCGCGCAACTTTTGCTGACAAATATTGAAGGAAGACTGAGAAGACTGTGTTCTTGTGCCAACCCTCTCCGTCTCGAACGAATGTCCTTAAATGATATGCAACATTTTTCCTGCTGATGTGTCAACTCAGCTGACAACTGTACATATATTCCGTTTGTATCATACCTTCGAAGTCAGATTTTTTCACTTGAAACAAACTCCCTATCTCGCCCAGTATTGACAAAACACACAACCTGAAACAAAACCAATGCTGGCTGCAACATAGGGAGTTTGTTTTAGGTTTTTTCCGGTCTTCGAGTTTTTGGAAGGCACCCAAGAGGTGCATTGCCAACTCTTTACAATTGCCTGTAAACTGGCCTAACAAAAATTTTATTATTAATGCAAGATATGTTTTAAATAAGATGGCTCAACTTAGAGCTAGTGCGTTC